>VZTI01004651.1:533418-671859 GCA_013397865.1 Struthidea cinerea
TTTAAAGTATAGGAGAGTCGGGATGTGCTCCAGGATTTAGGTACTGCTACTCAGTACTAGAAAAATCTTATAAACAATTATACTAATATAATCTTTATGCCTTATTTGGTACACTGAAGATACTGTGTTAACTTTTGAAATTAACAGAATTTGAATAATGTTTAGGGACATAGCTCCTTGGTTTCTACTTGGTTCCATGTTTGCTGTTATGTGCTTTTCCTTCAATTCATCATTTTTCTAAGATACAAACTAAGTTTTTAAAATCTGACTAAACCATAAGGTGAAGAACATGTTGGGTGTAGAAAACAGGAATTTATCAAAGTATCTTTAAATTGTTATTTCTTCATACTGGACTGAAGCCTCTCATCTTTCCACTGGAATTAATTGTTACTAGGAACTTAATTGAAACCGATATAGTTTCACTAAGGCCATGCTTCTGTTTTATTTTTAAAAGGGAAAGATTATTCCATTTTCAGATCCAGTAATTGTAAATGGAACATTGGTAATATTTAGGCAAACCCATGGTCTTTGATACAGTTACAGAAGTTGAAAAATAATTGTGAAAAATAATTGTAAAAAATAACCCAAAATATTTTCTTTACAGTTCTTAGCATTCTTTCCCCTTTCCATTAATTTAATAATTAATTATGAAAATTTTTCAGTTCTTCTTCCTCTTAAAGCACCAATTAAACCCCCAAAACATGAAGTCTTGAAAAGGCAAACAAAAAAAAATTATAAAAACCCTACAAAAAAAATCCCAAAGGACAAAAAATCCAAATCATAAAATGAATGAACCCTGGAAATAGAAGAATTTAAGATATGAATATTTTTTCTATAAAATTTTCTCTTTTTTTTAAAGTAACATTCTATTTAAAAATACTGATCTGAGAAAATTTGAACCAAATAAATATATTTCTGCAAATCCTTTTGGTCAAAGCAGTTTTTTACAGTTTAAATTTGGAAACAATTTTGATTAACTCTATTGGCTTTGAATTTTTTAAAAACTGAAACATAGCAGATCAACCCTCAGCAATGTTATACCTCAGTAAACTCTCCAAATGAAATTAACCTGAAAAGCTAGCAAGATCAGAAGGGAATAAAAACTTTCTTTATTACTAAAGTAGGCATCTGAAATAATTCGATATAGTGCTGGCACCAAAGAATGGTATATTTTTACATATAATCGCAAGAATAATTTCTTAAGTGACTCCCCGCCTCCCCCCCACACACCCCCAAAAAAGGATGATATAACGGGTTTATATGTATTGTAAAAATGTATAAATTACTTTTTATGGACACAGACTTTGCACTTTTCATCACCCAGGGGAACAATGTCAAAACCATTTGAATAAGCAGTTGGAACAAACTTGGGGGATGAGGTTTCTGATTGAGTGAATTGCTTGTATTTGTTTGTTTTGTAATATGAATTGTCTATGTCTGTAGTAGATTGTTTTCAGCTAATTTCTTGCAGCTGTTACTAAATTACAGGCTCTGCTTTCCAAGGCCACTTAGGGAAAGGAAAACCAGTGCTATTTAACCACTAATCTGACTGTGTAATGCTCTGAATGAAGAGAGGAAAAACATTTGCTATTTCTAGCGGTACAACATAGAATCATTGCCAGCTACTCATGTGACTGAATGGCTGCCATTTATTTACTGATAAATGTAAAGGATAGCATTTATATTTCTTTGAAAATAGTATGTCAAGAAAGACAAATGATTTGTCTAATTAACCCAAGTGTCATTAGCCAAACATTACGTCACAATAGCCAATAGTTGCTGGTACTATTGTAGTGTATATACAGTTGCTGGTACTATATATAGTATATACAATACTCTGGTAGTATTAGAGGATGTGAAGGTCTGATTTTAGTAACTGGATTCAGAGCAGAAACTAACATACAAATAAAATTCACCTAAATATCCTCAGATTATTTCAGCCGCATTAGCCATGTCTTTTGCAATACCCAATTGTATGCAGTAATAGATGATTTTTAGAAGAGTCTCCAGAATGAAAGGAACTATCAGTCAAATCCTCCAAGAGTGGATGTTTCATTATTTAAACTGATAATCCAATCTATAGAAATATGACTGCATTATTATTCTAGACCAGAGGATTTTACATTCACAAGACATTTGCCCCATGTTACCAGTTGATAATATCAAAAATCATCATGTTTACTGGTTTGACATATATTTTCTTTGCTAAGAAGAAAGGGGATGTTATAAATGATATATGAGTATTATTGAAAAAAGTATTTCTGGGTTTAATTCTTATGAAAGTGATAGTTAACAATGCTACCCTGTTTTTCTCTTACATAGTGATGTTGCTGAACACATTACTGCAATGAAAGTATTACTTTTTTTTCTTACTTTTTTTTTTCACTTTGTTTTTTTCTTCAGCAAATAGGGGTCTTGGGTCCGTAAATCTAAAGGGCTTTGAATAGGATTTGAATACTTTATTCTAGATTATTTTGATCCTAAAAGATATGGATGGAGGTTTTTAGAACAGCTCTAGTGAGTCTAAGTTGTATTGATTTTCAAAGGAAATGAGTTTTTCAACACCTGTTTTTTCATCAGTTTCCTCATTTTACCTCCTTTTGATCTATAAATCCCAAATGAGAATGGAAATATTTCCTTTATGTAAGGACAGAAGTGAGGGGGGAAAAGGTAGAGAAAAACAAAAAAAGGTAGTAAATATTATTCCACATCATGTTTTTCTCCATCAAAAATCAAGAAACAAAACCAGAACTAACCCACCTGACTCATTGTATTACAAAATACAGCGATTACAGAGCCTTCATAATAGTGAAGTTGCTAACTACAAATTTAAATCCTGTGTTTCACAGTGTTTTGGACCTGGCTTATTGGTAGTTTTGAGGATTGAAATTATTTTCAGCTTTACAATATAATGTACAAGAACACTGCTTCATTTATGCATTAACTTCTCCACAGCATTCTGTCGGCTGAAATTTAGGTTAAGGGATAGCACTGAACAGACTGGATGTAATAAGTAAATGAAATCATATTGCTGTATCTTCTGACTAAGATGTAAGAACAGTCAAAGACTCACAGATAATATTATTGAGAAAGCCTATAACACAATGGTTGTCGGTGAATTCTATTTAATATAAGGCTCAGGCAACGTCTTGCAGATGGCACCTTAATCTGAGGATTTCACTCAAGTATTTCTGATAAATTGTGTTCATTATCACTTAAAATTAATAAAACTACATTCTGTAACTTCACAGACCATTGCTTCCTCTTGTTTAAACTCTTACCTCTGTCAAAATAAATAATTAGGGAAATATGAAATAGGGACAATACAGCAAAGACATTACAGTGAAAATTATTGCGCATCTGTAGGCAAGTTTAGAACTACTTTACCAAGAAACCTTAATTTAGTTCTTTATACAGCAGGTTGTCCTTCCCTTTCTGGCACATAAAATGGCTTTCAACTCTCTATGCTAGAAAACCTTTCCTTACAAATACTTTCTGACAACCCTATTTGCCCACTCTCCTCTAAGTTGATCCGCATTTGCACTGTTTGCCCTTAGACAAACTTATTTCAAACTCACTTCATCAGTGATAAAAACTTTGTTGAAGACTCTGTCCCCAGTCTAATACAAATGGCGATAATCACCAATATGTCCAGATAATTTCAGCAAATGATGTTATTATAAAGTTGTTGCTTTGAATACACTTCTATATAAGGACTTTTTTGTTCCTGCAGCCTGTTACATGGCAAATTAGGTGCAAACGTTAAAGCCTGTATGTTTGCAAGTGTTTTCCAACTAGAAGCATCAGTGATGAATATTTAAGGCATATGCGTTTATCAAATGAACAGTTTAAAGTGCAAAAAGTGGTTACCAGTTATAGCTGCCTGCCCTGTGATTTCCTCTTCCATATGGTTTGGCAAACAATGTGTCCTGCCTGACAGAGCACAGCTTCCAACACGGCTGTGAGACAAGGTTCATATAATTATACCTTTCAATTTTATAGCTAAGCACTTTGCCTTTTATTTATTAGTATAGGTAAACTGTAAACAGATGTCAATGTTTTGTATCGGAGCCTTAATTTTGGTGTTTTCCAGTCTGATAAACTGCCCTAGTTGGTGGACTGGAACACTGAAGAAATGCATTCTTATTGTAAAATACCCAAGCGGTGGAGTTCCATCAGGTAAAGGATATTCAATCTATCCACTACTATCCTGCATGCATTCCAGTTAAAGTTGTCTTTCTGACTAGTCATAATTCTAACTTACTGAAAATTTAGATGCTTTATATGCTCTGTGCATTGTCCTGAAATGATGACCCAGGCTGGACAAAAATATTCATTTGAGACTAATTACAGCTGCCCATATTTGCTCCTTCATCTTGTAGCACCATTAAGGACTCTTAAGAAAAGCTAAAACGAACATCTGATTATCTAACTGAACACACAGACATACAGGAGAATTAGGTCTGTACAAACAAGTTCTGGGAAGTCTTATCTCTGGAACGGCTGCCTTCTGAATTTAATAACATAATGATTCAAAATCTCTTTTAAGTATTCAGTGAATATTTTTAAACATTTTTGAAAATTTCTACTTTTTATGCACTAGCATGAAATTAAATACCAACCAATTGTTCATTTTAAAAGATTATACATAAAATGAGCAACACTTGTAATGAAACTGGTTTTATCTTCAAAGAATAGTAACATTAAATTTAATTTTCCAAGTATTCTAAATTAATCCATTTTTTTCTGTATTTCTTCAGATATTAAAATAATAAAAATGTTTCTTTTTCTATTTTCTAAAAGAAAATATTTTGTTAATGGCTTTTAAAACTGTATTTATCAGGTAATGAAGCAAAATTATGATACCAGCTGAGGCCTATTTTAGCCTTTTGTTTTTCTGACTCATTGATGATATAAAAGCAATAGATCTGAGATGGAAAAAATAAGATGCATTTTGACTTGATTTGATGTTACACTAACATATTGAAATTTAAATTAAATAGAGGTAAATTAGAAATAAGACAGAGCACAGAATCTCCAAATGAATGGTATTAAGGTTTGTTTTTTTTTTCCAGAGGAATTCATAAGAGAATCATTTAATCTCTTATTAGCTAGAAAAGCAAAGTGTTCAGCAGAGTGTTCATAAAAATAGGCAATGAATGATTTCCAAACTATTAATGCATTAACAGTTTTTAAGTCTTAGATGCCTTTACTTCAAAAAGAGATAGCAGTAACGCTTCTTATTGCACTTTGTGGCAACTACTTTGAAACATACTGTAACGCATCATAACTCACAGAATATGCTACACATACATAAATACATTGTCAAATTCTTACCTTTTTACTCATCTCTGCTTAGCCTATCCGGCCTTCCATATCTGTCTTGTGGAAGGGCCTGCTGTTCCATGCTGGGCAGGTTGAACATAGATTTAGGCGAGGTTGGATGGGTCTCCAAGGTACCTGATCTATGATCAATGCCCACAGCAGGGGCATTGGAATGTGATGGTCTTTAAGGTCTCTTCCAATCCAAGCCATTCTATGATTCTGTGACATGCTGTTCCTTCTTTGTTTCACAGGAAGACCTTGATTCTGTTGGAATGGTTGAAAAGAGGAATCTAGAAGCAATCTAATTTCAAGGTACATGACAAAAATAGCTGTTATTTTCAAGCTTATGCTTTAAATGAAAATAGCTCATTCTGGAAAGATTAAAAAGTTGTAAGAAATACACATTTTATCAGGATATAACTATAAAACTACATTAAAAATTATACAGTTGGTGTTACTTTAATATTCATTAGATAATGAGGTTTTTTTAGTTTTATTGATTTGATATGGAAAATTTTATTAGAGTTTTTAATTTCATTTTTTTGACTAGAAAAGTTAACTACTGAAAATACCAAATCAAATGGAAAACAACAAAAAGAATAACCTCTGCATTACTTTCCCCAAGAGCTGTCATGAGTTTGTTTATTTGGTATGATTGATACTGGCCATTCAGATGTTCCAGTCAAAGGAAGATAATAGTGGCTTAAGGTTTCATCTAAGGCTATTTATCCCTTATTAAGAAATTGAGAAAAATGATCAAAAGAAAGGAGTGAAAATACAATAAGTTGCACAACACATCCATAGTCCCCATTTCTAGTTAACAAATCCAATTAATTACTACACTTGGGGAGGTGTTGGGGAGGACAGAGAGAAAGAGAAAAGGGATATATATTTCTCTGCTTTGTCTATTGCTCCTCTTATTTTTATCGAGATTTTTTTTTCCTTGAATTACTTTAAAACAGATTCTGATCACAGCTAGACTGGTCACCCATCTTTTCTTGAACCATATAACTGGCTGAGAGAAGATTGAATAATATTAGACAGCATTAACAAAATCTGATAGTAATTTTAAGCTTTAGTATATTTTTAGTCACAAACTACAGGAACTATGAGATGAACAAGTTCATGACAGAGTGTTGTATTTTCAGGGCAAAATAAATCTCTATAAAATATTGACAGCTTGTTTGAGCATGTTTCATTGAGACACATTATTCAAAGACAAATGGTAATGAAAAAGTGCTATAAAAACTGAAATGCTGAGTCAGCTAACAGGTAATGAAATGTCAGTCCTTTAATGTATTCCAGCAGAGCTGCTGAAGTCATACTACAAAACATCTTTTCTCTGTTGGCCACAGTGGTAAAAATTCATACCCCTCCACACAATAAACAAATTTAACTTCTCAGGAAATATTTAGGTGGTATAAATGTGGCAAGGGAAAAACCAAACAACATTTACCTCAGGTGCTGCTGATTTCCTTTTAACTGTATCTCAGTGCAGAGTTGTTCTAAAATTGAACTTTTTTTTAATATTGTCTTTTTACAGGAGGCTAGATTCTTTTGTATGTTTGTTTGTTTAACATATCCACACACTATATATCATCAGTATGCAAAATTTCTTTTTGTATTATTTATATTCTAGATATATTCCTTCATAATGGTTTATCTATCTCCTGAAAAACTCAGGATGAAATGAGCCTGTATATTCTTTAGCAGTTTTGCATGCTAGTTTCCCCAGAACTCTCTATTAGTTCTTGTGCACGTTGTTACCGATCTACCTGACCACATAAATCTTTTGAAGTATTCTTCATTTTCGAAAGTTGAGAAATATGTTCCTTTGTTTTCCTCTGAATTCTGCTGCAAGTACTTCAATGAGTAATGAAAACTATAATTATAAAATGAAAATTAATTCAATTTTAAAAAACCTTTTTATTTTTGAGCCTGTATTGTTGAAGACCACATTATTGTAGTTTGATTTAACATACCAGGTTTTTAAACGCCCTGGTTGTGCCCCAATTTTTACCTTGCACATTTATTTAAAATGCAATCTTACAGTTCATCTTTTCTCATTTAAGGTTCTGTCTTCCATAAAATCTGTTCTTTGTTTTCCTGAATACATTAAGATCCAGTTCTAGCTTCATTAACATTTGGAAACACTTTTTAAAAAAGTAGAAAGAAAAATATGATAGAACTTTTGTCATAGACCAACAAGATTTCCACTAAATGTCTGCAATGCAAATAACACCCCGCGTAATTCAGCTCCTTTTCTAAATCTATTTAAAAATTTCCTTGCCATAACACCGTGTCTTTGTCAGCAAATATACAGGAAGGACTAGATTTACAAGCCCTTAGTCAGTTCATTTGCTGTTTATCTCAGATGGTTTGGATTGCAGCCTCTCAGCACTCATGCATGACCTTTTTCCAAAGCTGTTGTTTTTGTCAGAGTTGATTTAATTGCAGAGATGAACTTTAACTTTTGAAGAGTCATAATCCACTCATTTGATGCACATAGAGTTATTCTTCTTGTACTACACCAGAAAAAGGTCCTATTAAAGTTCAAAAATGACTGGTCAAGTTTCTGAGCTAAAAGAATGTAAAATGTTGTTTATTACAATTCTGTCTTACTTTCTGTACTTGAGAAGGCATATGGTGACAATATCATGGATGTCATCTACTTGTATCGTATACATGCATACAGATAACAGAAAATTTAAAAATTAATGAGAGAGGTCTTGGTATGTTATCAGGTCACTTTCCCAATGTCTTCTCTTTTGGTAAGTAAACACAAATAACTTAAAATTCAATAAACAAGATGTCCTTTACTGGGGTGAGGGAAGAGAGAGATGATGTAGGTTTCTTTTTGGCTCTGAGTATGAAAAGGCCGGACAACAAATGACATAGTAAAATAGCTGTTTAACCAAGATGGAGAAAGAATATAGGTAGCAAGTAATTGTCGCCATCCTTTCAGATGCTGGACATCCCACATTCATGCAGAATCAAACAGCCCCCAGATGGATTTTCACACAACACTGTGGAGATTCTGTCTGTGGAGAGGTCCCCTCCAGTGGAGAAAACAAAATCACCTTTTTTATGTGAATATGTGAGTTTTAAGGTACTCAGCAGCTAAAATATATATCACATCAATAAATGGAATAAGAAAACAAAAGAATACCCATACCATATTTAAGAATGTCAGCTCCAGGCAGCAAGCACATTCAGTGTCTGCAGAGGGCTTTTAATCATACATAGTGGGAGCATTTTAATTTAATTGACTGGCCTAAAGTACAAGAACATAAGTTGCTGAGTATTTGGTGTTTGATCCAATATATTGATCCAGTGCTAAGGGTTTGACCAACAAATAGATACAATTATTTTAATAAGAAGTACCACTTTAAATAATTGTGTGATTACTTTGCGACTCACATCCATACTTCTCATCCCAGTAGTGCTATAACATTTAATTTAAAATATAACAAAATGTAAGCAACTTTGGGAAATGGAAATAGAACACTTACTTGTCTCCGTATGGCACTCTGGAAGTCAGACACCTAAGGAATGATGTAGTAACATACACATTGGTATCTTTTGCTGTTGAAGTTATGGAGGCATCTACATGCAACTGAGAGATGCATCAGAGGACCTATAGATAGTCTTTAGCATTCTAGAGGGGGTAGTTGCTGGTCTTCCTGGGTACCCCACTGTCGTGGTTTAGGAATAGTATTCTCCATTTAGTACTTCCACTAAAACCATACACTGCTTCTCCCTCCCCCCAGTTCGCTGGAGAGGGGAATTGAAGACACAAAAGGCAAAGATCACCGGTTTAGATAAGAACAACTTACTGGAAAACACAATAAGATAAGGAAAGAAACAGTAATGGCAACAATACTAATGACGGAAAGTACAAAAAGAAGAACCAATTCACATGAAACTTCCCCAGAAAATAGACAATACCAGATGCCTCCCTCTGCCCATTCACTAAACTAGAATGAACCCCTTCTCCTAGGAAGAAACTCTGTTGTCCCTGCCCCTGGCAATGACATGAGGTGATATAGAATAACCTCTGTGTCCTAACCATGCCCCCTCCCTACCACTCCAAAAATTATCCCTGTCCTGGCCAGAACCAGGACACACTAAATATAAAACGGTATCATTTATATAGATTAGAATGAATCATCATTAAGAATCCAACATAAACTTGTTTAAATTAAAGGAAATCTTGCTGTTCATCTCAATAATATTTTGAGAAACACGCAGTGACGGAAACAATTAGTACAACAACTCTTTCCGTAGTGGGAGCATGCTCCAAGACACTGCCTGGCACAAAATTTTTAAGGTATTTTGGCTTTAACTATGTATTTTGATTATTATTAGCCTTTATTGTACTATAAAGTACTATAACTGTAAGTAACTATAAAGCTGACACCATAAAGTTTGAGTGCTTGACTGAAAGCATTAAGGCAGATATGCCTATCCAAAAAATACTGTTATTTTTGTCTCTATGAAAAATGTCTGATTCATGTCATCATAAGTGAAAAGCATTACCTGATGCCTGTTCATCTACTGAAAGTTTGCTATAATTCCCATCAGATTGCTCCTAGTATAATCTATTGACTTTGCATAATAAGCAGTCTTCCAGCAAGTTAATTGCATAATAACAATATATGCCACTGGAATTCCAGTTCCATTATGCAGAAAGTATTGCTATGAGCAAAAAGAAAATATACGCTATATGTAACCCTAAATATCTTTTACTTTTTAGCATCCTGTAAATCTTAACAATTTAATCAAAGAAATTTTGTTAGTTCAGATTTCAATCTGGACTATAATTCTATTACAGAAAAAGACCCCTCAACCATAATAATTGTAGCAATAATAATAATAATAATAATGTAGTTAAAATTATTATATGTAATGGTCTCCTTTTTCAATATCCCTTTGTACTCTGTGATTGACAGCACCCATGTTCTTCAAGCAAGCAAGAGCGCAGGGGAGCCAGGGCTGGCTATAGATAATGGTTGAAGCAGGTCGTCTGTGCTCTAGGTCCTGCACTTGCACTGCAAAGAGTGAAATGCTGATATATTTCTTCTTCTGCCTGGTTTTTTTCTTCATTTCCTCATTTCTCTTTTGTTTTTACTGGAGTCTGTTTTCAAACAAAGTTCCACAACATACTCTCTCTTCACTGATTTTTAACATCACAGTCTGCTTGAATTTACTATATATATGGTGCATTTAAAGTTAAACACTTATTCTTTATTGTCTTTCTTACTTTCAAACTTGTTTTGTCAATCTTCTAGATCTGCATTTCTTTAACCAAACACCTCCAGTGTCAGCCTGTGTTCCTTATCATCTTCTGTTGTACTTTTCTACGCTGTATCTTGTTTCTACATTTTTCAAATTCTCTACTGTCAAGCTAAGCCTATTTTCCTCTACACTTTATCATTATCATATTCATAAATATTTCATTGGCACAGAATAACTACTTATTGTTACTACTACACTTTTTCTATACAAATATAATGAAAAATAAAATAAATGGTAGTCATAGCTACCCAATCTTTAAAAAGAAAAATCTGTTGAAGGGAAACCAAATGAGATCAAAGCTCCAGAAACATCAAGGAAAGTTCAGGCAAACCATGCTTGACAAGTTTCACTCCTGAGGCCTTGCAAATTTTGTTAGTAGCCTGTTATTAGCTATGGCAATACAATCTTACTTGGCTAAAATGCCACAGATGGTCTCCTTCAAACTCAGTTTTGCTGGTCATTGCAATCTGCTCCACATAAGAAAATCTTATTTGTCATTCTGTAAGAGTGAATTGAGAACTCTCCTAGACTTCAGACTTTAATATTTTGATGAATACTTCCATTTGTGTACTGTTAACAATTTTATAAAGCATTTGTCCTTTGTTTCTGTTTAAAATGTGGTATTAGTTTCTAGGGCTGCCTGTGTGCTTATGCATATATTCGTGTGCATTTATATATAGACTTGTAAAACAATATTTGATTTTGCGTCAAGACTTTGTCTTGAAACATACTGCACACTGTAGTGAGAGTCAGAGAAGTTACAAGTGTATTTTCTGACAGAGATGAATGTGAATATGTAAAAATAAGTAGAAATATAACCTGATCTTTTATTTCATGTAATTAGGCTTAAACTAGTTTTAACATTATCTCTAAACATGCTCTCAAGTTTGCAGTATATTTCTTTTGACCTCCCCACATTGGCAGTTTTCATTTTTCATCACTGAACTGTCTTTGTGAACAAGTAAGCATCAGATGTCCTTGAGAAAGGACATTCAGCCTAAACTTTGGATTTCTGTGAGTAGTTGGCCATAAGAGAAATAAGACCAAAGGGCAAGGAAAGAGCTTAGTGTACCTACTTCAAAATGTGTGAAAGGTAACTGAAGTTGATGG
Source organism: Struthidea cinerea (assembly GCA_013397865.1). Taxonomy (NCBI): domain Eukaryota; kingdom Metazoa; phylum Chordata; class Aves; order Passeriformes; family Corcoracidae; genus Struthidea; species Struthidea cinerea. The sequence goes on from VZTI01004651.1 coordinate 545,152, forward strand.
GTCTGAGTACATGTTTTTCACAAAGTTGAGGTAGAACATTATTTATTATTACACAACCAAATTCAAATCTTGGCAAATGAATGAAATTGTGTGAGATTTACAGAAAATTGTTAGGCCTTCTCTTAAAAATATCTATGTTGTTCGTACAGCTCATTAATACATTTAAACAAATACATATATGTATGCATATATAATCTGAAAAAAAGATTCTCTTAAAATAACATTGTATGTGTATTCAACAATAATGAAATCTTAACCTTTAAAAAGATGATTCATTTTACAATGAGCACATTATTCACAGGAGTCACAAAAATATTCTGTGGGACACAGAATCAATGTATGCAAAGTGTTATGAAGCTTGTACATGCCAACATGCTCCTGAGGAGGCTAGCCCTAAACTAGCCCTAAAAATCGCCTCTGTAGCACTCAAAACACTAAGAACCAGGGTTATCTTCTTATGATGATACAATTTGCCATGGAAATAGAACTGCTGTTTATTCTGCAGAGGTAAACAGACCCTCTCTTACGTAATAATGAAAGCAGCTGAATTTTAAGATTCTTCCTCCAAGGGAAATTCTTTAATATATTCTTCTTCTCCTATAGAAATACATTAATATAAAATATTCCCAAGTGTCCTCTTTGCAAGTAGTCTAAGAATGTAATTTTATTTTATTTTCTTCTCTTTTATGATAGCAGGATTAACTAGGTTTGAACCTATTCAGGTGATGCCTCAGGTGATACAAGAACAAGGCAGCAGCTCTGTGCAGTTCAGGGTGCAGTAATACCATCATCAAAATCCACAAATCTGCAAACACACAATGAGTGATAGATATCATCTATCATGGTGACACACTCCATTTGTTCATTCCCACATTCAGGTTCACTTACAGCTAAACAACATATCCTGTGAGGAGGAAGAAGAGTTTTAAGATTAGTTGATTAGAAAAGACCACAAAGAAAAGCCTGATCCAAAGTTCTTCAAGCTTACACTAAAACCAGAGGAAATATCAAAATTTAATGCTACAAGGAGGTAGGTCAGGACTAGATTGTTCAGAGCATTCTTAGCTTCCAGAATTTCATTGCAGAAGAGAAATAAAGGGACTGGTATCTTACATAATGTCTATAGTTATTAAATGTAGGCATAGCAAGAATGCAATGGTAGCAAGAACAACAATCAAGGTTTTTTGTAATTTTATTAGGATAGAGCTTAGGGAACCTGATTTATCTTTCAATTGACAAAAACCTTCAAAGGATTTATGTGAAGAAGAGCAATGATGCACAGAAATATTTTGAAATGAAAGTTCACGAGCAGTGTAATAAATATTGTCCTCTCTGTTGCAAAACAAAAATATTTTAATCAGTTGAAACTTTATTGTTTAGCTCCATGGTATTCTGTGATAAAGTAAAAGTTCTTGTGTAAAAGATGCATTTTTCCCTAACCTTTAGAAAATAATGTTTGTCTTAAATTAACTGAATTGGGGTTTTAAGGATAACATTAACCTTTTACATCTATGATAGAACAGGTTCTTCTCTGACCTATTGATCATCAGTCACCTAAGAAAAATTTTCAAAGGACAGTGACCTGAAATTATCGATCTCTTTCCAGCTAATAACTCCATTTTGAAGATCAGCCTGAAAAAGGAAGTAGACATTTTATAACCTATGATGGAAATCAATTTCTTGTGTATTCAAAATGATGATCACAGAGAATGATGTGGCTTTACAAGAGAGGATTGGTGAAGAAAAAAACATTTCAAAAACAATAACAAAGTTTTTTTACCCTAGTTGCAATTTTTAGATGCATTACCAGCGGTAGTAAAAATTTTATCAACTCACAGTTCATTAGGATGAAAGAAGTTCCATAAATACATCACTGAAATTTGGAAATTTTTTTGTCTGAATATCTCCTCCATTATTTTCATGCATCAATAGTAAGGACAGTATTATTTTTTTCTCTTTCATTTTCACTTTCCTTATCTTATTTGTTTCTTTTGGAGGGCAGGGACAAAACAGAATATAGAAGAGAAGAGAAAGTATTACACTTCTCCTGTCTTTCAGTCAGGGATTTCTCCTTTCCCTGAATAAAACTCCAACTACAATTTTTCAATCAAAATAATCTTTTTATTATTTTTTTTTCTCTGAAAATAAGGAAAAGTTGATCATACCACAATTGCTTTCCTTTCAATCTTCTGTAGAAATACAATTTTCAGTATTACTACCATGTTAGAATACTTACTGATTTTAGGGAGTCTGTTAATTTATTATTTCATTATAACATGTAATTCCTGTTATGTTACAAACTTCCTGGTTTATGTAGTTTGTGTTGTACGAAGAGATTTGAAACATTTTCACGTCTGTGAAATAACTACTGATAACTTATTTATACTTTTTAAGAAAAATAAACACACCCTGGACAAAAAGGACCCTTTCCTTCAACTTGGAAAAAAAAAGAAAATAATACAAAAAGCAAGAGGGAAATAAAGAGAGAAAGAGAGAGAGAAAGAGAGAAAGAAAGAAAGAAAGAGAGAATTAACAAATGAACAAACTGTTGTTTTGAAACATTACCACCCGGGGAAGAAGGTAGCAATCTAAGAATCTTTTATATATATCATTTTTTTGAACTTCACCCTAACAGTCTTTAAACTTTCATTTGTCTGTCCATCTACAGTAAAAGAGCCAATAGTAGCTGCATATCATTCACAAGACAATTTTTCACCCTACTTGTGATGAAAGAGTTTGTTATGGCTACATACTCTGATACAATGTTTTCTTATGCATTTTTTTGTTGATATGGTAGCTTAGGCACCACTGCCTCTGCAAGACACTGTTCCCCAAAAGATCCTTAAACCTCGTCTCCAAATATTTGTTAAGTTTGGCTGACTTTCACATAGTTTCCTGTAACCATCTGTGAAATCTCTTCATTCCTCATAGCACTATCTATAATTTTGTTACGTACTTGCTCTATTTTTTGCCATGCCCAGCAATTTGCATGTTCTGCCCAGACACTCATGGCAGTTCAGATAGCCCAACCTCAGGTCAGGGCTGTTATCCACCTGCAGACTTTCACAGAGCAAGCACTGTGTTCCCAGTAATAGATAGCTCTCAGAAAATATGCTGCCAGTGTGCTCCTGTCTCATATTCTGATCTAATGATAGAGCAAAAACAATGAAGTAAACATGCCGGAATTTGTTTAGCAGTTCCATAATCCCTGTACTTTCCAGATTTCCTGATTTTTTCTTGTAGCTTCTCTTTTCAAATCACCCTTTCTTCTGACTTCTGTTGATTTCCCCATTACAACAATGCCTTATTTTATTATAAATATGGCTTCCAGAGCAAGGCTCCAAGCAGCTCACAGCAGCAGGCAAAGTAAGCAGGAGGTCACAGTAGCAAGCCACAGCATAGACATATTGCCAAATAAGGACACAAGATGTAAAAGAAGAGAGCAAGATTAAGAAAGTCCACTCTGCTAACTAAGGGTTCCCATGAGTCATGAAGCTGCATCAACTCATCCTAATTTTTTCAGTCCCCTGACACTACTTAAGGTGCACTATCCCTAATACCTTAACACCTGCAAAACTGCCACTGACTCCTTTCTAATTGTGTCTGCATTTGCCTCCAGAGCACTCCTACACATTGTTCCCAAACTATTGCAGCGCTACCACTCCACATTAACTTCCTCCCTGTGACCTTTCTTACCCAAATGTGAAACTGTTGTGATCTTACCACAAAACTAAATTTTGCCAACAAAGACACACAACCTTTAACTATCTCTGAAACCAGGGATTAAATGCATATATTGTCCTGGAGGATATTTTCACATACTGAAAATCTATGCCCCTTGTTGTAGCAGCAAAATAGCCCTGATTCAATGCATTTCATTAATTCTCTCATGACAAAAGAGCTCTCTTCTTGGACCTATTCACAAAAAGTGCTACATAAGGACAAAATGTGCTGCCACTGAGAGATTAGATAATCTTTGTGTATATGCAGAGAAGTTTTATGTGGTATACAGTCAATAGTATGTCTTCTGTATCCTCTTTTTCCTTTTACTTTTGAAATTAATGATTAATTATAGAAATGGACAGTTCAGGGTCCAGTAATACAAGACTTTAAAAGTGACTGTCTGCAACAGTTTCTTACCTGTATGTGGTGTAATATTGAAAAAAAATAATCCATGTTGATGGTATCTTGACTTTGAAGTTCCCGAACAGATTGAAAAGAGTAATTCTACTGCTGGCCACTTTGCAGTGACAGCTGGGTGAAGTCATTGTAAACACTGGAGATAACTTCCATATGGCAAGAATTCCTAACATTATTTGGTAATCACCAGTGTATGCTCATTAAGACCCAGAACAGCATTACCTCATTGAATATGATTGTCTACTTAGAAATTCTGCTGTGAATTTATTTCCAATATGTTACTCATTAAAAGTGCCCAAGTCCTACCTATTGGATTCAGACATAGATTTTGGTTATCAAAACAGGAATATTTATGTATATAGATCCTCTTCCCCACGACCCCCTGTCCTGCTCCCCCATTCTCTTTTAGAAATGGGATGGGAAAAAAAAGTTGGATTCAAATAATTTTCATCTTCAGCCAGTAGTCAAAGAGTCTTTCTACAATTTCTGTTGCTTTCTGTTTCACTGAAGCTTTCCAGCACAGGATTACCAGTGGCAAATTTACCAATTGAAATTCCACACTTTCCACCTTCTTTCAGCAACTTTCCCAGGATGATACTAAATACCTATATTTAGACAGGCTAAATCAAGTCCTAGATTTCCATTTTTGAATATTTCATAACAAGAAGTGATTGAAGAGATAGGAATATCTGTCTCTAAAGACATTATAATATTTAATCAGGATGTGGCTTCTCATCATTGTTTGCTACTGTCTTAAACTAGGTTATAACATTAATAACATCATCCATTCAAAAAAATGTAACTTTCTGATAAAAAAATCAGAAACAAGGTGTCAATATTTTGGAAATGTAACTGAAAATTGACAGATTTAATAGGTACAATCTCTTTCACATAAACTCAAAATATACTGACTTGGAAGGGATCCTCAAGGATCAGTGAGTCCAGCTCCTGGTTCTGCACAGCACCATCCCCCACATCATGTGCTCCAGAGTATTGTCCAAACGTTTCTTGAACTCTGTCAGGCTTGATGCTGTGACTACCTCCCTAGGGAGACTGTCCCAGTGCCCAACCACCTTCTGGGGGAAGAACCTTTGTCTAATATCCAAGCAAAACCTCTCCTGACACAACTTTGGGCCGTCCCCTCGTGTCCTGTCGCTGGTCACTAGAGAGATGAGATCAGTGTCAGCCTCTCCTCTTTCCATCATGAGGAAGTTGTAACTGCAATGAGATCTCCCCTCAGTCTCCTCTTCTCCAGGCTGAACAGAACAAGTGACCTCAGCTACTCCTATATGCCTTCCCCTCAAGGCCCTTCAACTTCTTTGTTGCCCTCCTTTGGACACTCTCTAATATGTCTTCCTTACATTGTGGCACCCAAAGCTGCCCCCCGCACTCAAGGTGAGGCCACCCCAGTGCAGAGCAGAGCAGGACAATCCCCTCCCTTGCCCGGCTGGCGATGCTGTGCCTGATGCCCCCCAGGACAGGGTTGGCCCTCCTGGCTGCCAGGGCACTGCTGGCTCATGTTCAACTTGCCATCAACCAGGACGTCCAAGTCCCTTTCCGTAGCACTGCTTTCCAGCCTCTCATTCCCCAGTCTGTACATCCAGGGTTACCCCATCCCAGATGCAGAATGCGGCACCTGCCCTTGTTAAAATTCATACCATTTGTGATAGCCCGGCCCTCTAATTTGTCAAGGTCTCCCTGTAGGGCCTCTCTGCCTTCAAGGGAGTCAACAGCTCCTCCCAGTTTTCTATCATCTGTGAACTTGTTTATATCCCTTCCAGTCCTGCGTCAAGGTCATTTATGAAGATGTTGAGCACAGGGCCAGTGATGGAGCCCTGTGGAACCCCTCTAGTGACAAGTCATCAGTCTGATGTCACACTTCAGTGTAACCCTTTGTGTCTGACCCATGAGCCAGTTGCTCACCTGTCACATGATATGTTTATCCAGCTAAGTGCTGCACAGTTTTTCCAGAAGGATCCTGTGAGAGACAGCACTGAAAGCTTTACTGAGATCCAAAAAAGTTACATCAACTGGCTTCCCTTGATCTGGGTTACCCTGTCATAAAAGGAAATCAGGTTTGATAAGCAGGACTTTCCTGTCGTTAATCCATGCCAGCTGTGACCAATGACTGCATTGTTTTTCAGGTGTTTTCCAATGCCTCCCAGAATAACCTTTTCCATTATTTTACCAGGCACTGAAGTAAGATTGACAGGCTTGTAGTTTCCAGAGTCCTCCTTCTTGCCTTTCTTGAAAATTGGGATGTTTGGCAGCTTCCAGTCAGCTGTGACCTCTCCAGATTCCCAAGATGGATCAAAAATCATCGAGAGAGGTTTTGTGATGACATCAGCCAGCTCTTTGAGGGTTCTTGGATGAATCCCATCAGGCCCCATAGTTTTTTAGGGATCCAGCTGGAGCAGCAGATCCCCCACAATTTCAGGGTCAGTTGAGAGTTGATAATTTTCACAGTCATGGTCCTTCAGCTTAGGGCACTGAGACCCTTTCGGTCTTTCATCCATGTTGAAGACAGAGGTGAAAAATGTGTTAAACACTTCTTCCTTGTCTCTTTCAAAATAATTAGAATTTTTTATTATGATTGGATTCCTGATGTTTCAGAAATATGAAAGAACATTAAATGTTAATTGGCAAATGTTTTTTAGAGATTGGGAATAAAACACTTTTAAATATATAATATCTAGAAATTTTAATACTACATTGTCAAATATGGAAGTTTCACCAATCCTACAATCTTCAACCAAATCCTTCCTCTTCTGCCCCTACTAAAAGAATAAAAACCTATATGAAAATAATTTCTTCTTTTCATGAGGGCTCACAGAAAAGGACGAAGGCCAAAAGTTTCCTTTTCAAATTACATTCAACACACTGTAGAAAGCCTTTGAACACAATTGACTTAATTAGCATATATCTAATCTCATTCTATGCCACATTCTGTACTTAAAATCATGAGTTTATCAATTTCTCATTTTGCTAAGAGTAGAATGTTTCATGCATTAAGGAAACTGAAATATACATAAATATTCTGTTTTATAAAAACATATTTATGCACCTTCTATTTCAGCCTTTTTGCTCTGCATTAATCAAACACCCATGGGTTCTTTTTACTGGAACTGACATTATTATTCTTATAATCATAGAAAGTCTTTGTTGGAGTGATCTTTGAAGGTCATCTAATCCGACCTTCTGCTCAAACCAGGGTAAATGTTAAAGCTTGGCTCATGTGGTTGAGTTCTAAAAATCTCCAGGGCCAAATGCTCCACAGCCTTACTGGGAAACCTGTTTTCAAGAGTAAAAGTTTATTTCAGCAATTTTCCTATCTGCATGTTAATAATTTACAAGCTAACAGTTAATATTTGTTCTTGGTAGTAAAAAGAGTAGGAAACTGTGGCAATTTATAAGTATAAAGGCTGGCAGTCCACTTAAATAGATTAGGCATCTTTTAAGAATGATGATTATGTGGTATTTGCAATGCTAATGGAAAAAAGCAGACATTTCTGGGATTCAGCAGGTCTGATCTTAAAGTGCCAATCTCAGACCAGTCAGGTAGTTCTGAAAGATTCCAACAGTGCCTATTTTTTACCTTTGATTATAACAAAAAGACTGAAAATTACTTTCTTAGAGATATGGACACATTCTAGTGTCATGTTAGACATCAAAAATCTTAATCTTGGTCCTTCAGGGTATTTTATACAGTGGTCTGTACACCAAGTTTTACTTAATCCTTAAAATCGGTCAGCCAGCTGAGGCTCATTTTGAACCTCAAAGCATGCTCAGCGTTTAGGTATTGGCTTCCTGTATAATCGGAGGATCTCTTTAAGCTTTGTCATAATTCACTGATGTTTAAATCCTCAAACCAATTTTTATTTTAATCCTTTAAATGTGTTTGAATTGGACTACATCCAGTATGTGTATAGATCACTGAATGCAATAAAGAAAAGGGTCGGGTTAATTTCAGTTAGAGCTTGTGGAGGAAAAGATTATCACATCCAAAGAAAGTATACACAATATTGCTTAAAATTTAGAATACGTGTTTTCTTTTAATTGAAGAGGTTTTTATTAATATATCAGTGAAGTTTATAAAACATCTAGACTAGATCTAGACTTTTTAAACTCTGCTATTAAGCATGAATCACTAAATGAAAAAAATGTATAAGAAAATAGCTGGGATAAAGACAACTAACCAACTACCTATTGCTCACCTAGAGCTGTGCATTAGTCTCTGAAAACCAAGCACTTTTCAATCCTCTGCCTTGTTCTAACTAACTAGGCTCTGCTTTTGGCAAGGTTATATACCATAGGTTGTCTTTTTTCAGAGAGCTCACTGTTAGAGGGGAAAGGGAGACACCCCTCACACAGAAAGCAAGCTAATCTGAGACATCCAGTTTGTACCTATTCCACACAGAATTCATCCCAGGAAAACAAAATTTATGATGTTTTCTACATTTATTTCATCCTAATCCTTATGCTTGCACTGACTCAAAAAGCAACACCTTTCTTTGCTGTTTTTTTTTTTTCCTGCAAAGCTTTACAGCTTTAATAACTCTGTCTTTCCTTGTTATCAAAACAGGAATTGAACATATGCAAATGCAGAAGATATATGCTGCCATCTGTATAGTACTGCATCAGTGGTTTATGTTATAGTCATAAATTTCTGTTAGAAATCTAGTATCATTTGCAAGAAGGAGACTTAGGTATATACATGTACAGCGATCAAGATGCAATGAAAGACAAAAACTTAACTGAAAAGAAAAAAAAGTCTTCCTTTCTTTCTCTTTCTTTTGGGATATGGCTTCAAGGTCCTCTGGCTCAGAAGCCTACTTTCTCTGTTTTCTTTCTGTAATGACATTCTTTATTTACTGGCACAGATCTTGACTCTTTAAAAAGGACATTGGTGCCTTAGCAGGAGTCATCTCACGTAACCAGGGAGCACATCTTTACTTCATCTTTCATGAATTCATCAATTGAAATGACAATTCCATTGAAAAGTACACAGAAAGCTAGAAACTTTGGAGATCATCAGGCAACTGCAGGAGAACAGACCACATGAACTGTACAAAACCTCCACATAGTAGGTTTCAGTTGCATCTCAGAGAACTCACATCCTCAGAGCCAGTTTTCTGTGTTTCTCATTTTACCTGTCCCCATTAATTGAATAACATGGGTAATCGCAAAAAGTCACTCTTTTACTACTCATGTCAGTTTTTCCTCCTCATTCTATGTCTAAAATATGTAGCTGAAAGACTGTAAAAGCCACAATGCTGTAAAGCAGGTACCATTTTTTGTTCTTTTTAGGATTCTCATGGTTCAAATTGGTATTCTTCATTTTAATATTCCCTCTGAAACCACTCCAAAACACATGCTGTTTGCTCACTCCCCCTCTTCTTCTGCCCCTCCCTCTGCGGAGGGATGGAAAGGGGAACTGGAGACACAAAAGGAAATGATCACAGGTTGAGGTAAGAACAATTTCTGGGAAACAGCAATGAGATAAGAAAATGAACACTAGCAGCAACAATATTAATAACAAAAATGTATAAGAGAGGTGAATGATTCATATGCAAATGTTCACCATTACCTGACCATCCCATGCTACCTCAACCTGGAAAAGACTTCCTCCCCCCTGCCCCTGGCAATGACATGAGGTAGTATAGAACAATCTCTGGATCCCAGCCATGCCCCCTCCTGGCCACGGCAAAAATTAACGCTGTGCTGGCCAAAACCAGGACTAGGAATAAGTGTATTTCTTGAGGGCATGTAAAGAAAGTTTTTTAAATGTAACATATTCTTAAAGAGCAAATAATTAATTTTAAATGTTTACTGTGACATATAATAGAGGAATTCTCAGGGCCAGGCATGGATAATTTACTCATTAAGAGAGGAGTTATAAATTGCAAATTCTCAGGACAAGAGAATACTGCTGAAGTGTGATTCTACCAATATGATAGAAACATAATTTAAAATCATGCAGATAAGAACTGTACTCAAACCAAAACAACATACAATACCTCAAGGGTCTGTCATTTTCTTTTGAATGCAAGAATATGGACTGACTCTCAATCCAGACAAAGTGAAAATCTCATATAAACTAAGATCCCTTTTCCATATTCCAGAGAATATTCAAGCAATGGAAAAATCCTGTATATCTATGCATATTCAGAAAAATGTATATTTTATATACAATAGTTTTTTGAAATAACTTCTTTAACCTTTATTACCAAATTACCCTTAATCAAGGAATACTCTGATGGGCTAAACTACTTTTATCAGTACTTCAAGTTGCTGGCTAGTCTTACTGCTGATTGTTTTACCTGGTAGTGGATATTTTTTCTCAGGTTGTGTTCTGTGTTTTGTTCCTCACCTGGAGGAGCACAGTCTGCGTAGTAATATACTTTATTTATTAAATGATATTTGAGCAAGGTGCTTCCTTGAAGAAAAAAAATATACATGCTACTTGAAGAAAAAAAATACTAAACAACATGTAACTTTAATTCTGTGTTAGGCCTTGTATGTGTTTGTAACATACATTGATTCTGTAAATATATAGGTATGAAATCACAAATAGACTTTCCAACCAAAATTACATTTCAAAACCCACAACTTTTGTGCATGTGATTTGTATCATAATACGTTGCACTAACAGAAGCAGGTTTATAATAACTACTAATTAAAGAAATAAAGAAAGGTAATACTAAACTTTTAAAAAACCCATTAATTTAGAAGGCTTTCTTAAAAAAAAAAAAACAGAAAGCGATAAAATATTTTTCCTGGGTTTTTTTCCATCTTCATTTGTAGTTTTTATACACAATAGAATTCACTGTGTTTTATTTTATTGGCTATAAATGTATGAATATATGGTAACTTATTTATAATCACTGTATTTATTGGAAACAGGAATGTCTTATCCCTTACGCTGATTTTTAAAACTACTGTTCCTACCCTATTTATGCCTCTGTCAGTAAGTTCTTTTAAAATATTGGCTATTTCTTTATTTTCACTCATACTTACACTAGTACTTTTATGGCTTTCTCAAAGGCTGGTCTTTCATCCACTGAGCTCTTCATTTGTTTCAGTACTATTGCATCATGTGAGATATGCATAGATAATGTTCTTTTTCTCCATTTATATCACCTTCATTACAGACTGTGATCTGAAATCAGTTCTGAAGAGTAAAAGAATTGTATAATTTGTACATTGTATTGCCTAAAGAGACAGATATTTAAATTATATAAATTATACTCTACATATATATAAAGAATTAATACATTAGGCAGATTTCATGTTGCACCACTTCTTTTCAATGAGGTCTATAAATGGAGGAATAATTCTAGTATAATTTACTAACTATCTTTTAAATGACATCATGACATTTTTCCTATCCTGGATGAGTGAAAATAGAGAAGGAGAATGATAACATTTATTTATAAAAAATACTAAATTTATATCAGTATTTTTGCAATGCTTTGTAATTAATGTATTTTTATGATAATTTCTGTCATAATATTATACATGATTTTTATCTAAAGCTTGGCTTCTAAAATATATCATCAAATTCAGTTCAACTGCATTATGAGAAAATGCCTTTATTATTCTTGCAGTTTGGGAATATAAGTGAGTTGTGAATATATATAAAAATTTGAAATTTTCATCTTTATTATATAGTTATTATTATAACGTAATATAATACGTTGAGTAAGCACTATTTTTTGTGTATTTTAATAATAAATTCTTTAGTGAATTTGGTATAACACAATAAGTGATACATTTTATGCTTATGCAGCAGCAGATTTTATGATAATGTCCAAGTATAAAAAACACATGAGCATTAAATTTTTTTATGTAACTTTAACTTGAACCAAATTTTACTTTAGTGCGAGATAGTCTTTTAATAAACAGCTTTAAAAGAATAAGGTACTATTTTTTTCTTTCGGGTAAAAATAATGAAACCAAATTCTACATATTGAAGTTCATACATTTTGAAGTTCTGCTTATTAACAAATTTGACATAACCTGTCATCACAGAGTAATCATATTTTTTCATGTTTTTTCCCTCAGCCAGGAAGGATATTTTTCCATCATATAGAGAAAGTAGCATTTGTCTTCTGAGACCTGCCGGATGCTGGGCATGTAAGAGAGATGGTAAGGGCTCCATGAACGGGTTAGACATTAAAATATTGAGTATTATATGTTTATTATATATTTATATAATATTTATATTAAGGGGAAAAATTTCTGTACAGCTGAAATCAATATACAGAAGGGCAGGGCTGTGGGGATGTATGGCATTTTTGGGGCAGGACCCAGTGGTCCCTGGGGGTTGATGAGTCCTGGGCACTGGGCAGGGTGGGGAAAGTTCTGGGGGTATGGGCAAGAACGTTTAGGACTGTTGGTGCCCTCAGAGACATGACAGTTCCATAGTTCTAGCACAGCCTTGAATAATGAATGAAATAGGATGTTTAACATGTGGATACTCAATGTTTTTAAAGTAGGAAACAGACAGTAAACTCTTCAAAACATTCATTACTTCAGGTCCTCAAGCCTTTGAAGAAACACAGGTTTATCACAAAGGGAGGGCTTCAGCTCTATAGCTGGACACTTAAATTCTGTAGTCTACAAGTGAACTTGACATCTAGGCTGCAATAATAGGCTCCAGTCAATGGAGTCAGTGGGACAGGAAAGCTAGTCAGCTTAATCCAAAGTAGGCATCTCAACCTGGTCATCTAAATTTCTTTAGATTCTTGTAGTTGTACTGCCAGAGGGACAGAGACACTTAAATTCATTCCTCTCTCATAATAAATGATAAAGCCCTAAGATGAATCAAAGCTTCCATACAAATAAAAACTCAGTTTGAGTATTCACAGAAGTCAAAAGGTACTTTTCTAAGCAAGATATACTGTACATATAATTGCTCAAACATACATAAATGGGTATTCTAGATGAATTTTTTATTTTTCAGTAGATAAAGGATAAAAGAAAATGATACAGCAATTTAGCAGGCAAGGAGAAAAAGTGTGTGGCTAATGCCATACATAATTAATGGCAGCATAATTAATTGGGACAAATGTTAGCCCGTAATGAAAATTATCTTTTATATATAAAGTGCCAGTTTTATATGGATAGGGCTTGAATAGTGTCACAACCATTTCAATGAGATAAACTAGTAATATGTTTTCAGTTTCATTAGTACTTCATGTATACAAGCTGTTGTTAGTCAGCAGTGAGCTTGATACTAATTAATTAATCAGTCTGTTGAATGTTGAAATTTTTGAAAAAAAAAATAGAAAAAGAGAGAAAAAAGTACCATGCCAGTAAATAATTCCTTCTCTAGGGTACCCCAAATTAAATTTACTTGATCTTTTACTTGGTCACTACTCTAGCTCCATAATGAATGCTGACAGCAAATTTAGCAGAAGAATGTTATGTGTAAAATATTATAATACACATAAATGCAGTAGGAGGATGTTCAATTAATTAACAGTATCAGGTGTGAAAGCATATTAAAGATCTACACCTTTACTACCTTCACTAAATCACATCTTAATATCCCTACTCAAGTCTGCAGACTTCTGTCTAGAACTCTAGAGGCCAATCCACAAAGATTTTGTAATGTTCAAATGTAAATTTCAGGGACAATGCTATGTTAATTCTGCTCATCTCTTCTGAATATGTTTTAGAAGGACAAAAATGTCCACAGCTGGGGTGATGGGTTAGGTAGAGAAAAGCAGGTGGAAAGCTTTAACAGTGAAGATATTTTTTCATCAGTAGCTAATTCAGTACCACTGTAGGCAGTTGTGCTAAGGAGGCAGAAGAGGAAGTGAAGAGTTCTGTGGTGGATATGGACACTGTCAAAAATAAAGAATATCCTTCTTGAAAAGGACCTCCTTTTTTTTTTTTTTAAATAGATATCTTTAGCTGAATTCTGAATTGGACTTCCTCTTTGCGGCTTCAGTGGCTACAGGGACTCCATTGTTGCCAATATTAAAGAATGGGTAAAATGAAGGGTGATCTAAAGCTCCCAGTAAAGCTACATCTTCTCTGATAACTAGGTCAGAATGATATTCTGTGAATAAAGTATGAGATATATACAAGGTAAATATTAATCTTTGATCACATGAACAGTTCCTGTAAAAATAATATAGTAAAAATAAACAGCCCTGGTATAAATGCTAGAAAATAAGCTTCATTGCTTGCCTTGATAAAGTGGTTATATAGTACAAACATTTCATAATGTACTGAACTCCCATAAATCAATTTTAAATTAGTTTACTGTCATGTTGATAAATCTCATCTTATTATTATACCTTGAAGGTGATTTAACAAGTATTTCACAGTGTATAATTTATACCATGTTAGGGAGAGATAAGAAAACAAGTGTTCCAAACCAATAATCATTGTCACATTCATTTATAAATTCTGCTATGTTAAAGGTTTGAATAAAGTTTTGAATAAAGCTTTTGGATACAGCTATGCATAATGATAATTCTATTGTGTGTGTAAACTCTGAAATCTCTTGAGTTAGGTATAACTTCAATGTAGACTGTCCTTTTGTTGTTTATATAACCAGTTTTTCCTGACTGGAAAAAGACCAACAATCTGTGTAAGTATGAATAGTCCCAAAAAGGGGTTGCTTTTTTATTTTTCTTTTGGCTTTTACTGCCTGTGAAAATCTCAAGCAATGGAAACCCATGTGCAGGAAGACATTTAAATTGCTTTCTGGCATTGTCCATACTGGAGAATATAGTTGATAATTTTCTCCAATTAACCAGTTTCTTGTTTCTTGTAATTAAAAAATAATTGAATACTACTTTGTATAACATACATATCTTCTAACATATACAGATATTTATAACTGGGTTAATTAAATTTAAGAAGCATAATGTGTGCTCATTCACTGTGGAAATATGGGTAAGTAGAGTCCCGATATTATGTGTACTCATGGCTTTTCTAACATCCAAAAATAAGCTATGTGATCTAATGAATTATATAATCACATTCTAGAACTACCTGCAGAAACTCTAGCTCTCATTCTTTCAGTAGAGGGAATTGATGGTTTTGTGACACAATTGGAAGTTACAGCTATTTGATTCAAGGCAGGCATTTATTTCAGCATCTGTAAGAGGGTATTTGATATTCTTTACACCTTATGACAGATATAACTATTGCACAATGATATGCAGTGCAGGGATTTCTAGCCTCAACCATCTGAACTACGTAGCAGTCTACTGCTAATGCAGAAATGAAACCTACTGGTAGTTAGCTAGCATTTCTGCATGGTTCTTCATTTAGTGGAAAGAAGGTCACCCTGTGTCTACTGCTGCATCATGGTGACCAAGAAAACCAGTATTGCCACTCCTAGTAGCAGACCAGTGGTTAAAGTTGTGCTATCTTTGCTGAATGCTAAATGCATGCTGCTTTAGCCTTAGTCAGTCACGTTGCTAGAATACTGGCCTGTGTGAACTAGAGTTTGGCATCAGGTACCTCGTGTTATGATACACAGTTAGTGTGAGATAATAGTGCAAGTCCTAAAAATAGGGGCACGAGTTGGGGAAAAAATCACTACGTGCCAGTCAGTCACTGAAGGGATGAGCCTTGATAGTTGTGAAAGAACTGCTTCAAGAGTTATGAAGAAATGAGTACTAAACAAGTGAAAAAAACTTTAAATTAGTAGCAGCACAACAACAGCCCAGCAAGAAGCTACACGCAGCCCAACCTGCTTAGAAAGTCCATGCCATAAGAGGAGACCTCCAGCAGAAGGAAGAGGCGGGGGAGATGGCCATCATGGGAGCTAAGGTTGCAGAAGCACTGCAGGACGGTGGGAGCCAGACATGTGCTCTCAGGTTGCCTGCTAGGTGTGGGCTCCAACTTTCCCTTCTTCCTGCCCCTCATGTTTCCAGAGTGCCCTTGGGGGGCCTGGGACCTGCCTGATGGTTCTTCAAGGCTCGACATGATGCTGCAGTTGAACAGGTGTGTCTGCCCGAGTGCATCTTTTTCCTCACAAATCCTGCACGTTTTTCAGCCCAGCTGAGTAGTTATGATTTTGGGCAACAATGTTACACTTCAAGACACAGAAAACAATCTTCACTACAGCCTGTAGTGCAGGCAGCAGAACTGAAGCACCTTAGTGTTTGGTACATTCAAAAAAAAATCATTAAAAAAATTAAAAATAAGTGTATTTTAAAAATTAATCTAGGCTAGAAAAAAAATGTGTTAGGATAATGAGTTCCTCTGGAACCCCTAAATGGCACAATTCTTAGAACCATGAGCATCAGATTCAGGCATTGTTCAGCATTTTGCTCCTGTGTTATATTTAAATATAAGGACGCAGACCTATGTTCTGTGTTATATCTTAGTAAGGCCAAGCCATACATCATGATAAAATATTTGCTCTCTCTCTTCATAATATCTATAATATATTAGATAAATATGAAGGAATCAGTGGCTGATGTTCCATGTGACTTTCATGTCAGCTGATGAAACTTAATGCAAAAGGTAATGAATTACCATTCACTTTAATTAAATACCACATTAAAACAAATTTCTTGCTTTACTGTAATTTTCTATACTTTTTAAAATTTATATGTTTGGAGGACAAGATTACCACTAATATTGAAAAATTAATCAGAATACAATAGAAGAATGTTTGAAATATTTCCCTTAACTATAACTATCTGAAAACAGTAGAGACAAGAGAAAAAAAGAGAAAAAAAGTCACCCTACTTGCAGTCAATTGGCAAGAATAGAGATATCAGAGCTATATCTGATTTGCAAAGATGATGAGAAAATTAGTTTATGTGGTGTTAATTAAGTAGCAAATTCATATATAGTTATTTTCCTCCTATTGTTACCATTTTAGAGACCTAGATTATTATTGAGTGTGTAAACATATTTCTAATATGAGAAAGAAGTCTCTCTGGACCTACGCCATATTTGATCAGGAACAAATGAGTTTAACACAGAAGTTTGCTCAACTTTTTTCTTTTTGTTTAAGTGTATTTTGGCAGGAAAAATAAGTGTTACACTTCCTTTAATTTATTGCTTGTGAATGCACTTTATACTTGCTCAAGATCTTGTATTTGGTTTCTCCTTCCATTATTACCCAAGCCTTTAGAAGAATATGAAGTCAGTTTTTCACTGTAAAAGGTCATAAATGAAATGGAATGCAGCAATGCTGACAACAAACACTTTGCAGATCTATCTGAGGCCATTTAAGGGCTGTTTACTTTTGGATGAAGGATTACCTATTAAATCTGAAAGAGGTTGCAAGCTGAACAAACACCATCTAGTAGAGCCAGTGACCCTTACTGTCACGCAGTAGGAGGAACAAGAATGTTCTAGGTCGACTGGTGATGCACCATACATCTAAATCATACTGTAAGGATTAGGAGGTGTTGAGGTGAAATGGCATTAACAGTAATGGCAATTTTCAAGAGATTTGTTCAGGAAGGATATGGTTAAAAAGTAAAAAGGGTGATTAAGTCATTTCATGTAAATAAAAACATCAGCCACACTCTTCTAGAGAGCAGGCAAAGGCAACATGTAATAAATATAAGTCAAAGCAACTCACTGGGTGCATCTGTAGGCATGTGACTGTAAAAGACTAGTTTATATGATCCTCCCAAGTCATTTCAGAGGAGTAACATTAAAAAAAAGCATTGAAGGATTTTGTGTTATAAAGATTTTATTAGGCCCTCTCCCTATGCTATACACATGGGGAAAAATAAAATCTAGAATGAAGGAAGGATGAAGAAATGGCTGTGCAAATTGTTATTAAATAAATATGGTTTTTATAATCCTGATCAAGAAGGATTTATTGAAATGTGGCACGCTTTCAACTGATCTGAAAAAGGTCTGAGAAGTGCAACCTGCAGCATGTTTACATTAGTTGTAGGATCTGTGCTACACTCTCACATCTCTAAATTAAGTCCAGGTCTTAGGTGTCTTTTTTGATTTTTGATGGTCTTGTATGTCTGTCAAATACAAAAAGTGTCAAAATACTCTTCTTTATTTGACTGTGGCATAGACTATGAGTATACTTGAGCTATCAAGATAAATGTCATCCTTTATCATCACTTATGTGAAGAAATAATATACAACATTCTGGTTTAACTAGTAAATACTTTTTTTTTTTTTTTGAGAGAACAAAATCCAATGCACGTTTAGAAGCAATTTGAGTCAATACACTGTGAGCTTTTTCTTGTTCATGACTTCAGAATAAATTTCTGATATAGCATAATGGATAGAAATTATTAATTCTCATTTCACTGATTTATTGCCACTGAAATGAGAGTAATTGTTCTATAGCAGACCTTCAATTCCCTTCCAGTGCACTACACTGTGGAAAGAATTTACATGTATGTTCCAGTTTGCTCTGGCTACTCTGGTCAGTGCTATAAATAATACAGGATATGTAATGATAAATATTTGAACTGAACCGTAGATATTTTGCATACTGTTAACCTGAGCTTCTAAGGAGCTTTTGAAAGTCAAATCTTTGCCTTGGCTGTGGGTGCAGAGGGTGTGAGTACCCAGCTGATAAAGTCAGTAAGAAATAAGGTTCATTGTAATATAACACTTTCTTGAAGGCAAGTGTATGATTAATTAACCTTCAAAACTAGATCAATGGTGCCAGGTTATTATCCATTTAGACTGCTTTTGTGTTTGCTTGCTTTATCAACAGGCTGTGCTCAGTGGGAAAATTAATGGTAAATAGAAAATTTATTTTCCCTCGCGTTGTGCCAAGAGGGTTTAAAATTAGATAATTGAGATAGATTAGACATCTGGCATCAAATCTGACCTCTTTCACCGTTCTGATTGAATGCATTATGTAGTGTATAACATCAGTGCCCTCTGCTAGGATAGGCTTAAAGTGCAAGGCAACCAAAAAACGCTGTTCACACATTATGATACAAATTCTTAAATGTAATCTCAGAACTTCTATTAGTTGACACTTTAAATAGCATCATGGAAAATATTTCAAGCATTTCGCTGGATTTGGGCCTATTTCCTTTTACTAAATTGAAAACAGGAGATTATAGCTCATGAAGGATTTTCTCCTGAATTCTGTTCCTAAATATTTTAATCTTTTCATTGCTGCCAGATTGCAGAATCACAGAAAAACAGAATGCCTGGTTGAGTTTATTTTTTTCTCTACCTATGACTTATGTTTTTAATATTCAAAAGTCTTTTTACTTTTTATTGCTATTTAGATTTGTAGATCCATATGTAAAAATGTCAAATTCTTTATCTTCTTCTGATTATATTTTAATATTTATTTTTATTGAGAATGGTGGGATGATAACTTTTTTCTACCAGTGATTTTAGCTCTATTAATCTTCCCTTCAGCCCTGTCATTGAAAATGTTTTAGGCTGCAGTTGAGCTCTCTGTTGACTGTATTAATACAAATACTGTTGTTTGTCACCTCATTTGTTTTGGTATTTTCAAGATAGTAACCTGTTCTCCAGAGAGAATGGAAAACTCATTTGTTCAGAATGGGACAGTATTTTGGTATTAGGAAGTTCAATTTGTTTTGGATATTTTAGGACTACTCTTTATATTTTCTTGAATGCAGTTGCTCTCTAACTTTGTCTGACTCAACCTCTATGGGTGAATTTTCCCCATTTTAATATCTTTTTGCACCTCTTTAAGTACAAATTTAGTAATACCCTTTATCTGTCTGTAGATATGCTGCTCTCCCTTTCACACACAGATAAATCCATTAAATTATGCTCCACATAATCATGGTACATGATATATGTGCTATGTAATGAGAATTTATTCTAATGTTTATACATTCTATTACTTTCTGCTCCACTAAGTAACCACCCCATGCATCATTGCATGTTAGGGGTGGAGCAGGGATGCCTGGAAAAAGATGCAGAGAAGGGATATGGAGTTGCTGGTGAACACCAACCTTCCCACCAGCCAGCAATGAGCCCTTGCAGCAAAAGCTGCCAAGAACCTCCAGGGCTGCATTAGGCAGAGCGTGGCCAACAGCTCAAAGAGCAGCTCCTGCTTTGTTCAGCTCTGTGAAGACACATCTGGAGTGCTGGGACTAGGACTGGACTCCCAGCAGAAAAAAGACATGGATTTAGTAGAGGGAGTCCAGTGAAAGGACATGAATGCATTGTACGAAAGGAAATTACTGAAAAATCAGGCTATCTTATAATAAAGAGCAGTCACCAAAGATATAGGCTGTATCAGCCTAAAGCTGTATCTGTGTCTCAGTGGCACTATGGGACAGAGATATTCTCAGTTCTGCCTATCTGTGCTCTCCTCTGAGTCTGCCCTTGCTTTGAAGACTGACAATTTCAGACCAAAAACAACTGGTACATTGAAGCACTTTAAAGTGATTTTTTTGACTCATATTGCCATATAATTTGAAGGGCACAACTCTCAGGACCCCAGTTTTAAACAGTGGATGCTGATGCTATAAGTGGATTTTCTGTATAACTACAGAGCTGTGAACTTATTCTGTTAGCTTACAAATGAAACCAAATGAGATTTTCAGATATTAGAAACTGGGCACTTCATTTCCTGTAGACTTTTACACTGTAGGATGGTCTTAGAAAATCTAGTACAGAACAATAGCGGTAAATTATTACACATGTCTTCTGCCAAAACAGTACTGAGCCATCAAAAAAATTAACCGATACATGATGGGTAGGGGGGAGGAGGGGACAGGAGAGAGGGAAGAGAGGTGACATAGAATTGTTAAGGTTAGAAAGACCTCTAAGATCATTGAGTCCATCCTCCTCTACTTCTCTTGAAACTGTAACTTTGCATAGACAATTTGATTTTAGGTGTCAGGAAGAGAAAGAACATACCAAAGTTACATTATGTCAGCTAGTGAATAATTTGCAATGAAATAATGGAGATGTGGATGGACTGATGAGTCCTGGCCAATTTTTTCAACCTCCTGCATTTAAAGATTCAGGAATAAATCAAAATGGAGATAACTAAATAAAATGTAGTAATATCTAAGGGTGAACCCTTCTTAAGAAGTGAACAATTCTTAAATATAGTGGTTGCTCTACTTCGTGTCTAAGCCCATTAGTGGGAGTTTAAATTCTTGATTAATTCTAGATGAATGCTTTAATATTCTGACCCCAAGAGGGATATTTCGTTCCTTAATATGAGGATAACCTGCTGTAATTCTGCACAGTGTCTTCAGCATATTCTCTGCAGGTTAAAATCAACAAATGAGTAACTAAGGCCAGCTCAGTTTTACTTAAATTGCATCTAAATAATTATATGATTTTTTTTTTTCACCAAACTGTGTAACAATTTGGACTGTCTTTTGTTCAGCTGCATTTAGACTTCAAAGATAAACTTCCATTTTCTTGGATGGCCTTAGAGTTGTCTTGAAAGTCAGAATTCTACATATGACCAAACAACATGCAGTTTGAAAAGTAGGACTGTAGACTAGATTCAAATTGATTGAACATTTAAATATCTTTCTGAGCATTAACTGAGGAAAACCAAAAGCTTTTTAGATACTGCAAATCTTCTTGCACATGAATTTTACACCCCCCAGTGCAATTCAGACATGTTCTTCCTTTCTGTTTCAACACAGAAAAAAAAAGCAACACAAAGTTCATAGCTTTGTATTATGTATATGTAATTTGAGATGTGGAGTAAGAGCATTTCTTTAGATATTTGTAAAATGGTTGCAAAAAAACCATCTTGGTCATTGCATACTCCATGAAATGCTTCAAGATAGATTCTTTTCTCTGTTCCTTTTACAAGATCAGGTCATATTATGAATATTTTTAAAAATGGATGTCACAGATGACCTAAATGGATTCAACCAAAAGGAGCAATCCCTTTTTAGGTCACTCCTCCAGCCATCTCGTCTCTCCAGAATGTTAAAGCAGGAAAAGCTATGTTAAATTCAGATATTGCATACTTGCAGCTGTAAGTTTTCTCCCTGGAAAACATTATCTTCTGGGTACTTATATTCACAAAAAGACTCTTGGTTTTGTCCGGTAAAAAGGAATGAAGCATTCCTGTTTATTGATCTGGTCCTAGATCTTTTTCACTTGTATAATTAGAATCATGACTTCTCCAAAATGCAGTCTCTATTTTCTATCTTTATATATCTTTGTCTGTATAGGTAAATATCTAAATTTCATGCATTTCTGTTCCAGAGTTTTATGATGATCAAAAAATCTGATGACAAAATAAATGCAGAAATATACTTAACTTGGATTGAAATCTTAATAGGATAACTCTTTTCAGTACACTGGAATGTTCTTATATGTTCTCCAAAAGAAAAGAGAAGCAAATAAGAATGTGGATGTGGAAAACTATCTCTGAACATAATTTCATTGTACCTGATACAGTAACAAATTAGAAATGTCTTCTATTTTAATTATTAATCATGGCACAATAAAGTCCTAAAAATACCAAGTTATTGAAAAAAGCCATGTTCCATGAAACTGTAAGTCTGCATACAACTGAGGAGAAGAAATTATTTATGTATCATTTCCTTTGAATAACTTCTCTGAATTGACACTTGGACAGAACCTTGAAGAAAAACAAAGCAGTCCAGTTACATAATTTGTTCTTCCTGAGGGGCAATGTATGGAGAGAATAGATACCAGCAAGAATTTTGAGAAAGTAGAATGACAACTTTCAGCCTTGGATGCCCACAAAGGAAGTAGAAGGGCGGGAGGACAGGTAACAAACTTGCTTAAGCAGCCATTGTGATGTCAGAATATTTAAATAGAATTCTATCGAAATAGCAAAAGTAGTCCATGAAATTAGACAGAATTGTGAATAAATTCAAACTTTCACTGTCTATTTCTAAGACAGGATAGGGTCTCAGGTGGCATGTCAATTTTTATGATATGCAGTTGCAAGCTTCCCTTTCCTGTTTACTCTGTAAAAATCAAAAAAACCCCTTTCGCATTGGGCAAAATTTTCACAGAAAAAGAAAAAATATGTGATTTTGTTGACAAAAAGTTCAACATGACCTGTCAATGTGCACTTGCAGCCCAGAAAACCAACCACATCCTGAGCTTCATCAAAAGAATTGTGGCCAGGAGGTCAAGGGAGGTGATTCCGCCCCTCTACTCTGTTTAGGTGGGAAACTTGGAGTGGTGCATCTAGCTCCAGAACTGTGTACTGGGTTTTGGTAGAAGGGTGGCTTCTCTGAGAAGCTGCCAGAAACTTACTCCATGTCTGACAGAACCAGTGCCAGCTGACTCCAAGATGGACCTGCTGCTGGCCAGGGTTGAGCCCATCAGAGACAGTGGAAGCAGCTCCAGGATAATGTATTTAAGAATGAAAAGAAGTTATTGCACAGTAGCAACTGTGGCCAGAGAAGAGCAAAGTAAGAATATGTGAGAGGAACTCGCTTTACATTATATGGTGCTGTAGAATCAAGTAAGAAAAGTCGTCTCATGACTATATAACATATAGGCAAGGGAAAAAAACTAGTGGTGTGTAATGTACATCTCCAATCTAAAGCAGACCTTTTTCACCTCAACTGTTTTTAACTGAAAGCAGATGTTACAGAACAGAAGATAAATATGAGAAGCTGCTACTTCTGCACTGTACTTAAAAGTGCTGTTGAGCATGGTAATTCACACATCACATCAAGGCCTTTGGGAATTGTTGGGGACTCTGGCACAAAAGTTAATTTCACCTTAATGACTTTCCTATTTTCAGAAACTCTTATATCTAGGGATGTATTGCTTACATTTTTCAGTAACTTCTCTTTCTATTTCATATACATAAAAGAATGAGAAATTACATACAATATAAACAATTTGGTGCATGCGACCCTAAAAAAATTAATTGCTCCCAGAATAATGGAAAAAAAGAAAAGTAGCTATTAAGCATTTTAACTATGCTGGTGTTTGATGCTGCATTGACAGAGGAAACAGTTATTGTCACTGGGAAAGGGAATATGTAAAACAGGAAGGCAAAAAAAATGCAAAGATAAAATGTACTGTTTTGCTTTTGAGAGATGCTTCCTTTTCCTACATGTTAGGTTCAAAAAAGTCATGAAACTATTTGGATTCAAAACTGAGAAATTTTGTATTGTCAGATCAATCAAATGAGTACTATAATACATTTTGTACTTTTTGAGGGACCTAGCAGTAATAAAATTGGTGCTTCTTACCGAGCAGTTAGTTTTTAAACTCATATTCTGCACTTTTAGCATCTGACAATAAGAAATCTTTATAAGAAGCAGTTTGACTTCCACCTATTCTTCAGTCAAAGAAAAGGACTCTGAATTTAAGGAAAACTAAAGAACAATATATTCTGTTTCATTAACGAAGAGAAGAATTTATCAATCTGTGTAGTCTTGTTGGAGTTTTCTGTCTGGAGGTCTGAAGAAGTGAAGCTGCAAAGTAGAAAGCAGGCAGAGAGAACCGTTGTGGAATCCAGGCCTGCCCAACAGATATAAAACAGAAAAAATGTTTTATAGAGACAATAGATGTGAATGTAGTAGAAATACAATGGCAAAGGCGTGTAACAGAGAAACCCTGTGGTCCATGCTTCAGAGCAACACTCAGTGTTTTAAGCTGTAATTTTGTTAAACTGACATGAGAAACTGGACTCGACTTTGAGCTTGAGTAGTTGTGCAATACTTTATTCTATGGTGATTAAAATAACAATGTGTTTTTACATTTATGCTGTCACTTTCATTCCTTAGGAACTGTCAAGTAAAGGCTTGTGCAGAAGGCTTTGATTAAACAATATGTGTAGGCACTCTTCAAACAAAAGATACATAAACAAAGCAATCTTGCCCTTCTGTGTATTCTTTCTATTCTTTTCTGTGGATTAAAAAAAATCACGTGGAGAAGTTCATTCTCTCCTTAGACAGGGCTTTTGATAATGCATCTCCAATGGGACTATGTACGTATATAGAGATTTTCTTCGAGCAGATGGAAGGGGAAAATGTCTTGGCAGATTGTTCTCTCTCGAGTCTCTCTCTGACAGACTCAGAGAGCCTGTCCAGGTCTTATTCTCAGTGTTGTAGATATTCAGTGCATGCTCTTTGCTTAATCTGATATACACTTCAAGTTTGCAGGGGAATACATAGATAGATATATTTTTATACATTTATATTTAATGTCAATGACAGATGCATACTGGTTGTATTTAATGAAATTTATATTTAATGTCAATGACAGATGAATACTGGTTGTATTTAATGAAATTATTATACACGCGGTAAGAACAGTTTATCTCCAATTCCTTTCTGTGTTCCATTTTCTGCAGTTTTCCATTATTTCAAAAAATATATTACAAAAGTAAGGAAGCTACAAACCAAATAATAATAGAAACCTAACTTGATAGGATTGAATGAATAAGAAAATTTTCTGAGAAGCTTTTCAGGAGTGGTTTTGGAGCTTTTCTTGGCAAGGAGAGATTGATCTTTCTATGACCTTTTTAATTCACACAACACCTGGAACAGACTAAAATAATCTTGTGCCATTCAAAAACACTATTCTCATTAGATTAATATGAATTACTCTAAATTACATTATTAGATTACATGTGCAAAATCAGCCATGGGAGCAAAGGAAGACAGAAGACAAATACCAGAGGGAGAAAAGAATGTTTCTTTTCTCTCAGGGGGAATGATCCTTGATGTGTTTGAGAAAACTATCTAGGAAACACGACAGCTTTAGCTACATAGATGGTTTCATTGCAGTTTGAACCAAAGTTTCATCCTTTTCATGCTTGTGCTTTTTACTGAAACTAAATTTGATATTCAGACACAGATAACATTAGAAAGAAATTTGAAATGGCTAATTAGAATTTCAAGAAAACTCTACAGAATACATGCCAAGTCCTTGGCTGTATTTTGTTTCAACTCTTTAACAAGCCAGTTTAAATGGTTTTCCTATAATTTCTAGAGGAATAGAAAATCTCAATTTTATTGTGCAAAGGGTTTTTTTGAGGGGGGCTATGCTTTTGATCCCTTATCCCAGAAAATCCACAAACAGGGACAGAATAATCACACAATAGAGACATATCCCCCTGTCCAGAGTCTTGTCTAATTAAACAAAGAGTATCCTCTATATCCCTGTGGAACAAGGAACTACTAAAGATGACTCTCATTATAGTCCCGTTCATGTGTCCTGAAATATTGCATGTCATCTGTCTATCATCTATTACAAGCTTCATATAATTTATGGTTAGAGAGGATGCAAATGTAGTTAAGTGAATGCCACTGTACTTCATGCTAGGTGTCTAGATGTAACCTTTCCAGGGATTACTGTTTGGAATTAAAAAACATTTTAATGCCTTCCCATACAGAATATTTTAGGCCCTAAATATTGAAATGCAGTATCTTCCTATTCTTATGAATAATTTCTGGACTTTGAAAGCTGTTTAGACATTTAAGAAAGCAAGCAGGCAAGGGACTGCATGAGTCATTTCTTGTCTAAAAGTAAAATTGGAGCAGGAACTCACTCTCAGCTTTTATATGACTGTCACAGAGTGGTAGTTTATTGTATAAACCAGACTAAATTTTATCTGCCCTACATTTTTTTCCATGAGGGAGGTTTTGGCAATTTCAGGATAAAACAGATACAACCTTCATCCATTTGGTAGAAACTGTGTTATTTTGCCAGAAACAACCTAAAGAAAGATTAAGCTTAGAAGGTAGCAGAGATGATTGGCCATTCCTTATAGAGTTTGCTTAGGGTAGGTACACACACCTGATTTAAATTTCAATTTCAGTGTTAAAATAATTTCTCTTGATCGAGTTGAGGTGTAATGTTCTCATCTCACATACATTTAAGTCCTTTCCCAGAACAGTGCATATTTTATTAGTTTCTACAAACCCAGACATTTTTTCACAATAAGGGAAGAATTCAATACTAAAGTGTGGACATCTAAGTTTAGATGTCTAAGTAAGACTTATAGCCAACACAGTATGTTGCAGTTAACATAAAGCAGTGAGTAGAACAGAAGAAGCCTTCACATCATCCTGAAAGTGCTTATGCTTGAACAGATGAACAGCTGCCTAGACAAGATTAGCTAATTAATTATCATTCCACTATTTACAATGGGAGCTGATATATAAACACTTGTATTTAAGTTCCTACAACCTGTATCTTTGAATACCTTTGAGGAGAAATGGTGATGGGATGGAGAAATTGAATTAGAAAGTCAATTGCAGATGTTCATGAAATACACGTGTATTGGATTTGTGTGACCAGGTTTTGGTAGTGAGGGAGTCATAGGGGTGGCTTCTGTGAGATGCTGCCAGAGGCTTCCCCCATATCCTGGCATGAGCCAATGGCAGCTGGTTCCAGGATGGATGTGCCACTGGCCAAGGCCAAGCCAATCAGGAACAATAGTAACGCCTCTGTGATATTTAAGAAGGAAAAAAGTTACTGTGCAGGTATAATTGCAGTCAGAGAAGCATAGAGTGAGAACATGTAAGAGGAACAACTCTGCAGAAACCAAGGTCAGTGGGAAAGGAGTGGGAGGAAGTGCTGGAGGTGCTGGAGCTGGGACTCCTCTGCAGTCTATGGTGAAGCCCAAGGTGAAGCAGCTGTGCCCCTGCAGCCCATGGAGGTCCACAGGGATGCAGAGTTCCACCCTCAGCCCATGGAGGAGACCCACACCAGAGCTGAGGCCGTGAGCCCATGGGAGACCTGTGCTGGAACAGGCTCCATGCAAGAACTTGTGGACTCATGGAGAGAGGAGCCCACGCTGGAGCACGTTTCCTGGTAGGACTTGCGACCCTGTAGGGGATCCATGTTGAAGAACGCTGCCCTTGAAGGACTGCACCTCATGGAAGAGTGACCCACATTGGAGAAGTTCATGGAGAACTGTCTCCCATGGGAGGCACCACATGCTGGAGCAGGGGAAAGACCCCCTCCCCAAGCAGTGGCAGGAACAACATATCAAGAACTGACCATAACCCCCATTCCGTCTCCCTATGCCACTGGGGGAGGAGGTAGACCTTGGGAAGGATGGAATGCGGTTTTAAGATTTATTTTACTTCTCATTATCCTGCTCTGATTCCAATTGGTAACAAATTCAATTCATGTCCACAAGATTAGTCTGTTTTGTGCATGACGGTAATTGGTGAGTGATCTCTCTCAGTCCGTATCTTAATTAACTAATGAACCTTTCATTATATTTTTTCTCCCATTTCCAGTTGTGGAAGGAGTGGTAGAATGGCTGTGATGGGTGTCTGGCATTCAGCCAGGGTCAAACCACTAGAGTCTTTTTGGTGCCCAAAAACCAGATGAGGTTTTGAGATAAGCTTAGTAATTGGGAGAGGTAATGGGCAAAACAAGTAATAAAAAATTAATCTTTTCCTTCAGCTGTGAATGCAAAACTAAGTAACTCAGACACATTTTCATCAATGAGTTTTTTCTTTAGAATTGTTAGTTTCTTGTTCATGTTGCTTTCTGAAGTCATATAATTTGAAATCCCACTCAGGATTTAATTTAGAAGTGGAGTGAACAGTTTTAATAAGCCTCTGAATTTCTTTGGCTGGTCTAAGTTAGGGCTTGGTTTCTTTGACAAACAAGCTTTAAATAAACTACTTGGGTTGTTTGGATTTGTATTCTGCATGGTTGCGTTCTGCAGCTGCTATAGTCAAAGATAAACCTCAATCGTGGAGGAATTGGCAAGTACCATGATTTTTTTCTCAGAGAAGCTAAAGCAGAAACTCTAGACGAAATTTTCTCCTACTCTACTGGTAAGAGTAAAGCAACCCTTTGATTTTTTTTTTATTTTTTGTTTTCTGTCACTGTTAATTCTCAAAGGCTATATCCTCTCTGGCAGCTTGGCCTTTCAATTCATTAAGGGGAAAAAATTACTCTTTCACACCAAAGTGTTGTGGCTAGCACAAGGGTTCCCTGCCAACACCTGATGACCCATCTGACCACCCAGTCTTCAGAGATCACATTCAAGACTGAAACTGGGCAACCGTAGAACCAGGACTGTAAAATAGATGGCTTTTGGGAGTAGTGCCATGCATTGGGATTTCTCAGACCTGAAAGGACAATATTCTTTCCTGCCATCCTGTCTCCAGTAATGAGAAAACAGCGACACCTCACAAACTCCTCTTCACATATCTGCAGGAAATAAACAGTGAATGTCCAGGAAAGGCTTACCTGTTGGTGTTCTGCTCCACCTCTTGAGGAGGCTGTGGTTAATAGTCTCTATAAAGGCTTGTGTTTAAACTGAGTCTACCTTTGCCATACCAGGTCAGACAGTATTGGATGGAAATTCATTCTGACCATGTTAGACCTCTGATTTGGTCCTACTGATGCAAATAAATCACCACAATTGAAAATGAGATTAATAAGTGATTGGAGAGTAATCAAATATTTGAATGTTAATTATTTTCTGATAAATAGAAATTCATAGGAAGGAGGAAGATCTACCTGTTTCCTTCCTCTGCCCTGCCAATTGCTCTGAATCCTGACTCTTTTTTCCTTGATTCAGTCATTTCTGGCTCTGTGCCACCTCTGTACTGGGCAACTATTCTGGAGAGGTACATTTCAGACAGGATGCAGAAATTTTGTATATATTGCTGCTTCTCAATATGTTTTATAATACCTCTTTATGCATTATATACCCCAAGTTTAGCAAGCATGTATGACAGGCTGTTCTTCATTGTATGAAATGTAGTGTTAGGTTCTGATGTTAACCTACAACTATATACCCAAGAGAAATTCAACTGAGAGTACTGAGGTGAACTTACACTAAAATTATCAAAGATCTCTTGCAGTCAGTTACAAAACCGCATGAACCTTAATAAGCTATTCAAGTTGGGAGAAAATTGATTGGGAGAAAACATAGTGGAATTGATTTAATTAGAGGATTTCACAGTTAAATTAATTCTTTATTAACGTTTTTCTATCAATTTTATCCTAGTTGATATATAGAAAATGGAGAGAAACAAAAAATAATAACAAAAAGAATTTACTATAAACCACAGGAAAAATATTCTTTATTGGTCTGAAATATTAAAAGAAAGTGCAACAAGATTTTTCATTTGTCTAATATATATTACACTAGTCAAGAAGTTTACATCTTTTTCCGCTGGATGGTTTGCATATTTTCTTTTTATATAAGTGCAAATGTAGTACCACAATATCCTTATTTTTAGTCAGTTTTCCTGTTGACAGCAAAGCTGATCAAAATCTATGATAGATTTTATTCAAATAGAGTCTACCATATTTAGTCTATTAAGAAATCAGGAAAACTGCTCAATATAATTAAGTTAAAAGTTGTTACTACCTAACCAGATTAAAGAAATCATAGAATGGTGTGGACTGGAAGGGACATTCAAAGTTAATCTTGTCTGCCATGGACAAGGATATGTTTCACTGCAACAGGTTGCTCAAAGCCCTGTCCAATCTTGAACACTTCCAGGAATGAGGCATCCACATCTCTGGACAGCCTGTTTCACTACCCTCATCTTAAAAAAAAAAAAGAAGTCTAGCTTATAGTCAATCTAAATCTGCCCATTTTTAATTTAAAACCACTGCCCCTTGTCAGTACAGGTCTTGGTTTAACTGAAGTGGAAGCTAGAACTTGAAATACTGCTCTTTAGAGAAAAGCGGTTATGTTAAAAGATCTAGTGCAAGCAGAGTTCATTCATCACTTCCTTCTCCTTCCACAAGTGGGCTGGAATAATTGCACCTTGTTTTAACTGTTTATGATGTTTGGTGTGTAAAACTGGTCTTCAAGTCAGATAAATCTCTGATGGCCTAAACCAGCTACTGTTGGATAAAATATGATCTTTTCATTAGTTTCAAAGAGTTTCAGTAAGTGTTTATACATTTGGGAGGAGGGCAATATGTTTTGTCTTCAGTTTAGGAATCTCATGTTTCAAAAATTCAGAATTTTTAGTAGCAAACTGAATAATGACACTTTTTTCCTCAGCCCTTTTTATATTACTTTTTAATTCTCTCTTTCATAAAATAACAGAGTACAATAAAGCTGTTTCTACACATTAGCAATGGGATGAACATTCAATAAAGAAAGATCAAGACTGATATTTTGCTCAGTGAGTTTATATTGTTTATCTTGTTTTTATAATTAAAATAAGCAGTCCAACATCGATATTTATAATGCATTAAGTTCTGTTCATTTATTAAACAGTGGATGATTAAATTAAATAGAACTTGATAATCTCATTTGACTCTCCCTCATCCAGCAAGCCTGAAAAAAATATTTGAATGGTGGAAGTGAAGTTTATTCTAGTTTATAAAATGTAATATCCTGATGCCACTATAATTTCTTTCTCCTTGGAAAGCCAGTATTGTGAATTTCACTGAAATGCAACCCTCCAGCCTTCCGCCCTGTACTCAGAGATGTGTGAAAGATATCGTATTCAAGAAGTTGGTGATCTTGAACAGGCCATGGCTGCTCTAATGGGGCTCCTACTCAGAGAAGCATAAGAAAAACTTTCTGAAGAATCTGTATGCAATTAATACAACCTGCGATTTAGAGTACCTTGGACCATTCTCAGTGAGATCCAGCAAAGACCTTGCACTGGCCTACTCTAACCTCACTCCCTCGCCAGCGCAGAATACTTTTACCAATATTTATAGCTCTATTTCAGAACAAAAGTCTTTGCTAGAATACAGCAGACAGAAACTAAATTTATTCCATGATTACACTCACCATTCTGATCTGGAAGTGTTTCAAGGCAATTTTTCAACTCTTCCATGAAGGAAATTAATGTATTAACAGACAGCTTTAAGTTGCTAAAGCTTTTACAGGCTATAAATTAGTGACATTTTCTCTTATTTCCCCAAATGCATATAATGTGCTATGAAATTCTAACTGTGCACTATTTATTATTATCATCTTGCTCTGACAAGGTGTCAGTGTTTGCTTACTGATTGGTGAAGCAAACCTGGTTACAAAAGCAGCACAAATAAAATTATTTTATTCAGAGTCATCTTCTGTTTATAACAAGTCTATAATCACTACTTTTGTTTTTTAGTTGTGACACAAGAGGCTTGCTTCATGCTAAGATCACTAAGTACCACCCTGCTTTTTTCAAACAGCTAATACTTAATTGTTTGGGACGTATTGCACATTTATCACATTTATATGTGTAGTTCAAATAAAACATGTTAGAGGCAGAATGAGTGACAATTTTGTAATTAAGACCTTATTTTCATACATATCCCAGATGTAAATTAAAAAATGGGTAGAGGCTCAACCCCGCTCGATACATGGTAATTTTTAGTTATTTGTATGTGATACTCAACAAGAGTCTTGAAGCTTTTTGTGCCATATAAGTACGCCTGGAAACTGCCCATCTGATTCATCATGGAAATTAACAGAAATGACTGTCTTGCTTCTGATGTGACTTACAATCTGGGTGTGTGGAACATAATATTTCTACTGGATAGTACCTGTAATTAGGAAACCCAGGAGTGCTTTCAGGCTTTTACAATCCCATGCATACCCCAAGTGAGTTTCAGGATAACACCAGGCTATTGCGAGATGACAGCTATTCACTACAATTTCAGTTACCATAGAAGGAGAAGCTAAGCATGTGGACAGTGATAAGAAAGTGAATAGTCAATCTTCATATCCCAGAAAATAAGTTTGCATGCAGTCTTTGCCACAGGAGGATCAATTCTTCTTTGGACTCTGTTATACTCTTGTCAACATGGCTTGATGTGTTGTCATGCTATTGAGGTCAGCACAAAAGAGCCCCCAACTGCTTTGGGCCACCTTTGTAGAGCCTTAGAAGGTGAAGAAGAAAGGACCTGCTCAATTGCGGGGCACTACAATATTTACTGTATGACCAGGTAAATATACAATCTTTTCTTTTTCTAAATTTTTTTTAAAATTCAAATTTGGCTAGATTATATCATTCAGGATTATATTATATTATATTAATTATATTATATTATATTATATTATATTATATTATATTATATTATATTATCCAGTGTATATTAGACATATAAAAGAAAAATAAATATCTGACTTCTTACCTTATCAACTTCCTTTTCCATTTTTTTTTTTCTCTCCAGTGGAAGCAGAGTTGAATCTAGAGATGAATTAAACATACCAGTGAAAACTGTAATCTAGTATTTTATTACGCTATTATAAAATGAACCCAATTCATAGATTTTGAAGGTTTTTTGCTTGCTTTGAAGTGAAAAAATTAAACAAAAATTTTTTTAAAAAGCAGGAATTTAAGCAGTGTTATGCAAGGATCACTGGAAAGAATATTTCCACTACAAAAAAATCAACTCCAGCTGATGTTGGAAGTTAAATGACGTCAGAATGATATTTTGATGAGAATGAATGTCTCTAGCTCAGTATCTTGCATAGAACCACAGCCAACAGTATATTCTGGGGCAAACGGTAATTGAAAACACAGGGAGCATATGGTGAAACTACCCACTCTGTCTAGTCATCTATGGCTCAAGAGACTTTCTCTTCCACAGTCTTCCTCTTTGCACTTGATAGCTCTCAATGGCCTTACAGCTTATGAAACCAATTGAAATTATTAACTTTCATGACTTCCTGTAGCAATTTGTGCCATGGTGAAATTATAAATTGTGTCATGGAGTACTGCATAACGTAAGGCACCGTTTTGAGACCGCAGCATAGCCACAGCGTTACCACAAAGGCAGATGTGAGATGGAGTGGGCTGATCCCTGCCATTAAAGCAGAATCTTAGTGCTGAGACCAGGTCGAAGAACAAGGAGTTTCACAGTGCAACCCCCTTCTGTGAGAGCAAGAACATCTGTCAGATGTACTCAGAACTCAGTAGGGGAAGCCTGTAAAGGCAGAACGGATTCATGCATGTGTTCCTCTGAGCACAAGAACTAAAAGTCACTAGAGAAAGTGTGGTAAGCTTATCTCCAACAGACTTCTATTTGTATTATGGATTATCCAAAGCTTAATAATAAAAACCAATAAAAAAGCTTATTTTTATTTCTCAAAACTTACACGTATGATCTGTAGAGATGTGTTTGGGATTTTTCTCCACATTATTGCTTTTAAATTTTTTAATCTGGAAGAATATCTATTTCAAAAAAAACCCCAAAAAACAAACTTTTGAGATATTAACCATAATTAATTTGAGGTAAAAATGAAAATAACATTGATTTATCTTGTGATATGTAGATCTCAATAGCATGAGGTATGTTAATTGCCTTTGTGCTTTACTTTTCATAGTGAAGATGGTCCTGGATGTTTGTTTACCGTGTTTCTAGATGTGTGTCACTATGGAAATTTAAATAGGTGTTTCTCAAGCTATTTTTTGTCATTCTTGGTTAGCCATTCATGACTACTCAAGTCCCTGCTTAGCTTAACTGAAAAGTCTCACAAGAATGTACTTCATGAAGAATAGTAACTAAAGACAAAATAATTGAGATTCAGATGAGGAGAATTCAAATAGCAATCCCAGAAAAAAAGCAACCTAGTTACAGTACAGTGAGGATGCCTCTAGTGGTAAACAAATAAACAGTTATTTCAAAAATTTTATTAGTTTTTTTTTTTAATTTAGAAATTATATCTAAGATATATCCGAGATAAAGATTTAGTGTTTAAAGAAGAAAAATAATAGGTTTTATGTGCTGCTCCTATTTGATAACTATTGGATGTATCATTTTAGAGTTATGTGTAGGAAATACTGCTTTTCCAAAGGCTATGTTTATGACCCCCCTTGTAGCAGGATGCCTGTAATGGGGTAAAACAACTTGAACAATGTCCTATTTGCAAAGTTATTAGTGGTAAATGAAGAAGGGGGTGTCATGTTGCTTTTGGTTTTGAATAATGCTGAAACCAGACTGACTCATCAATCCCAAAGTTAAACATCCTTATGGTAGGGTGAAGAAGTGGTAGACCTGATAAAATACCTGGATAAACCAACAAAAAAGTGATACTTCTAATAACTTATCTAAAGCTGTTGAGCTGACACAGCTGGTCTGGAGGCATATGACTGGCAGTCAATTATTCTATACTACAAAAAATCAGTCCCAAATTTTAACATCAAGGTCTACTAATATCCCTCCTTGGAGTGTATGTGTGCAGATTCCTCCCTTGAGCGGGGACACTCCTCAAGGTTACACTTGAGGCTGAGTGAAAGAGATTTGCCCACAGTTGGCATGGGTAACATCAATCACTACTTAATAATTGTTTTTGCTAGCATTAATACAGTTGCTTTAATATAATTGCTTCAATATTACTTCATAGAGCACTATATCATCATAGTTGTTATAGCTCCTGTACTGTGTAGTAAATAATTCTGATATTTTTGTCTAATTATTATAATAAATAATATGTATTTTTATGTATATATAAATGGTTTGCCATCCTTAATCCCCCAGGAAAAATTTGTATAAAGGTTCAACTGCACCTATTTAATCTTTAGACATAAACTCTTACCAAAGTCTGAGGCCAAGACTGGATCCAGCCACACCTGGGCTCCCCTCTGAGAAGTGGTTTGGCAAGCATGGGGGTTCTTTCTGCACCTTGTGACTCAGCAGGAGGGCTTCTCTAATAAACTTTGTCTGAAGCTCCCACTTTGTCTACAACACCCCCTGCCACAGGTTTTTATTTTTGAAGATACATCTACATAACATTTTATAAGCAGTCCTGTGCTGGGCTCTAAATCAAACATTTCTTAATCCAAAAGACATATATCCATATTAACTGTGCTGTGCCTAAGTTTATAACACATTTGAGCTTCTGAATCTTTTCATTTGGAAACAGTGGTAAATTATTACAGTCAACGGATTTTGGATGAAGGCAGATCTGGATTTGGAAAAATTAAAAAATGGTCAGAAAGTATAAAAATATAATGCAGACATGGATTTTGTTGTGGTTTAAATACTTGCATTACCTCAATTTTCTTTCCAGCATAACCCAGGAAACAGAAAATTACTGTTATAATGGACTTGTCTAGACATGGGAAATTTCAGTTTAAAGTCATCAAACATATGTACTGAAAAAAACACTTTGATGGAAAAAAAAAACCAAAACCCTAAGTATGCAAGAGTCTTGTAGCTAGAGAGAGAGAATAAACAAAGGGGTTTAGGTATGACTTAGTTGCTCAGGCAAGGTTGTAGGGATTGTAAATACACGATTGAAACCTTTAATCATCAGGTTTTCTTTTGGTTCTCAAGAACAAAAATCATTGAAGCAAAGGGGGGGTTTTTTGCACTCCTCTTTAATTTTCTTACTTCAATTCTTCTTCTGCTGAATGCCCAGGGCAGAAGTGCCATTTTGTATGTTGTACTAAGTGGTTAGATAGCTGTTGTCTGTTGTTGGGAGTTAAGATTCGCATTTGTATTTCCTAATGCTCTTTGCTTGTAATTCATGTAATACAACATTTCATTAAATGTAAATGTCATGTAAAACACTTTAGACATTCAGCTGGAACAAGCATTTCATGTCTTTGAGCAACAAGGTGGTATGCAAGAACAGAAGAAGGATTGTGAAAGGCTGCTCAAATCATCAGAGGAATAAACTGATATCGTATGTATTATAAGACATGAAGTCAAAGTCAGTAATTGCTCATGAAGCAGAAAGGAAATAATCTAAATTCATCCATTACAAATGAGGACATTTGCAAAAAGTCTGTTGACTTAGTGAAACCATTATTCATTAATATTTAAATTGTGTGTTGAATTTTTTAGTCTGAGTAAATAGATACTCCCCTGATTTTGTTGAATAAGAACAACTCTGAATATTACTATCCTTTGTGAAGTACCACACACATATAAAACTGTCTTTGCCGATAATTCCTATGACGAATCAATTTAATGTTTTGCATTTTTTAGTTAGGGGGGGAGTCATAGAACAACTAAATTCAAGCATATAAAAGGTCTCTACATTCTACAATTAACTAAATTAATTGCATTGCGAGAGTGTAAAAAGCAACTCACAAAAGACATTGCAAAAAACTGATCACCAAAGAAATCTGAAGAGCTGAGAATAAAGAAAGTTATTCCTTAAAATGTAGATGTTTTTGATTTCCTGAGAGAGTAAATGCCTAGCATCCTTAAATAAATTGTGTGATTTTTATATATTACCCCATTTTTCCCTAAGCCTGGATTTTTTCATTTATTTGCTGCTCCAATATCATGCAGATAAATTTGGGCAACACCACTAAGGGGCAGTTTGTGGAAATGAAGCTCTCAGTAGCAGTCACTGGCAGTGATCTGTCTGGACAATGAGAGCAGGAGGGCTGCTCTGCCCATCCAGCACAGAAGGTTGTGGTCTGTTGTACCTGGCAGAAAGTTGGGAAAGGGCAGACAAGGGATGTTTTCCCAAGGGGAATGCCAATGGACATGTGCCAGGCACTTCTTGATCTTATCTGAGCATGTACTAGTGCTTTTATTTCAGAAATTACACTTTTGAAAATAGTAGTGACAAAAATGAAATTTCACTTTGAAAGATCAGAAGATCATGGTGTGTCAATAACCACAAAGCAGGATATGAGCCTCAGCCACTGCAAAAACCAGAAAAACAACTTTAAAAGAACATTTTAAAATTCCTGTTTCTCATATAAAAATATTATTATTGTTATTATTACTATTATTATTATTACTATTACTATAATTATTATGTTATATAACAATAAAATTACAATTTACTAGCTTTGTGTTAAGTTCAGTTATGAGCTATAATAATAATAATTTATCTCAGGCTCTATAAATTTTTTTGATGTGGGGATAAAAAGTTCACTACATGTGAATTATATCCAAAACAATATTATTTTTTTTGCTAAGATGGGGACCAATATATGAATACTTCACATTCCTAACTCCATTTTAAATTGAAAATAAGGAAGTATAAAATGGTTTTCAAGGTTTTCCAAAAGAGACTTGCTATGTAGAAAGATTTTTTTCTAATATACAAACATAATACTTTAAGAAGAAACATAATATTTACTGTATCTTTACCTGGATTTCACTAGTTTTCAGAGTTACATGGGTTTCTTAAATGTCTGTATGAAATTACACCAAGCCATATTTTTAATTCTATACATTTTTGACTTCTTTATCTGCTGACAAACTTAATTTCTGTAGATTGCCCTTAATATGTTTAATGCAAACTTAACTTTACAGTTGAGCTTTGAAACTTTGTTTAATTGTTTTTTTTTCCATGTTAAATTATGGGTTGGGGGTTTTTGGTGGTGTTTTTCTGGATTTTTTTTGTTTGTTTGTTTTTTGTTTTCATTTGTTAGTTTTAATTTTATTTTAATCTCAGTGCATTTTTATTCTGTCTTATTCTGAATTTTTTATAATTAAAAATATATTTTTTACTTCAGATATTCACTGGATAATAAGAATTAAATTTACTTGCAAGGGTACATGAAAGATTGCAGATTAATATTTTCCCCATAAACAGAAACCAAAAGTGTTTTAGGGGGGGAATTAAAATCGGGATGATCAGGATGTACTGTCTGAAATATATTGCATATACCTAATTATACTGTAGGCAAATGTGACTGTATTTTTTATAATAACTCTGAATTTCAATAAAGACTTTCATACTACGCTCAGATACTCAGATACTTCTCACTTCCCAAATGTCTCTTCCACCGTGAATGAAACATTTGAATCCTTGGATAATTTGCTTTGTTATTTAGTTTTCATCACTTTCTCTATCAACAACAATGTACAAATGCTATCAGAAATACTTCTGATGATTTAATTAAGGAAGCAGATATGTCCATATAGTCAAACTGTACTGTATAAACTAAGATTGTCGATGGAATTTCTTTTCTTCATGTCACTGTTTCATCAGTCACTTTTCTTCCTCAAAAAACTTCTTTTTCTGTCTGTTTTCTTAATTACTTCTGTCTGTTTACTCACTTTCTCACTTTCTACTTCTTACATGTTGCATACTCTTATGGAAACACTAAGATATTGTGAACAAGTTTAAATACAAATTATCTTTGTAGGATCACAATTTAGCACTAGTCAGTATACAGGTCCTTGAATAAGGACCACAGATTCAGACTTCATGTTGCAGTCCTTCAAATTCAGGAATAACTGCTGCTTCTGATAACATTGTTTTCTCTAGTCTGTGTTAGAGTTTGTTATTTTCTCTATGAAAAATGATACAATTCTTAAGGGAGGCATAAATCTTTCATTTAGTAGTAGAGAAGGGAAGAGGGGAAGCTGGGAAAACTCTCCAACTTCCTTGTCCGCTCAGTTCATCACTGGGGCTCTGCTGCTACCCAGAATTTTTGAGACTGTGTGAGAGCAAGGGCAACGGCTCCTTTTGCTAGCCAAAGACTACTGCTCATCCATAGAAAGCTTATATGTAGCACAATTTTTTGCCAGCAAATATTGGTACATACTAACTAAAATCAATGCTGACAGAATCATACTTCTATGACATTTCACTTGATATTATAATAAGGTATTCAGAATTTATTTATTTATTTGTAATTCTTTTTTTTCTTGTACATTTTTATGATAAGAACAGATATTTATTATTAATTTACTATTTTAATGATTTGGGGAGTAAAGAAAAATAAATTACCAGCTGTTTTGTGTTATGCTTATATAAACATACCAACAATTTCAGTGTATCTAACTGTACTCTAATGTACAGAATGTAACTCAAGAAAATTCTTTTTTAGTGAAATGAAACAGAATTCTCACTGGCTGGTAGTTCTGATTTCTGTCACCTTCTTTAATGTTCTTTTTTAACCAGGATTTATATCTTGTTAGCAGTTCTTTTTTCTGAAATATGGGAACATGGTAAAATAACCAAAGTCCTGCCTATAGGACCAGCAACAGCCAGTTGATAAGCAAGCTTTGCCTGTTCACCTGCAGATGAACAGCAAAATTTATCTCCAAAGGCCAGGAAGATTTCAATAGCAGAATTTGCCTCTCTACAAGCTACAAATCTTCCTGGATAGTCTCCCTAGACAAACCACAGGTGCTTCCATTAGTTGCAGAAGGGAATAACCAACCATTGCCACCCACTGCTTCCTTTCAATGTTAATGGTCAGTCCATGCCATGCTGGCTCGGAGGCCCGCCTCAATTTGACTTTTTCGCCTTCCTTAGCAATTAGGCCATTGGTGATGCTGTGGTTGGTGAAGTTTTTCTTGTCACCACAAGCTTCCAGTTTCCCACATCTTTGGAGTCTTGGTCTGCCATTAAGGTCTTCCTTCTTCCTTGGATTGTGTGGCCAAAAGTTTTCTCCTCTACAAAGTGTCTGTGAAAACTGTCAGTGTCCTGTTCAGCATCCTCATGCTATGCAATCTGTCCTCTCCTTCTCCCGTACCTCCTGCTGTCATCCCAGAGCAGGAGGGGCACCAGACACCCCTGCAGCCCCAAGCCTAGGTGTGGGCACCCACCCTCTGCAGCTCCTTCCAAGTCAAGGACTCCAGTTTGCAATCTTTCTACAACTGGCAAAGGATGGAGAAATGGCCACAGTCCATCACCACTTCAGCCACAGAGTCCCAAACTGTCTGGAGCAGAAATTCTAGACCCTCTTCAATCCTCTGCCCTGATGACAGCTGATGCCTGTGTTACCTGCTTTCCTGCATATCAACTAAACTGTTTCTTCTCAAAGCAGATGAAGAGCAGCCTGATGTTCCTCTCTCAGCCATCTGCTACAGACTACTGCTGCTCCTTTTTAATCCAGTTATCTTCAGGAAAGAGCTAGTAGAAATTGCTGGCTGCAGAGGTCCCTAAGGATTTCCAAAAGTAAGTACAAATAGGATCCAGATTAAAGAAAAACATAGACCAAGCAAAATAGAAATAAAACAGAAGAAAAATAGTATTAATAAAAACCCAACAAGAGACAATTAGGAAAAAAGACTCTACAACCTATATTTTGCCCACCTTCTTCAGGTCATTTATGAAATACTTCAAATTGGTTGTGTGTGTCTATCTACACAACAACAATGTTGGTTTTTGATTTCTGGTGGAAACAAAAAGAGAAATCTAGGTGAATTGAAAGAGAAACAGATTTCTGCTGTCCTTTTCCAGAAACACTGGCAGTTTTAGGAAATCATGAAACTTTGGCTTCTCATCTTTCTTCTTTATTTCACTCTTTGGATTGTACTATGACAGGTAGTTTCAAAACAACAGGCAAAAAGAGTTTCTGATAATTGTGGGAAAAGTAAAGTACTATGGAAAGAAAAAAAGAATACTCATAATTTACTGCTAATTTTTTGTCATTTCTATGTTGTTAAGGGGTCAGAAGAGCAAAAATCAATGTGAGATCAAAGATCTGGCTACACAGATCATAGTAGAAAGAATCATCAGAGGCAGCAGGTTAATAGTCCATTGAAACACTCTCATTAGTACAGTAGTTCCTTTAGACTCCTGACATTTGATCTTCACTTCATCCTGTCTTGGGTGATCAAACGTTTAAAATTCCATTCATAGTTCATTATGCATTAAAAAAAAATCCACCAATTTTGAGTTGGGAAACTACAAATCTCACAAATTAGAAAAAGTGCTTCAGTAATTTTAAATCACTTCATACTGCCTTAACCCACTTTCAAACTCAAGTACTTACAAAAAATTTTTAAGAATCCTGATAATTTTACACACCTCCGAATCATGTGTAACTTCAGCTCTAATCATTCTGAAGTGCATTTTCAATGCTGAAGAATACATCTGAATTTTTCTAAGCACAGAATTTAGAGGAGGA
This sequence comes from Struthidea cinerea, assembly GCA_013397865.1. Lineage (NCBI taxonomy): Eukaryota > Metazoa > Chordata > Aves > Passeriformes > Corcoracidae > Struthidea > Struthidea cinerea. Next base: position 586,914 of record VZTI01004651.1, read on the forward strand.
GGAGAAAGAAATTTGAAATCTGGATTGATTGTAGGCCAATCAGAAATAAGAGAAGCAAGATAGTGAAGTCTGCATATATCAGGTAGGAAGGTAGTCTCAGTTAGCATGGTGCCATCTGAATAGTTAAGAGTTTTAAAATACCACACATCACAACACAAAAAGTAAGGGTTTATGACATCATCAGGATTCTGAAATACCCTTCTAGTTTCTATATATACTATTATTAATACCCAGTAAACTAGTAGGAATCAGTTGTTATATACCGAAGATATAAATGTAATGACTCATATTTGTGATGCTCTAGCCTAAAGCTCCTTTATTTAGGGGTCTCTTTGGCTATTACTTTGGTTCTTTCTCTATTCTCTTATTAATGATGCTGTGGCTTGCTCAAAAAAAATCCCACATTTTTCTAATAGTTCTAGTCAGATTCCAAAAATTCTCTGAGAGATTAATTAATTAACATTGTTCCCTCCCTCCTGTTAATTACTTGGTAGCCAGAAAGTGAGGAGAAAAGGAGGAGGATAGGGACGAAGATTGCTGCTTGAAGCACTTGCATAACTCAATAACAGAAGATTTGTGGAGTCTCTGCTATGCAGCCTTTTAAATTATTACAAAGAAAGGTATCTGGAGCTCAATTACTTGTTATTGTTATTGATAAGCACCAAATTGAAAAAAATATAAGAATTTGCTAAACAAGGTGAAATTTTAATATGTAATTAATCCATTTTCTTCTATTTCTCCAAGTTGCTATCATTTAGAAAGTTAGCACTTAATACACATCTGTTAAGTCAGACCTCATCTGAATTCATGCTTATGTGCTGGAGAACAAAAAATGTAGATATGTAGCAAAGTTTTTATCATATTGGTAGATGTTATCTCGTGCTTTGTACTATGCAATATTAGAATGATGGAAATTAATTCCTAGTACAGAGATTTTTTAATTTTTTAATGCAAAACTGATATAGTCAATTATGGACTATTTTTGCTGCTTTTAAAGATAATTTTATCTTTGAGTAGGATGACATGCCCAAATTTGAAAGTAAGAGAGCTAGGTTTTTTGTTTGTGGATTTGGGTGTGGTTTTTGGGGGGGGTGGTTTGTGGGGTTTTCTGTGGTTTTTTGGGTTTTCTTAATAGCTGAAACCTTAGTGATGTTAAAATAAAATACTATTCCCATACGTCTCTGCAGGGTTTGATTGGTCTGGACTAAAAATGGGCCAGGGCAGTTCTACAATTTTTATCACTACTATAAGATTTCCAGATATCTGTCTAACACTAAGTATAGGCAAACTTACCTATATCTGCTTTTCCTGTAGATGTCATCAAATGAATGCTGGTAGAATTGTATGATGAGCATGCTGTTTAGCTGCAGAAAAGAATCCAGCAATATTTGCCATTCACTTCTCAGATACAACATTATCCCCTAGAAATGGTTTCAGGCATGGCTAATTTTATACAGATTCACATGAAAAAATGAAAAAAAAACCAACAACTCAGTACTATGAATGCAAAGGAAAGCCGCCAAATTAAGAAAATACTCAGAAGGTTTACTCAGCTGCTGTTTTCTACATTTAATTTGAAAACAGTCATTCTAATAAAACTGCAAGTTTTATCAGTATACCTGATATTACCTCCTCTTTCAGAGCACTTTTTAAAAAAACTAAGTAATTTGTAATTAAGTGATTTTTAACTTCCTGTGAAACCTTTATCCTCTTCTCAGCAGCTTTCTTTCCTTAAATATTTATGTTTTTGAGTTTGATTCAGAAATAGTAGTAGTTCTCATATTCTAATTGTCCCTTCATACATGAACGGATTTTTCTGTCTTCTGTGCTAATGTACCTTAAAAGATGCCATTACTGTCACCTGATGACATTTTTTCTGCAGAACAGCTTTGTAGAGAACTCTTTTCTAATGTAGGATATAAAGAAACCAGAGCATTTAATAGGTTTGGGAAAAGGACTTGCTTGCTCATTGACAAGCACAGACTGTCACACTGATTATTCATATAAAAAAGGTAAACAATAATCTTTTTATTTTTTGTTGGTTCCAGAAATGTTCAGCCAAATGTGTTTCTAGAAGTAATCTTTTCACTTGAATTGTCATTGCTGAAAACATAAATCAGGAAAAAACCCGGAAACTGTCAGCATAAGGATTACCTAGTTATGTCCTGGTTTTTACGTACTTCCCGTAGGTCCGGCAGTGCTCATTATAGCCAAAATAAGGCAAACCCATGATGACCTTCACTCTTTGGGACCTTTCCTGTACCATGGAACATTGTACTGATACTACAATGCTGAATAGCTGTGTCCTCTCCTCTTACCCTTGGTCTTACAAGTTATGAAAGGAGAAGAAAATCATGTAGGGAGTTCTGGGTTGTCTTTATCTGTATGTGAAGGTCTATATAAAAAAAAAAAATATTAGACTATTATGTGAGTGTATATATATAAAAGAATATGAAATGATAGGTTTGTAGGGAAGGGAAATGTCTGGAAAAAATAGATGAAGAGAGCCCAAGAGTCAAAGAGAATAGGCTCAAATGAAAATGAACGAGAGAAAAAAATTAGGAGAACAGTCAAATTAACAGAAGGAGGAAAATAACATTGTATGTTTGCTTCATTATAGAACATGCAGTTGTGACCAAAGCAGTCATGTAATCATACAATCCCAGAATGGTTCAGGAGCACTCTTTATTCATAAAGTATGACACACGTATGGTACAGCTATTTTTGCTACATATTCCATAATTATTTACTGTGTTAGTCAGGCTTATTTTTTCTTTCTCCTTCGAATATGGCAAATCAACAGTGTGTGACCAATCCCAGGAAAAAAAAATACAGCTGAGGATGTAATTTATAGGCTACTAAATCAAGAGTACTGCAGCACCACCAATGTGATCGGCTTATATTTGGAAATAAGTTTAACAGGAAACATTCAATCATTATCTACACTTAATTCTAGACATTAGCTTGGATTTCCCCAGTCCTAGATCCTCTCCTTAACACTGTATTTTACTGACTTGGTTAAAAGCCAAAAAATAACATATTTAAATTTCCAGGAATTATACAGGATCCTTAAAAAATTATTCATACCTAGTGGGATATGACCCACTGAAACTGAATTCATTGAGATTGAATTAAAAGTTGTTATATCAGTGTAAGAGTCACCCTCCAAAGAGACTATGGTATGGAAAATCAAAATCTGATTCATAACTTAAAAGCAAGTATTTTACCAATGAAAATTATATTAATGTGGTATTTCAACTCTACTGACCTAAATTTAGGTGTCCACAAACAGAGCCATATAGCTCACCAAATGCAGATATGTACTTCAGGGTGTCTTGAATAGCTCTTCAGGAACCATCTACTATTTTCTAGTGCATCAGGTATAATGACACCTAGATAATCTATACACACCTAGATCTAGGTGTTAAATCAGGAGCTTATTTACACTTTTAACAAGTAATTGAAATTTCCTCCTCCTCATATTTTCTGTTTTCGCATGTTTTGGAAAGGGTTTTTTTGAGATTTATATGTTTGTATCTCTGTATCTCTGAGTTCTCAAGGGTAACATCAGTGCCATGTATGCCTGAATAAATATGAAAAGTCATTTCTACTTTTAATATAACATGTCTATAAAACTTTCAAATTTCTCATATTTTACTGATACTGATAGCATATGGAACCTTCTTCTAGAAAAGACAAAGGCAAGGTGAAAAAGAGCTTAATATTGACTTATTTTGGTAAAAAACTGCATAGATTAATGCAATCTATAACAGGTATGGACATATGTTTTATAAACTGGTTACTGGAGTAATTAATAAAAACTAATACTACATAAGTCAATGAATCTTACCATTTAGCTGGTATTACAGTACAGACATTGGATTCATTGACTTTCTGTCATGCAAGTAATGGGGTGGGGGAAAACCCAGATAAAACTCAGCCAGCAAAAAGTAGCTACAAAATCTAAAACCTGATTAGAAAAGAATGATGAAAAGAGAGTGATTACATTGGAAGCACTGCAAAGTTATCAGCCTGGTGCATTATATACTCATGGTGAGACTTACGTAAACTGTGGCCAGGATTTCTTTACAAAGATAAGGAATGCATATAAAAATGACTGTTAAATACAATTTTAAGTGGCATGAGGGCTGTGTCTCTTACTTGAACCTCTCATTTGTCTTTAGTTACTGTGCTTTGGTCAGTAGTCCCAGAGGGCATCAACTGTATACATTTAGGTACACTGGAAGGTTCAATTCAGGAACACTTCAGCTCCAAATGGACATTCACGGTATGTACTAGATTGTACTTTGCCTAAAGCAAAAAAAAGATATTCTTAAATGAATATTGACATCAGGTCTTTCTTGTCAACTGCTTTATTCTGTACAGATATTTCTATTTGTCCAGCCTGAGAGATATTGCCAAAGATGCTACTTGCTTTAAATAACACAAATATTCTTCCATTCATCCTTTCTCCTCTGTGTATTTTTACTAGTAGTAAATAAGTGGATAACATATTTGCACTTAAACTGTACAAATATTTTCATGTAATATATGTATAATTATTAACAAATACTAATATTATGTATGTATGAAAGCACTAAGGGCATGCTGCAGCGAATGTGGAGAAGTTACATTAAGATCTATTAAGATCTGTCAAATCCAGGGTTCACATGAACTGGGAATGCATGTATGTCTCTGTGGACCAAGCTGATTTGCTACAAATCTGACCTGTCTGTCTGATGCAGGAGCTATATAAATGAATTTGCATGATAGTCAGCATTACTACTGCTGTGTCAAACTGCTAAGTTCTATACAAAACCATAAGGCATAAGTCAATCAAAAGTTAAAGCATGTTGTTAAGGACATGTCTTACATTCTAAAGACCAAATGCCTCCTAAACACTGATCAGCTCAGGGAAAAGACCATCTCTCTAGGAAGCCTGTTCCAGGGTTTGACCACTTTCTCAGTAAAGAAATGCTTTCTAATGTCCAATCTAAACCTTCTCCAGTGCAGCTTTGAACAATTCCTGTCAGGGCACTCCAGGGAGAAGAAATCAGTACCTCTCTCTCTTTCTCCACTTTCCCTCTGCAGGAAGTTGAAGAGAGCAATGAAGTTGCCCTCCAGCCTCCTTTTCTCCAAACCAGACAAATGAAATGTTCTTATCTGTTCCTCATAGGACATTCCTTTCAGTCCTTTCAACATCTTTGTTGTTTTTCTCTGGATACATTCAAGAACTTTCATATCCTTGTTAAATTGTGGGGCTCAGGACTGCCCACAGGACCCATGGTGAGGCTGAATACAGTGGGATAATCACTTCTTTTGAGCAGCTGGTGGTGCTGTGTTTGATGCACCCCAGGATGTGGTTTGCCCTGTTGGCTACCAGGGCAGCCTACTGACCTCTGCTGAGCCTGCTATTGACCAGCAACCACAGATTCCTGTCTTCAGGGCTTCTCTCCAGCCACTCCTGTCCCTATTTATACCTGTGCCAGATGTTACTCTATTCTAGCTGCAGAATCCATCATTTGGATTTCTTACATTTCAGACCACTGATGACTGCCCGCTGCTCCAAACAATTTCAATTCCTCTTTAAGGCTTCTTGTCCCTCAACAGAGTCATCAGCACATCCCAATTTGATATCATCAGCAGGCTTAAATGCATTTAGCTCCTACATCCAGATTATTGATAAAAGTTTTGAACTGAACTGGTCCTAAAATTGAGGTAAATTTCATCATAATGTCCGGATAACTTCCTCTTTTATATAAGCATGTCCGTACTGAGTTATGTTAAATACCACACAGCACAATTTTCTATGGTAACCAAAAGTTGTATAGTAATGCAAGAGTATAAAAGATTTTGTTTCTGAGATTCTATATCAGGTTTTTTCCTTTTATGTAAAATCATTATATACTTTAACAGACTTTATGTGCCTGATCATAAACCTGAGATTATTGCTACCTATGTAGATATCTTTCAGCCTGTATTTCTACATACTGATTTCTCCGTTTTGATGGTACCTAAGAACACATATTCCCTTTACAAGCATTATAAATTTATTAAGCACTATGTTTCTAAGTTTAAAATAGAAATCTTGAGCAGAAGCAGGTCTAGCATGAGGACAGTAGCCAGTGATATTTAATACTCATATTATGCATACATTTTTTATTTTTTTTAAAACAGCTAATAGCTTTTGTTTTAAAAAATATTCTCACAAAAAAAAAAATCCATTATAAGATCTGGTTATATCTCTTCTAGGCATTTAGAAATATATTTTAAATACAATTTCCCAGAATCTAAGGAAAGAATAAAGTTACACTAAGCCATTTATAATTATTTGCATTCTTCTTTCATCCTTTTTAATAAAAATTGCTTTTTCTTTTCTACAATCATACAAAATCTCCTGTATCACCTATAATTATGGAAAGTATAATCACTGACCATCAAAGACAACAGCAGCCGGATCGTATTTCCAGATTTTGTTTTTCAAGTCTTAAGGCCTGGTCTACAAAACAATGCATACCATAAAACCTTGTCTTCATAACCTTGCTTTGAAATCTGACTATTCTTGAAATTAACCTTATGACATGCATGGATCTAACTCCCCCTTTTGTGGCTGGAGATGAAAGCACTGAATAAAACAACCTTCTTCAAAATTTGCTATTGTAATTTGTTCTTACCTGTTCAGTGTTCAACCTGCTTTCTTTTTACTTTACTAAAAATTCTGCTGTGTGAACTGCAGCAAATAAGTTCAAGCAAGTTATAAATAACATGTTTAGCATTGCTACATTGTCCTAACCTTGAAAGTGGTTAAGATTGTCTTTTGTGCAAATTGCTTTTCTTTGCAACACAGCTTTTATGTTTCTAAATTGTGGAGTCTGCCTTACAAAGCAATTGTGTTTCTTAGTGTTTTAAAGACAGTTTGAAATCACTACCTCGAACTCCTAGCATCTTCCACTTGACCTAAAATCCATGAAAAATAGAGGGTCTAACTATTTTAACCACAGCACAGAAAGAATAAGTGGGATTGGAAAACTTAGAAGGCTTTTATCCTGTTACTTCTGTTAATATTTCTCTTCTAATTAAAGTCATAAGAGGTTCTCTTACTGCAATGAACCAGAGAGATGGTAGGGGACACCCTCCCTCTAATTAGAAGGAATTGGTTCAATACCATTAATAACTTCTGAAAGCACTGAGTAATTGTGTTGTAGCTTTGTCCATGAAATTAATTCCTTGTGGAAGCAAAAAGCATGTCATCTGTAAGAAAAAAAAAAAAAAAAGCCGAGACAATAAAAATATTTTTGTCTTTTTGTTTTCACTTCAGGGAAATATTTACGTACATAACAGTGAGTCCCTTTGCATCATGCAGTGTTTCTTGCTTCAAAGAAGGGGAGTGGCCTAAATAAATTATTTTCTTTGGATGTAATAAATCAGATAAATTATATAACATAAGAGATACTCAAATGTTTATGCAAGTACTTAGCTAATATTTCTGCCTAAAGACATGAGACAAAATTAGGAACTCATAACAAAAACTGCAGCTTTGTATATAATAAACTGGTTTTAGGTGGAGGCTGAAACCAATAAATTTAACCCCGAATTTCCTAAAAATCATATTTTTATTCTTTAATTGTCATTCCTGGCATAATGACATGAAGATAATAGAAGGTAAAATTATTCTCCTACTTTCTTCAAGAGAAGGCTATGTACTTTGACCATGTTCTACCCTCAGTTAGTCTGATTTTATGTCATTTTTAGAATAGATTTCTGCGACATTATTCCTGAATCAAAGTATTTTAATTAGGATCAATTTGTTGTGAAGTTAATTTAAGAAAACAAAAACATAGTGTAACTACTGTTGGTAATTTCCTTTTATTTTAGCTGGCCTTGTAGTTTCCACTGTTTAAAGTAGTGCTTTCATTCTCTCTTCTCTTAACAGTGAGAGGTACCCGTTCATTTCTACATGACCAGTTTCACTTTTCTGCTGTGCAGAGCCCTAGAAAAGTAGGATGAATTTGTGTCATTCAGGCATTCTCAATTGTGTCATTCAGGCATTCTCAAACTTCCACTTCTGTATATTCTAAATGACAACTTTAATTTTCCTGTTTTGCATGTGCTTTTTATAAAAATGAGTAAAATACATATTTTTCTATTGACATCTATATGAAAACAGGGAGAACAGGAGACTAACATTCACTGCAAAGAGCTCTGACACTTATATGTATATATAAGGTCTGTAATGTAGATCAGCCAATAAGATTTATAAACCCATGGTGTTTAGACTCAGGATACAAATGTCATGGATGCATTCGTTCTCAGGCCATGGAAGATTAGAAAAATAATTGATGCTTGTAATGGGCTTGATACAGTACCAGTGCCTTCAGTTTCCTCACACTGAAATTAAATTGAATACTTCAGGTTTGACTGCAAAGCAATGCAATTAATAAAAGTATCTTTTGTGTTTGTTGTCAGGAAATCACAAGTTTGTTTCCTTTTACCCTTCCTATTTTCTTCCCAATCCCACTGGTGAGGGAGTGAATGAGCAGCTGTGTGCTACTTGGGTGGCTGGCTGGAGATAAACCATGACACCTTTAAATGTTCCTTCCCACCCATTCTGTGAGTTTATATTCTGTATTTTTTCAATTTGGTTTTGCATTTCTTCTTTGTACTCTTCATTCTGGCATTCCACAAATCTTTACAAAACAATCAAACTACTTGAAACGTAGAGCAATATTTTTCAGGAAAAAAATTACATAAACAAAGCTTTTCAGTGACAGGTGTAAGTTATCAAAGATCATTTGTTCAGGTCCAGCAATTATTAAATTAAAGTGTCACTTTTCAGAGGAAGAATCTTTAATTCAGAAAATTATAAAGCAATATGGCAGAGCTTAAAATCCTTTGAGTCCATAATAGTTTTAACACCTTCATTCACTCAATTCAGGACTCCAGATTTTCTATTTTACTATAATTTGAGTGGAGATGTGATTAATTTTCACATAAATAATTACCAGACTAAGACCACAAAAATATAAGCACATTTTCTAACAAGATTATTAATAATATCATTATTTGTTGAAGTATCCATTCTTTGCTGAGATCAGGTGGGTTTTTTAACTATAGATTTTAACAATCTCTTACAATTTTATTACAAAATTAGAACAAAATTCTTGTAACAATAGGATAATTCTTATTGCTTTCTCATTATAGTATTAGCCAAGTGAACATGTGCTTCTATCACATTGTGGTACACTTATTTTTGCAGTACAGTTTAGTTTCGATTATAATCTTGTGGACACTGATAGGAATTTTGCACCAAAAGATGCTTTTTTATATCAAATCCACTTTCCTGAAAAGTACGTATACAACCAGTACACTTCTTTGTAGCTTAATTAAAGTAGATGTCTTCTTTTTGTCCTCCTCTGTAATTACTTTCCTCACTTTTATTGTGTTTTGCCACATTCTTTCCAGTATATGACAGTGATATATGAGCAGTCAGTGGATGGGCTAATGCTCTGTGCAACCTGAGTCACCTAGCAGGTAATTTCTTCAGGCAGTGAACACCTGACCTACATTTTCAAGGAACCAGATGGGTCAACTTATTATCCTGTGAATCTGGGTATTTGGATAGTAGCTAAGCAGCTACTGTAAGGAATCAAATTCTAGACACCTAACCAATGTCTTCCTTATTTTAAAGTGATCACAGTTTCTTAAAATTGTCTTTTGACTTTCATTAATGTTGGCAGTTGCTGGATTTATTTTTATGAGATTATAAATACATTATGTGATTTTACTTTCCACGGGTTGAAATTACTCACTGGTAGTTTTCTTACTGAAGATTTTAACAATGGGGCTAAAGAACTATGAAATAGGATTAGTATTTCCTTTCCAGAAAGCATTTAAAGAAAATGAATCTCTTGTTTGCTGTATAATCCCTTCTGACCAGCAATATTTTTAGAGTTATCACTGACATGTTTTACAAAGAGTATCTAGCTGCCTAAGACCTACCAGTAATGCAGTTCTGAGAGGCGGGGTCTTTGTTCTAAACCAGAACCCACAAGAGACTTGCCATGCATCTCTCAGGTTTTTCTATGTATTATAAATTGTAAGAGTGATTCACATTGTGAGTGTGACTATTATTGAAATGCTCTGTAAATACAGTGCTGCATTAGCTAAAACTTTTCTGGACAGAAATCTAATGAATACTATGCATCTCCAGACATCTTCATTTCTTGACTCAGCGGTAATGATGGCAAAAAAATACAAATGACTTTTCTCTTTAGGACTTTCGAGACTGAAGATGGAAATTGCTCTATTTCTTTGCTTCTACTGTGTATTTAAATTTTGCTTTAAGATTTGTCTTTACAGCATCTTCTTTATAAATCAGAATGTGAAAATGTTTAAGACATCTTTCATAGTGGGAAATATTCTGTGTATTTAGGAATGAATAGTTCTGCCACTGAAGCAGTAAGGCTCATACAAACCCATAGCAAAGTAAATGCAGTCATGGCCTAATTATTTTTTGTTAATCTTACAATTTAATGAAGATCTTTTACTATGTGTAAACTCTACTTATTTGTAAACGAATGTGTCAAAATTTAACAAGACTGTGTGCTATGTGTACATACGAGAAACCCATGTTACCATTGTAAGGAGGCCCTTCTCCAGAAACTACATTTTATCACTTGTGTCCTCTCCTCTGATGCAGATTTTCTGAGGATTTGATTTCAAAGGGCATTACTTTTACTTATGTGATGTATGGGTTGTATGGTTGAAAAAAAAAAAAGAAAAAAAATATTATTTCCACAGTCTCAACTCTCTGCATTTTTACCCATGTATGTATTCATGTAGGTAATAATTAATTTACATATTTTTCTTGAAACCACCTCCCCCTTGGCAAGTGATAAAATTATCATCTAGGTGGTGTCAGCTGGAGGTGCAAGTGATCTTACAGGGAAACGTTGATTCAAAGCCCCTCAGGATATGTTCTCATGAAACAGAACTAAAATTTACTAAAAATATTCAAATCTATTGAACTATGTGTATGACTGCAACATACTGAATGTCGCTCTCGGACACGAAATAAGCACGTGAGACGCAGCTTGTCAGGTCAAAAGCAGCCAGGGCAGAGAGGCCAGAAAAAGCCTGACCCTCTGCCCTCCGTCGTTTATTTATATGATCTTAGAAACCACCGTGGATTGGAGGATGAAGATTTCCTCCTCTCAATCTCACTGGTCAATGGAAATCTCTATCATACAAAGTCCACCTAGCAAAGGAATGCAAAACAATCCAGGCACGGTTAGCAAAACATGAGCATGTTTACAGAAAGTGTGTGAGAAACTATGTGCAGAAATTGCAAGCTGAAGAACTGCAAAATGCAGGGCGACAACTGAATGCCTTCTTGGACAAAGTCTTGACAACCAGTGACAGGAGATACTGATAAATTATTTAATGCCATATGATACAGTTTTTTTTTTTGTTGTTGTTGAAAAAGTCCTCACGGCCAAAAATATATTAATTGAAGTACCCAATTGACCTATAGATACTATCATTGGTATCTGAGCTAACACGATACTAAATCAATACAACTATTTACAACATTCAATCTTTCTTTTTCTGAATTGATGTAAGCACTATATTTATTTATTTTACAGGAATATGCTTTATTCAATAAGTACTGTCTGAACGGGTGTTGAAACATTTTTCATTCAGCAGCCATATCCATCTCAAAAGCATTTTGAAGCCTGTTCTAAACAGAGAGATATATGTGTTTTAAATCTCTGAAGTAGTAACCCTATTTCTACCAGCCAATCATTCAAAATGCTAGTTTTGTCAAAGCTTGTTTTGAAAATATTGTTTAGAAATGTCAAATAGGAGTTCAAAAATATGGGGGCAGTTGTCAAGATCTAGGAAATTACACAAAACACATGTATCTGTTCTGCTGTATATCAAGACATTATTTTAACCTAGTGATTAAGGGCAAATAACCTATTGTGCTAGAAACTGAGAATAATGCATGTGTTTAGCCAATACTGGGGAAGTAACTAGTTTAAAATAGCTTTCCAAGAGGATATAGTATTTGTGAGTCACTAGAAAATGGTTACAAAAATATTCGACTGATGAACATGGTTTTCCCTAAGAAAAGTCATGTTTCTCGTTGTCCACTGATTCACTGCAGATTTTGTTGTTGGCTTTTCACCAAAAATAGTGAGGAAAATGCAAGGTAAGAGTGAAGAAAGACAGATAGTTTTGGTGGCATTTTTATTTTAATTTTTTTAAATGAAAAATATTGCCTATCCCTCTCAAGTGTCTTTAAGTACTTGAAGTAATCATGGGATTTCACTAGCTTTTACATTTCCATTAATAGACTTAGATCCACTGTCTTCCGGCTATGTTTATAAATGAGGTAAGTCAGAAAAAAATCATGCGCCAAAGGCGCAGCCAAACACCATCCTCATCACTTTGTAATCAGCTCACTCTTCTGTTTCAAGTTTCCTGACTGTTCACAGAACTAGGATGCTTAATATCTATCTTCTATACACCATAATGATATAACAAAAAAAACCAACCAACTTTGCTTGCATAAACAAATTGCAAAAGCAATTAAATCACTGCAAATGGCTGTTACTAGAAAACTAGTAAATCATAAAATAGCTACAGTTACCTCTTCTGTCACAAGTGATATTAGAATTCTACCTTGGGCTTTCCACTAAGTGTAAAGGCATAGCTCATGTGAATAAATATGAAATTTCATAGAAAATAATTGCTTGAGGGAGGGTCTCTGCACAGTAATTGATAGATAACTATAAAATATTTAAATTGAGTATTTAAATGAAGTATTAAAATGCACTTTTAATAAAAAAAGCTGGTATGGGATTTTCCCTCTATGATGTGATTAACGGAAACACATGGCAACAAACTTTCCAAGTAGCGCTGTGTGACTCTTATTAATGCCAGTGACAGCTAAGCAGCTAGATCACTGTGTACCACTTTGAAATGTAATTTTACTTCAGTAATGGTTTACATGTTGTATGAAATTGCTTTAAGAACTAAGCACTTGAAAGAAAGCATTTTATGCAAATTCAATGCTTCAAAATGGTAGTTGTAATTTTCAAGCTGCTTATTAATAATTATTTTTCTAAGTTCATGTTCTAGTTCTAAGAAACAAAATGTTGAGATTGTTGAACAACAAGTTCATATGAAGTCAGCAAAAACTATATTCTCAGCAGAGTTAATATAAAAATAGTATTTTCATTCCACTAAACTTCGGGTTTTACACGAAAATATTTGACCTAAATGAGGATGTGAAAAATGTAAAATTCACAGAATTAAGACTCTCATAAGGTCCCTTCCCTTGACCCCTCACTTGCCACCCCCTCTCTTACTGCTTTTCAATGTTATGCTTTCAGACATTTCGATTTTGGAACATTTCAATTTTGAATGGACCATTTGATGAGCATTGAGGTGGAAAAGGACAGTTGAATGGAGTTGAATGGTGAGAAGCTCTTTTAGTTTCATGCAATATGAATGGATGTAGTGACACTGATGGGGTGCCAGCTGTTCATGGAGGAGATAGTGGTCCACATAACAGGTAACCTGAGCAGGCACAGGAGTGTGCTGTGCTGCTCACATCCCTCACTGCAGAACACAATTGACTATCTCCTTGGTATAGAGGAGCCTGTAGGCAGGTTCTGCTTGGTATTGGAGATTAAGCCACCTGTGTGTCTTTGCCTTTATCTAACAGAGCAGGAACAAGTTCTCAGGTGAACTTCCTTTCTATTGGACAGCAAAAATGATGAGAAGAGTTGACCCTTTGAAGAAATCTTGTAACAGCTCAAAAGACCAAAATGTCAACTAAACCTATCACAAGTGTGCTGTACCCTTGTTGGGGTGTCCTGGCAAACCTGCCAGCCTAGGGTTTGGGGGGACAGAACTGCTCCTGGGAAAACCCCCTCGGTTTAAGGTTATCTCTCCACAAATATGTATTGGTTCACCTAGGCTCCCTTCTCCCCCACGGTGCCAAGGGTTTTGGTTTGACCCCGGGTTCCTTCCCTTCCCTCCCCATTGGCTGTTGCTGTAAGCCCCGTCCCCGTCCCCGGGACCCTGGGGAAAGCCAGCAGCTTCCAGGCAGACTGCTGCTGGGGACGAGAGAATAAACACCTCCAGCTTCCTCCAGCGTCTCCGTTCTCGCCTTCCTTTGTTCCCAGGGTCCAGGGGGGTCCAACCCGGATCTCCCGTGGATGTAGCTGCTTCATCTACACAGCTCCGCAGCCAGATAAGGGAAAAATCACAGTCAGCTTAGCTGGCTTTCAAAGTGTGGTCTAAAATCTGCTATTTTGCTGTGCTAGCTCGGAATCTCACCCCCGAGCTAGCCAGCCTCAGCAGCCAGACAAAGACACACACCCTGACTGACAGTTCTTCAATGCTGCTGATTTTGCGGTTCCCAGAATCTGAAGGGATGTATTATTGTCAACGCTATCCTCTTTCTTTACAATGTTAGCTCTAGTAAGTGACCTTTTGTAGAATCACAGAATGGTTTGGGTTGAAAGGGACTATTAAGGGTCTTCCAGTCCAGCCTTCCCTTCTGTGAGCAGGGAAATCTTCAACCTACACCCAGATGAAGATGCAAACTGACTTTGAATGTTTCCAGGGATGGGGCATATACCACTTGTCCAGGTAACCTGTGTATTTCCATCCTCATTATAAAAATTTTCTTCCTTATATCTACCCTCTGAATCTACCCTCCTTTAGTTTAAAATCATTTCCCCTTGTCCTGTTGCAACAAGCCCAACTAAAAAATATGTCCCTCTCTTTTAGTTCCTCTTTAATTACTGTAAGGCCATAATGAGGTGTCTCCAGAGTCTTCTGATCTTCAGGCCAAACAGCCCCAATTCTCTCAGCCTGTTCTCATAGGAGAGGTGTTCCATCTCTCTGATCACTTTTGTGGTCCTTCTCTGGACCCACTTGAAAAGGTCCATGTCTTGCACTGAGATACAGACTCCCAATACTTTTCTTATAAGGACCATAACAAGTCAGAACCTCCAAATAAATAATGAACAGATGTGTGTGTTCGACAAAAGCATTTCTTAAAGGAGAATCAAAAAAATCAGCTGGTTGATAGACCTGTTTTGGGAATTGTCTGGCACTCTGGATAGATATCTTGCTACTAGAACTTCTCAAATAATGGACCTTTAGTTCATACATGTTGCACAAAAAGAGGTGCACTAGTTCTTTCATTCTACAAATCTTAAATCCTTTCTGAGGATGGAAATGACAAGACAGTACAAAACTGGATACACCTCCAATCGGGCCACATCATGCTCTAGACATAACCATGCCTTGGGTCACCTGTGTTGCCATATTTTAAAGGTGGTCTTTTTCTTAAAAGTCTTACTGCATACGAGGAATTCATATTAATTTCCTTCAAGATAAAGCCAAGGACATGTTGGTATCACTGGTAATGCCAACTGGGTGATACCCCCAAGATCTTCTGTTGTGATTGTCTGGCTAAAGTGGCACAGTCCTGAAAACCAAATGAAATGTGCAGGGTACAGGACATGCTGGCACTTATGTCAGCTTGTTATTGGAGTACTAACTCCTCAATGTGCAATAGTCTTCTAGCTGGGACCACTACAATATAGAGATCATATATCCTGTCAGAATTTATATAAGAAAAATTATCAAAGATAAATAATTTGGAAGCTACTTTAAGTACTTTTTAAAATTTGAAATGTTTTAAATGTTTCTTCTTTTTCTGTTTGGTTTGCATCTACTCAACTAATTGCTCAATCCAGGTTGGAAGGTATTTTCAGATTATCTTACCAAAATGCTTCAAATGAACTCTAAACTGTACATATAGAATGTCATAAAGATTTTTGTAAAAAATCCCTGCTTCCTTGGTTTGAAGATGCTGTTTTACTAGTGTACAAATTTTGCACACACATACCATTACATACACAGAGAACAGTTGTTCTTTTCTATATATATTTGTTCAGTTCCAGTGCTTTTTCTAGTTACTTATTTGCCACCAAATATTAACACAAATGTTAGGTGCTTAAACACTGGATCACTTTCTACTAAGATTTTTTTTTTTTTTACAGATGTCAAAAAAAATCTATAAAACTACAGAATGGTACAAGTTTCCTTACTGTTCAGGATGCATATCAAAATTATTTTCAGACTGTGATGGACAGCACATGGTCAAAAGGGACACACTGCATTTTGACACTTTAATGCAAGTATGCTCAATCTGACTGCTTTTTACATAATTATTCATATTTCTATGATACAAGGGGTAGTTTCTTCATGCTTAACTTTGCTCTTCAGCCTTTCAATTTTATGAAAAAAAGCAACTGTTTTCTTAGTCTTTTGTTTCTCTTAATTCCAAGCTTTAATTAATTTTATATTCTTCTAAAATCGTGTTGGCTTTTTTCAAGCAATCTCATGGACAGATAGGAACTCAAAGAAAAATAAAATCCTCTCCATTTCTGTTCAGTAGCAAAAAGAAAAGCTGTATAAACACTGCATATGTGAGAAAACTTTTCTCAGTGCTTATACTTTCTAAACACACCAAAAAAGGAAAGATACCTTGACTTTTATGGGTAGCTTTTGGGATGTATGGGGAAGGTTTAGATTGAAAAACCAGAAAACATGGAAATTGTGATCTTCTGCATCCTTAGCTGGATGATGCATCTGCACCCAACTCCCTGAAGCTGTCAGTCTCCCACGTAGCCACAGCCTGCTTTCAGAGCTGGTCAGTGGTGCTACTATTGCCTTTTTGAGACAATTCTGTCCTTGGCTGCTCAGTGTTTAGGGTACAGTTGCAATCATTCATCTCATTCCTGTCTTGACACACGCTTGTTCATCCATGATTCTGGTTCCTGCTCTGAATTCACTTTCCTAAACTCATTTATCCTTGTTTGCTCTGCCTTTAGAAGCCTAATTTGCAGTAAATACAGCTTGCCTGTTTCTTCTATGTTGATGAATTCCTGATCCTGCATGTCCCTTGAAATTCAAAGTTTATCTGATGATCCTGACCACAGATATCATCATATTGCAGGCTGAAGAAAATCAAATAAATTCAAGTTAAAATGTCTAGCTGCCACTTATTTTACCATACTTATATATGAAGATGGCATTTGTGATTAGTTAGAAAGGTATTACAAATATTCACAGAGTGTATATATGCATATATATTTTTTGTTGAACATCTTGCTATTATTTATCTAGTTATACCTACATATATATTTCTATCTACCTACTCTTGTAACACCGCAAGGTAAATTGAATATCAAAAGAGACTGAGAAGTTTTGAAAGCCTATTTTATACATGACTAAATATACATTGGAACTATTTTGAATCACATTTAGAAGAGAACCTGCGGAAGATGATGTTTTGAAAGGATGTTATATGCATCTGTAGACAAATATATCCTGATTTGTGGCATATATATGACTTTGGAACAACTAAGAAAAGGTATTCTCCATGAGATACACGCAAGCTATCTAGAAAAAATAACTTTTAGAATAGCATGAATAGCAAATTAAAGAGTAAAGATACTTTCTGTGGGAAACCAAATTAAGCTTGTACAGGAATCACACAATCATGTGATGAATCATCAAGGTTGACTATAACTAATAGCACAGGTGAAGCCATAGGTGTTTTCTGGACTGCAGCAAGTTTCATTGGACATATTCATTGTGCATATGTTTCTTCTCTGAAGAACCAGATACAGAAAACTGAGCATTATAAAAGGGAATTGTGTTTTAATACCTACCTCAATACATTTTTGGCTTTTATTTCCTGTTTATTTAACTTGAAATCTTGGCGTGACTAAGAGCTAATGCAACAATACACAGAAGTGCCTGGCAAAAGAAATCACATATAGCAGGTTTGGGACTGAACAAACATTCCCTCCAAATTTAGAACAAGTCTGCCTGATGTCAGCTTCTGATTACAGAAGCATAGGGCTTTATTCTTATTTTTCATTCCCTTAAATCCATAAGCAAAGTTTTATGTTCTTTTATCTTCCTTTTGGAAGTATGAACTTATTTTCATGCTGGGGTCACAGGTCCTAGGCTGATTTTGAGAATTACTTGTGATGCATCATGGTTTAACCTCAATTAGCAACCCAGCCCCACACTGCTGCTCTTTCACACCCTGCCACAATACATTGGTGGGATGGGGAAAAGAATTGCAAGAGTAAAAGTGAGAAAACTGATGGGTTGAGATAAAGACCATTTAGAGGTGAAGCAAAAGCCACACACAGAAGCAAAGTAAAACAGGGAATTAATTCAAGGCTTCCCATGGGCAGGCAGGTGTTTGTATAGCTGTTGTGGTGTGTGAGACCTCACTGGTCAGGCCTGGTGGGCCAGTTGCCCTGGGGACAGAACAGGCCTGTTGGTGGGACAGCCCCTAAGTCCTGAACCACTCCCAAGGTTGTGGGGAGCACAAGGAGCCTTCCCACAATGCATTGTTTTATTATGTTAATATCTGCTGTTTCTGTGTTCTGGATTGGCCCATTGGCCCCCGCCCCTTCATACCTTGTTTGGTCCCCATCTAGAAAGTTCCCCTCTCCTGGTTTTTCCATTGTTTTTTGTTCTCCTGCCCACCCCTCCTACTTCCCCATTGGTTGTTGTACCTTTGTTCTGCCCTCACTCCTCCTCCCTGCCCTCAGGCCATTGGTTCTGACATTTTGCCCACCCCTACTGGCCCCATATTTAAGCCTGTATGCTTGTCCTCCGTTTTGTCTTTTGTCCCTGGACCCTCCACACATGGAATAAACTGTTGTCACTGGAATCCCATACAAGAGACCCTTCTCACCTCTTTTCTATTGATCGGCACCATTTGGATGTGTGTGAGTGGCTGTACCACCTAGGGTGTGTGTGCCAGTGCCTCCCTTTGGCCTCAGCACCAAAGCGGCTCCCTCTATCTGGGAACGCTTTTGGGAAGGTCGCGGCACTTCACCACCTCCGCACGCCGCGGCATACAGCCATCTCCTAGAGAGCAGGGACCTATGATGAATAATGTTAACTTGGGAAGACAAATGCCATGACTCCAAATGTCCCCCCCTCTTCCTCCTTCTTCCCCGGGCTTTATATACCAAGCATAAGGCCATATGGTCTGGGATGTCACGTTGTTCAGTTGGGATCAGCTGTCCTGCCTGTGTGTGTCCAACATATGAGGGCAAAATCAGTATTCCTGAACATTCATGGAACTACCTGGTTTCAGGAAGATCAGACAAGTTATTAGCAAACATAGTAGATTTTCTAAGGCAGTGTGATTAACATAGTGCTGTTATTGCAAACATGAACTCTAATTTTCATGAGTGAGAAATTCCACGCTTCATTGGGAAAAAATAAAATATTTTTTGAAGATTCAAGTGTGTTTCAAAATAATAAAAACA
The DNA here is from genome assembly GCA_013397865.1 of Struthidea cinerea. Taxonomy (NCBI): domain Eukaryota; kingdom Metazoa; phylum Chordata; class Aves; order Passeriformes; family Corcoracidae; genus Struthidea; species Struthidea cinerea. Next base: position 606,311 of record VZTI01004651.1, read on the forward strand.
TTTCTTGTATGCATTTAGCATAAAAGCAAACTCAATTACCAAATTCATGTACCAGTTAAGACAGTGCTATCTTATTGAAAGAATTTCCAATCTGAATCAAGCAAACACACCTTTGCATTTATAAATTTTATTGTTCAGTATCTATGTGAGAGAAAATACAGAGGCTTTTGTAAACATGTAGAAAAGATTTGTGTGTTGTGTTCAGTGATGTGAAAGAGTACATCAAATATTCACACTGTTGTCATGTGGCTGGTTCTTCACTATTTACCCTTTTTTTCCAACTTGTTTTCTAAATGGGTTATGCATTACATTTAGTAATACTAGTATTGAAGCAAAAAAGTCGGTAAAAAACTTTTTTTGCATTATTTCAAAAACTTTAGCATGCAACCAACTACACACATAGTATTTGAATAGTGTAATTTACCAAAACTTATTTTGGATGTACACTGGTACCTCTTTGGACCAACACTCTCTCCTTTGTTAAGCCTGGGGGAGATGTTACCTAAAGCACCCAGTGCTCATGTTACGATAGAATTAGATTCCAATTTATTTGAACATTTAATCTGATCTTTCATAGCATTCCATGGCCTTGCTTCTACCCTTGTCTAAACCAACAATAATTCTACTGAACCTAGAGAGGGGAGAGAAACCCTTCAGTTCACCATTTAGAAATATCTTGCAAATAAAAATGATTTTACATAATAGAAAATATAACAGATCAGTCATATGATGAATCATACAATGAGTAAATATGACAGTGCTTGATTTTCCTTCATTTTCTAAAAATTGCTTTGTAATTGTTTATCTGGATGAAAGACATCAACTTGACATGAAACCATCAAGGAAAGAAATACAGCTCAAAAAAGATGAATTGGAGTATGCAGTATTTCTGCACATGAATTTGTATTTCCAATATTGTATGTGTTCAATTCCCTTTAGAGGTAAGAAAAAAACTAATGAGCATTCCTGTTTTGACTGTGCTTATGAACCACTGAAAATGAGAAAAAAATTACATGAATGTCATATCAAAAGTGAATTGGTGATACATTGTGTGGTAAGGGATTAGTTTAATTTGCAATCCCCTGAAAGTATTCTAAATATTAAGGAGCTTGAAATAAGCAACAATTTATTTAGCTATTGTTTAAAGATCATTGTTTAATATGCCATGTTATGAATTATATGAAAATTACCAGGTAATAATGGGGGCCCTAGCATCTTTAATGGATCACTTATTTTTTCTGAAACTGAGTCAAACTATTATATTAAGGATGTTAATATGAATATTTTTAAGAGATGCCATAAAAACCAATTCAGTTCAGTCTTGTTGTCGTTAGACAAAAGGAAAATACAAATTGAGAATGTATGACAATGTCAAGATATAGACCCAATTTTTTTTATTTTTGTGAAATAGAAATATTGAATGCNCGGCTCCCTCTATCTGGGAACGCTTTTGGGAAGGTCGCGGCACTTCACCACCTCCGCACGCCGCGGCATACAGCCATCTCCTAGAGAGCAGGGACCTATGATGAATAATGTTAACTTGGGAAGACAAATGCCATGACTCCAAATGTCCCCCCCTCTTCCTCCTTCTTCCCCGGGCTTTATATACCAAGCATAAGGCCATATGGTCTGGGATGTCACGTTGTTCAGTTGGGATCAGCTGTCCTGCCTGGGTGTGTCCAACATATGAGGGCAAAATCAGTATTCCTGAACATTCATGGAACTACCTGGTTTCAGGAAGATCAGACAAGTTATTAGCAAACATAGTAGATTTTCTAAGGCAGTGTGATTAACATAGTGCTGTTATTGCAAACATGAACTCTAATTTTCATGAGTGAGAAATTCCACGCTTCATTGGGAAAAAATAAAATATTTTTTGAAGATTCAAGTGTGTTTCAAAATAATAAAAACATTTCTTGTATGCATTTAGCATAAAAGCAAACTCAATTACCAAATTCATGTACCAGTTAAGACAGTGCTATCTTATTGAAAGAATTTCCAATCTGAATCAAGCAAACACACCTTTGCATTTATAAATTTTATTGTTCAGTATCTATGTGAGAGAAAATACAGAGGCTTTTGTAAACATGTAGAAAAGATTTGTGTGTTGTGTTCAGTGATGTGAAAGAGTACATCAAATATTCACACTGTTGTCATGTGGCTGGTTCTTCACTATTTACCCTTTTTTTCCAACTTGTTTTCTAAATGGGTTATGCATTACATTTAGTAATACTAGTATTGAAGCCAAAAAAGTCGGTAAAAAACTTTTTTTGCATTATTTCAAAAACTTTAGCATGCAACCAACTACACACATAGTATTTGAATAGTGTAATTTACCAAAACTTATTTTGGATGTACACTGGTACCTCTTTGGACCAACACTCTCTCCTTTGTTAAGCCTGGGGGAGATGTTACCTAAAGCACCCAGTGCTCATGTTACGATAGAATTAGATTCCAATTTATTTGAACATTTAATCTGATCTTTCATAGCATTCCATGGCCTTGCTTCTACCCTTGTCTAAACCAACAATAATTCTACTGAACCTAGAGGAGAGGGGAGAGAAACCCTTCAGTTCACCATTTAGAAATATCTTGCAAATAAAAATGATTTTACATAATAGAAAATATAACAGATCAGTCATATGATGAATCATACAATGAGTAAATATGACAGTGCTTGATTTTCCTTCATTTTCTAAAAATTGCTTTGTAATTGTTTATCTGGATGAAAGACATCAACTTGACATGAAACCATCAAGGAAAGAAATACAGCTCAAAAAAGATGAATTGGAGTATGCAGTATTTCTGCACATGAATTTGTATTTCCAATATTGTATGTGTTCAATTCCCTTTAGAGGTAAGAAAAAAACTAATGAGCATTCCTGTTTTGACTGTGCTTATGAACCACTGAAAATGAGAAAAAAATTACATGAATGTCATATCAAAAGTGAATTGGTGATACATTGTGTGGTAAGGGATTAGTTTAATTTGCAATCCCCTGAAAGTATTCTAAATATTAAGGAGCTTGAAATAAGCAACAATTTATTTAGCTATTGTTTAAAGATCATTGTTTAATATGCCATGTTATGAATTATATGAAAATTACCAGGTAATAATGGGGGCCCTAGCATCTTTAATGGATCACTTATTTTTTCTGAAACTGAGTCAAACTATTATATTAAGGATGTTAATATGAATATTTTTAAGAGATGCCATAAAAACCAATTCAGTTCAGTCTTGTTGTCGTTAGACAAAAGGAAAATACAAATTGAGAATGTATGACAATGTCAAGATATAGACCCAATTTTTTTTATTTTTGTGAAATAGAAATATTGAATGCATTTTAATTATTGAAAAAGTGTTGTGGAAGACTGAAGCAATAACCTTGAATCATAACTAAAATATCAGCAATAGCAATTTTCATACACTTTGTTAATCAAAAGTTAATATTGTGTTAGAGTATCTATACCACTACAACAGACCCTAGTTGCCATTGTAATTACTGTAAGAGAAATATAAGAGAAATACATAAGAGAAAACCTGTAGTTTAATTTCTTAGGTTTCAAAATGGGAATGAAATAAATAAATAAATACTCTTTATTGGCTCTTATCACAAAAAAGTATTGAAACAAAACTTAAATGCAATAGATTCAAATTGTAGATAGAAACATTTCTTTTTAAGAGAAGAGAGGAACTATGCAGGTAGTCAGTTTATACATGCTTTTTAAAGATAATGTCCTCCAGAACATCATTCCTTGCAAAGTTTGTGCAATGACACCTGTAGTCATTCCAGTTTGTGGGAATCTTCATAGGAAGGCACAGAACAATTTCTCCTTCCTTATCATACTTTTTATTTCAGTGATTTGTGCCACTGCATTTTATACTGGCATATATGTTGTTGTGCCTAACACATGAGAAAACTCAGAAAGGTTTTTTTGGATGTCAAAAATGTCTGGTGGGGATGAAACTCCCTTCTGTGGGATCAGTATCAGGGGTCAGGTTGATCAGGGGTCAGGTTGATACCAGCAAGATGTTGCCAAGACTGGGCATCCCTGTAACATGGCTCAGCAAGACACAATGTGCGTGTCTGAGCTTAAGGGTACCCCCCAATGAAAACCGTGAGGGCCCTCAGGAAGGGTCCTTTTAAAGCTCTCTCTCACAGTTGTTGGTTTGTTTCTTTTCCCCACAGCTGTCTGGTTCGAAGCTACACAGTTACAAACACCAGAGCTGTCCTCAAACTCAGACAGCTACACCCCTAGACTTGGGAGATCTAGGGAGGTGCCCTCAGTGTCCTGATGGCAATCACTTTGGATGATAGAGATGTGAATTAAAAATAGGCCAAGTTTATAATGCAGTTAGAAAATCTAAGGTTTTACCTGACAAATGGATTCTATTTAGTAAATTCAAGAGAGAGACTAAAACGTAACATTCTCTGTAGCTGGTCGGTTTGCTCTGCTTTCCATTAGACATGTAGGCAATGCGAAGGAATTAGGTGGGTGCAGCTGGGCTCAGCTGTGTTTACTAACAAACCACAACACAAAAGCCCTGCTTATCTCTGTATTTTGTTTTTCTTCCATGTCTTCAGTTACATGGGTATGCCAGAGTAAATCCCAGAATCTTCACAACAATCACAAGAACAATCATTTAGAACAGTTTTGTTTTCTTTCCTTTTTAAGTTAGTGCTATAAAGGTAAGTAAAAGTACTTTAAAGAAAACAAATGATGACACCTACCCAAGGAAATGAAAAAAAGTGCCCCATATGGATTCTTGAAAATGCATTGTTCTCTCAGCTGTTATGGGATGAAAAAGGGATTTTCTTTTAAAAAATATTTATATGAAAGTTACTTTATTGCAATGAATAACCAATGTGTGTATTGGTTTATCACAGCAGCGTCTTAGTTTCCTGATTCACTACTAGTTCCTCAATAATCATGATGCTTGTACCCAGAGCTATTCTGCAATGGGAAATATGGCACATTCAAAGGCATCTTTGGAATATATGCTTCAAAAGTTCCCTCCTGATCTGAACCGGAGCACTATTACAGACACATTTAATTTACTTTTGCTATGCCTTCTGGAGTAAATCAACCATCTGTATTTGAGACAACTGCAAGGAAGTTTTAAAGATAATTTGCTATGGTCATTTCCATGAGACCACAACAGACCCTGATTTTTGCCTGTCCTGCCAAACCCTTGAATGTTATCCCATGAGACTTGCAACCTTCAACACTTTCTTATTTTCTTGTGCAGCGTCCCAGCACAGGAAATACATAATCTTTAATACCATACTAAAAAAACCACAAACAACCGACTAAAACAAAAAACAAACCAAAACAACAACAAAAACAAAACAAATAAAAAAAAACCTCACAAAAAACTTATTTGATGAGGTAACACACGATAAAAACTGTATTTCAGGATGTTAGCACCAACACCCCTTTCTTAGAAAGTAAATTGGATTTTTAAAGATCACCTGTAGTGTGAGACCTTAGGAACCCTTAAATTCTAACTGAAGGGCAGTAATATCCAATGGAGGGGATATATTTATCGGCTCCATCAATGTCACAAGTATATATCTGAGTCTAAAAATGCACAATTTTTGAATTGTTCTGTATTTCCCTCATAACAGACAAGTAGCTATCATATCTGCAATATCACTACTTGGTTTCACCTAATCTCTTAACACCAATGGTAGCATGTAGAAACTATCACACGGAAAAGACTTACCGAAACAAGACAAAAAATTCAGCGTTATTTTTCATGCAGATCAAAGACATTTATCTACTTGGTTATATGTGTAATTTGTTTGTTTGTTCTGAAAACCTGTGAGTAATTAAAAATCAAAGTAAAATGCACTGGCACAAAACATGCTGGATTAGACAGTGTTATATGTTGCTGTGGAAGCCAAGATTGTACTGAGTTTCTAAAAGGAACTGGATGTTTATGTGGATAAAAGAATAACCAGATTTATGGTGTTATAATTGGTGCGTATTTGACCAATCCGCAGTCATTAGACAAAACCTAATCACGTATGTCAAAAGCTGCTTACTGATATTTGTGGAAAAGTTACTGTTTCCTCCACCCATTCTATTTAATTACCATTGGAGATGAGTTGCAAGACCAAGAGTAAATTCCAAGTCTAACTCTTGCTGAGTAATTAAACATAAGAAAAAAACACAACAGAAAAATGTCATTACACCATTGCTATCACTGCTATGCACGTGGTGTACTATTATGAACAAGACTCAGTGGCAAGGAGCATCCCTATGTTATACAGATGTACTCTAAGCTGGAATAGAAGTTGTTGTAGTAATAAAAATTACTTCTCTGGTATTTTCATCTGTGCTATAATTGGTCAAGGTTAAACTGATGGCCATGCTGAAAAAAACACAGCAATTTAAAGACTGCTTCTTTGCTGGATTCGTCTCTTAGATAAATTTTGTCTTCCTCTTTTGAACTGTGGCCTGTTCCAGAAAAGTTGCCTAAAGTGCCTTCAAGGTTCTGCAGAGAGATCTCAGTGTTCAGTTTGGTTTCATCATCAGTAAAATCTTTTTCCACAAGCAATGAACACTGCAGTACTCATTGCCAGTGGCACAAAACAAAGTCTATTTTTGTTATAGCCTGAGGTGCCCTTCCACAGCAGATCAACATTCATAATTTTCTTTTCTGCATTTTTTTCTGTCTTGCTGTTTCATTCAATTATGTGACAAACCTGTCTCTTGACATGACTGATGGAACTGTGTGTGATGTCTCACATTACCACTGCAATACCTGACCAAAAGATAGTTTGCACTGATATAAAAAAAAAAAATCAGGCTTCCAGGCACTGGTTTAAGAACAAAAACATATTTCTCCCATTTATAAGCCTTGTAAAGTACTTTCTACTCAGTGCCGGTTAGCAACACTATTTTAAATAACAAGAACGTTCAGAGGTAGGCAGGAAATTTCTCATACTAACTTCAATTCATTGATTAACATAACAAAACAGAGTGTTAGGCAAGGTGCATTTATATGAATGTTACTGTCCTGGTTTGACACTGGCCCAGTGCCAGGCACCCACAAGAGCTGCTCACTCACCCTCCCCTGCCACAGCTGGGCAGAGGAGAGAAAAACAAAAAAAAATTAACAAATGCTTCATGAGTGAGATAAGGACTGGGAGAAACACTTCAAGGGTGAAACAGGCTCAACGTAAGTTACAAAGTGAATTTATTACTAACGGAATCTGAGAAGGATAATGAGAAATAAAATAAGCCCTTAGAACACCTTCCACCCCCCAGCCCCTCCCTCCTTCCCACCGACAGCTCAGGGAGACAGGGCATGGGGGTTTGGTCAGTTCATCACCAAGATTTCCTTCCGCTGCTCCGGGAGAGGAGTCCTTCCCCTGTGAGGCTGTGGGGTCCCTCCCATGGGAGACAGTTCTCCATGAACTTCCCCGGCGTGGGTCCACTCTCACAAGCAGCAGCCACACCACACCTGCTGCAGCGTGAGCCCCTCCCACGGGCACACAGTCCTCCCAAAACTGCTGCGCCATGGGTCTCTCTTTCCATGGGATGCAGTCCTCCAAGGAAGGGCTCCTCCAGCCTGGAAGCAGGGGCCCTCTCTCTCCACCGGGTCTCCCACTGGATCACAGCTTCCTCCAGGCACCCACCTGCTCTGGCATGGGCACCTCCCCCACAGGCTGCGAGTGGATCTCTGCATCCCCCGTGGACCCATGGGCTGCAGGGGGACAACCTGCTTCACCATGGTCTGCAGAGGAATCTTGGCTCCGGTGCCTGGAGCACTTCCTTCCCCTCCTTCTTCTCTGACCTTGGTGACACCATGTTGTTTTCCCTTACATGTTCTCACCTCCTCCTCTTCTCTGACTAGAATCCCAAAATCTTGTGACTTTGTTTTGATTTTTTTCTTAAATATCTCATCACAGAGGCGTTACCAGCCTCTCTAATTGGCCCAGTTTTGGCCAGCAGCATGTCCATCTTCAGAGCCATCAGCCATTGGCTCTGCCGGACGTGGGGGGAAGCTTCCAGCAGCTTCCTCACAGGACCCACGTCTGTGCCCCCCCTGCTACCTAAAACCAGGCCATGCCAAAACAATGCAGTTACATTTAAAAGACAAGGTTTAGGGAAGACCCTACCCTTTGCAGAAATTAGATAAATTAATACAGGGCAGTTCCTTTTATTGAAGGTCAGTTCTCAGGGTGATTTTGAAATGTTAGCAATAAAAAAAAAACCCCAGAAGTTACAAACAATTTTATTTGCTATCTCATTTCCTTGCAAAGCACTGGTATCATTGTGAGCATAATGAAAATCTTAGGTTAAAGACAGCAAATATAGATATATATTACTCAAAGAGAGTAGTAATCATAGCTCTCTTTTTTTTTATTTACTAGTGCTAATTACACAAAACCATCTTATTTAGCAGAAATAAGATAAAACTGATATTAAAGACTTTTTTTCCTGTAGTAAACTGCAGTTTACACATCCAACTTTTTCTTTCCAGTTTTCCAGGAATATGGTAGTGAGTTAGATGTTCATGTTTTGTGATTTAATTTTCTTATCATTGTCTTTAATCCCTGTAAATTGAAACACACCCAAATGACCTATAATGCTATGGATATTCTGTGGAGAATGTGAGAAGACAGTTTATTAATAGCTTTTTTTGTAGAAAGTAATGGAACTTGAGTCTTACTGTCCCATAATATGAAAATCCAAAAATAAAACATGGAAAAACACCATCTTGTGCATGCAACATAAACAATCCCTCTGGTGTACTTACCACATTTACTGCTGTGCACATGCAGAATACTATTCATATCCTAGCCAGCCATGTCTGGCTAAGAGGCAGCATGAACTGGCTGAACAGAGGGTTATACCTGTTGTATAGAATATGGAAATGCCTTTCTAGCAGAGGAACAGAGTATTCTGGTGATCACAATCTGTGTAAAGCTCCTAAAAAAATCTGTAAAATGCAAATTGTTTTCAGCCAGTGTTCCCTGTAACAGATTTGGATTATGAAATTATACCCTTTGTGACACTGTAACCTTGACCAGTTCAGGCGAAGGAGCATGCCTACACACTGCATATTGAAAGTAGAATAATTCATTCAAATAACCTGCATTGCAGCTGAGCAACTGTTTAACTCCTCTGAAATCGTACAGCCTTTAATGCTACCTCCCAGCCACATAGAAAGCCAGTTGTCACAAGACCATATAATTCATTTCGCATTCATTTTCTCATGCAGTACACTAGAGGGAAATTGCTATCAGTGATCAGTACTGCAGTTTTTGTCATCTTCTAGAACAAAAGATACAGGCTTGGGGTCGTTTTTCTCCCTTTTTTCCCCTATTTCTTTTCCTCCCTCTAGGGGAGGAAAACAGTCACAGCTTTGTCAGCGTTTATGGCCATGAACCTTAAAGAGCTCACTCAGTTTAGCAGCCTTAATATCTTTGCAGCACTATAAATAAAGATCTGTTTTCCCAAGGTAGGCAGCATTTCAGGAGCAGATACAGAAGAGGGAAGAAAAAAGAGAGAAAACAAACAATGATGGTTCAAATTGGGCAATCACCAACCAAACCCCTTTGACATTGAGGCTGGCAGCTTGCTATAAAATTATCGTTTCACTGAAAAGGAGAATTGTATTTGACATGCACTGAGGTAGCTTAGAGAGAGAAATTGCATGGCATCTTTCCTAGCAACATCAGTGACCTTATTTTGCCAGGTTATTTTACATTAAAGAATCCAGACTTAGAGCAACTACTGCTGGCAGTTGTTCCTCTGCATTAATTGATGCTTCAGAAGGAAATTCACAGGGAAATTGTCTGGCTAAGGTTTTTTTTTTTTTAAATTTTGTTTCCCATCACAAAAGGCTACCTGCATTTTCTGTAAGATGAAATCCTGTACATTTTCTTTACAAGAGAAACAAATGTCCCTCACTATTGCTTCCACTCCTGTACTGCTTTATATCTCTGTGCAACACAAGGATTGATGTGTTATGCTTGCTCATTTTCATGTCCATGTTTCAACCCTGTTCCCATGGGGTTCACTGCTTGCTTTGCAGTAGAGTTGCCCCTTAGAGCAGCAGGGCTTCAGTATTGCTGCAGGCTTCTAACATTACAGCCCTGCAAATGTCAAATGGTGTTCCGGTGAAGCCTGCTGGCTCATTTGCTTGGATCTTCCCCTCCAGGCTCTTTCTAGCTTTCTCTTCTTCTTCCCTCCTCCCTCCAGAGCCTGATGCCTGGCATATTTCCCAACTGCATTAGTCATGCCAGAAGCAGAACCACGTATCCTCAGTTGAGCTGGTTCCACAAGCTGCCCAAGAGCCCTTATGAGACCAACAGACCATACAGCTTTGATAATTTTGCTAGAAATGCACTGTTTATGGATGGGGAAGCAGTAATTGTATATTTCAAGTGCTGTTTCTGAGCTTTTAATAGTGATAACTTCAAATTTGTTTGGTGTGAAGAAGAAACTTAAGATTATTTTTTAAATATTTTAAATTCTGTCTTCAAACAGGCTTTGAAAATCCAGAACTTTATATTTTAATGTGCAAACCTAGTTGTATTCAGCTGTCAGCATACATGTTAGCCCTCGAGGGAGACCCTCTAGCTTTTATGTTATAACTATCTATATTAAAGCTAGTGAGAAATCTGGAAAATAAAACAAAAACCTCTTTGCAGTAATTTTTTACTTAACACCTCTTTATCAGGAAAAAAAATCATAAGGAGTTTGGGGTTCATAAATGAAAAACATAAACCCTTTGTAGTATTTCTCCCCATATTACTCTTTCTAAATGTGTCTGCTTGTAAACCTCACAGTAACGACAGAGAAATGGAGAACAATATGGAGGTATGTGACTTAGAATCTTGCACTAACCTCTACTGAGCTTCCAAGACTTTTATAAATGAAGTTGAAGTAATTCCACAAGCTTAAAGTCCATTTTAACAAAACCGGTGATTAGGATGGGAAAGAGGAATGGAGAAAGAAAAGTGGGCAAAGAAAATATGTGCTTGTCCATTCAGAGGCCTGCTGAAAACAGTATAAAATGTATTACAACCATTTTGAACACCTACATTTGCAAACGAGAAAGAAAAAAAAAAAAACTGTGTGGTTGTCTTAGGTTACCATGTAAGATGTAAGCAAAAGTATGTATTCTATCACCATCTGTTAAAACCAGGTGGGGCAATGTTCTTTATCTCTGCCATGACACAACCCTGATAACTCCCTCTGGGGGATATCTTCTGTTACTGGGCTATCAAGCCTCACTGCATGACTCATAAAGTTACATCATCCCATTGTAAAATGCTCCGCCCAGGGGGAGAAACCAAGCATTCCTACCTGGATAGGATCTGAGGTTTGCAACACCACAGGTAGCCCTGAACTACTGGATTCCCAGAGGACAAGTGCTACCACTTGAACCTTTAGGTAAAGACCAGACCCTTCTATAGGATCACAGCTTCAACAGAACCACTTCATCTGGACTGCTACCACCACCCTGACCAACAGGGTGTCAGGTTGTATCCTGACTCTGTCACTGTTCTTGTACTATTGCATTTATTTTAATTTTCCTATTAAATGATAATTCTGACTTGTGATCTCCCACTGATTTGTTTTCAAACTAGTACAGTGGTTTAACTCTCAGATAATGGAAGATAAAGAAGATGCTGTGGAGAGGACAAAAGGAATGTAGGAAGTTGTCAGAATCCATCAAAGATGCTATCAGAGCACCACAGCAATGAACAAATTTTTTTGTGTGAATTAGCCATACTAGAGGCTGTCTTCAAGCACATGCTATATAGAAAACCCAGAAATGTCAGGGCTGTTGCTAAATTTTATTCTAAAAATATCTTCCAGCTGTTTTCCTAGTAGGAAGAAAATAATGTTTGGAAATATGTGCCAGTGTAAAGCAATTGTTAAGATTTTATTTTGGTCTGTTCAGGAACCTGCATCTGATCTATGTGGAATCCTTTGCCCTGTGTCCCCATCATACCAGTGCATGTCACACTAAGTGATGCAACTAGCACTTGTCATCTTATATTTCTTCTTTAAGCATCTCCCAAGAGAGAAGCTTTCACAAAAATTAAGAAAGCTGAAGAAATATGTTGGTTATCTTGACTGGAAGTGAGTGCTACAGATTTCGACAAGTTCTGAAAAAGCTCTGACTCCTCCAGAAACAAACAAAAATGGCTATAAAATCAGGGGTATCTGATTCTCTGGCTGGAATGAGACACAGTTCTGTGCTGTGAGTTGGAACAAAATTTCTATTAGTACAAAAAGCCTAAGGCTGAGACCTAATAACAATTAGCATTGCCCATCCCACGTAGACTATGGAAAAATAATATTTCATCTCTTTAGAAGTTTTGGTTATTGCAAGATTTTTGTGGCAGATTTTTTTTTTTTTTAAAGTGTTCTCATCATCTATAAGCCACAAACAGCAATACAAAAGGAGTCACACAACTAACTCCCAACCTTGACTTTGAGTAAAGTAGCTCTCTGAGCACCAGTAACAACTCTCCAGTGGTAGTGGAAGCTTTCTGAGATTCTGTGAGCAGTAAAACAAAGATATTCGTATTACAATTGGATTACACATTTTCATCAAAATATACATTTCATGAAAGCCTAAAACATTGCAAAGGTGTACTGATTTTGCTGACCGTTTCAGTAGAAATTACTTCTGATACAGGAATTTCTAGCACTTCCAGAGAAACAGAAAGAAGACATAGGCTGACATACAGAAAAGACACTGCCCTTTTCAGCCTGAAAATAGGCTTTTTAGGACAGATCTATTTTGGAGGAAAAAAAAAATTAAAAATTACATTATCAGATTTCCAATAGAGTCTATAATAACAATGCTATGACCCACCCCAGAAAGGAAAAGTAACCCAGATTCTTGTTTAGAGATCCCTTAGGGCAGATTAGAGGGAAACGACACTGAGTCATTGGTGTTTGCAAATACTTACATGTAGGTTTTATTTCAGAACAATTTGGTTGTAATGGAAAGCAGGTATGTAGCCATTTTGTTTACTATCTATAGTAATATAGAAATATAAAAACATAAAAATATCACTTAAGAAAATGGAGAAGGAAAAGAGTAGAAAGATCCCACAACCCGTGGACTACATGACAAGACTTTGTTGTTGCAATTTTGATGTCTGTTGATCAAAGTGACAGTCACAGTCTTGATCCCACGAGGGAAACCACCAAAATACACCATCCATGGGGTTTATATTCACTCAGGTTAAGGTGGGGACATACAGATACTTTCCCTAGGGCAGGGAGTTTTACAGTGGATGATGTAATACTTTGCATCATGGGACACTTTTGGAGTCTAAGATGTTACAGCTGCCTCTTATGTCAGCGGTTGAATAATTTATGGCCCTTTATAGCCCATGAGCAGGGATAAATGCCTTCAGGCTACCTGTGAATGTCCCGGTATTTCTCAACAAAGGAGTTTTCACAGCTGAGCCATTTGAGCAAGGACTTTGGCCATGTTAAAGAGCATAATCTGCCTCTTATCAGCTCTTTCCCTTATCTTGTTAAACACCCAGCTTGTAGCCTGAGGGGCCAGGTGTTCATGCCCTCTGCAGCTGGGCAGTTACTTTGCACATCATCAGCTTGCACCCAGATTATTTGAGCCATTAGCATTCCAGTCTCTCAGAGCATTCAGAATTACAAAAATACAAAACCAATTACAACAAGAATAATAACAACAATAAAAAAAAAAAGAGGAAGAAGAAAGACAATAATGATAACAATAATAAATATCTAAAGCTAATTATTCAGCCCTCTTTCTGACTTTTCTTTTGTTTCATGCTTTTGACCAACATCTTTACCATCTCTCTCAAGTATTGACCAGCTATGATCATCTTTACGGCCCTATGAAAAACAGTCATAACTGTGTTCCTGCTCAGCTGTTCTACCAGCTTCAATGGCACTGGGTTGTCTGTCTTAGGGCCCTGAAGACAGAATACTGGAAAACCTACTAAAAAACAATATTCAGAGAGTTTTGGGATTTTTTTTTCTAATCTGCTGCATAAAAACAGCAAAGGGATAATGTTACTATCGTATATGTATCTTTGACTGTATTCCTCACAGACATATGCATGCTTTGACTTTTATTTTAGTAACTCCCACTAAATATTGCAATTTATTAAATGTTTTTAAAGTTCAGCTGATTTCAGAAGTTTACATCATTCTGAAGGTAAATACAGGGGAAACATAAAATACTTAGATTTGATGCTTTGCCTTAACTAGAGCTTAAGAGAATCCAGCTGCCCATTTTGAAACCAGAGATTTACAGAGGAAGCTGCCAAACAACAAAATTGTATGGCTGACTTGCTGGAGCTGACTGCAGCACTAAGAACCAGCTTTCACCTGCATTTTCTCTGAGGACTCTATTCTTAGATGGTTTGAGTTCTCATATGTCCCAAGGTATCCAAGTCCTGTTCTTTTGATAACTTTTGTGCACTCTTTAATAATGACACAGAGTTTTTCCTTCCATGGTTATAGCTAGCAGCATGGTAAAAAGGAGGAGTGTTCTGAATCTAAAAGTTTTATTGTTGTGTAAGGAGCTGGTGATCAAACAATTTGAAATGTGGTACCTGGCTTCTGGAATGGAGCTCCACATGAGGCAGTTCATGCAGATGACAGCCTTTGTTAGCAAAGATAAAGTGTTACATATCTTACAGTGATATGTGAATTAATTTCTTAGCTTGTTCCAAATTACAAAAAGCAAGAACTTGAGTCTGTATCTTCTACATGCTCCTAAGGAAGAGAATGATCAGGAAAGAGCTTTTAAAAAAAATTGTTTGGGAATAGGAACCTTTCCTTCTCAAACTTACAGAATGACTTTTATAAACAGGAAGTATTAGAGGTCTGTGTGAAAGAAGAACATGCAACTCTGGTGACATAGTTCACATAACTGGCATGCTGCCATGAATGGATGCAATCCCTTTCGGAAGGATGGGCTGGAATGGCAAGGAGGGGGTTTTGCCCCTTTTGTGAGAGAACAGTGAGAATGTGTGGAGCTCTGCCTTAGGATGGGTGATAAGCAAGCTAAGAGCTTGTTGATCAGGATTAATGGGCAGAACAACATGGGCAACGTTGTGTTGAGTGTTTGCTACAGACCTACCAGTCAGGAGGTAGAAGTTGGTGAGGCCTTCTTCAATAATTGGAAGAAGCCTTGTGCCTGCAGGCCCTGGTCCCATATCTGCTGGAAGAAGAGCACAGCATGACAAAAATAAGCCAGAAAATTTGTAGAGTTCATTGATGTCAACATCCTGGCACAGGTAACTACAGAGTTGAGGAGGGAATTGCTCTGCTGGACCCAATAGCTGATACTTACACACCAGAATGAACTGGGTGGGGATGGGAAGGCTGGATGCAGCTTTGCTGTGGTGCCCATGAAATGATGGAGTTTGGGATCCTGAGAGGAGGCAAAAAAAGGAAAAAAAAACCACCCAAGAATAGGAGGGCCTGTTCTGTGATCTTCTTGGATAACTCTAAAGAGACAGCACTGGAGAGAAATTTTTCCCAGTAGTGCCATTGTCTCTTCTCATCAAGAAAAATGAACATTCAATGATAAGGGATGTCTATGAACCAGAATAAAAACCCACAGTATTGAAAAGACATTACAAACTCTCTCATGGCAGGTAGTTCCTCCGAATCTATAACAAAAGATAGAACATCTTAATATTTGAGGTTCTGAAAGATGGATTTTTTAGTGGGTTTGTTATTTTTGAGTTCTTTTTTCATTTTGCTTTTGCAGGGAGGAAGAAGACCAGAGTTTTAACTTGTTTCAATTTCTATCTGGGCATTTTTTTTGTTTCATTTTGTTTTGCTGTTTTGGTTTATTTTGTTTGCTTTCTTATTTGGGATTTCTATTTATTTGTGGTTTTATTTGTTTGGGATGTCTTCATATTTGACTGTAACTTCCTTTACGAGAGAGAATTTCTGGAATAAAGAAAAGATGAGTGAGAATAATTTCCTTTTATTTCTTGAAATATTTCATATCCTGCGATTAGTTGATAGTGCTAAGAACCATAGTTAAGCTCTTTTCCCCTTCCCTCTTCACCCCTCATTTCCTGCACTGTCACTCTCATTTATAGCAAGAATTAAAACTAATGATAAACACAGAAGATGAATAATTAATAAATTAAATAACTAGTATTAAAGACAGGATGGAGATATTTTATGAACTGTGAAGAAGAATCATCATTTTTAGTGACTGAAAATTCATGTTCATTTTTTTTTTGTTCTAATGAGAATGTTTCTAAGTCACTGAAGCTACATTTCAGTTAGAAAAATATCAAGAGAAAGTTGTTAAGCAGTTTCTTGTTGTCAGTTTCATAGCATTCACAATCTCTGTTAAATTTATCACACTGTTAAAGTAGCAGTGAAAAGCCACAAGAAGTTATTAACAGAATTCTACTGCACGCAATTAGCCTTTCAGAGAAAAAGCTTCTGTGAAATGGTCGGTTTTAAACAATCAGCTGAATAGTTATTCCCTGTAAAATCTTGATGAACTGCACCTTGAAGGCTGTTTTTGCTAAGGATTACTCCCCAGCAAACTCCATATTTCACTTTTGCTTCTGACTTGATTTTTGGAGTGAAATAGGAAGAAACACTATTTAAGAAAAGATATTTTGGGACATTTTTAACAGAAAATGGTGTCTTTTATGCATTTTTTTTCCAGGAAATATGCTTCTGATGAATTATGCTGTTCTCTTAGTAAAGAATGAATAGATTCTAATGACTGGTTTTTTTTGAGTTTTAGGTTTGTCAAATAAATCTGAGAACCTGAATCCAAACACTCAAAAAAGAAAGGCTAGAAATTGATTTTTTTATATGCTAATATTTTTGTTGTAATCAAAAAAAGTTTCAAAATTTAGACAAAAATGGAAACAAAGCATCCATTTCTAAACAAGTGTTTGTGTTTCCTGTCCCTATCTCACCATTTATTAATATTTTTGCTATAAGAAGCAGAAAATTGTAAAGATTTCACAGGAAAAAAACAAAACAAAACAAAACATTTTTTTGTCCAATGGAACGCTGAAGGAATCCCAGTTATCAGATCACTCTGAGTATACATCTCAGCAATGTCTATCAAACATACCTATACTTGCTTTTATGCATTACATTACCATTTCTTCTATACTCTACCAGGGCAAAGCTTCTGAAGCAAGGTGCAGGGCCTCACCCATGGTTGTATGCAGGCTTTTCTAGTCTCAGATTAGAATATGAGTGTCAAAAAGCTACGCACTTATGTCTGCCACTCATTCTGCCTTCCAGAAAAAAATGTATTGTAGTATCCAAGGCCAAGCCAGACATTCTTATGCAGTAAGTTTATGTCTGTATAGCTTTCTACATTTTTCTCCCAGTGAGTCTTACACACACACACACTTTCCATAGGTTAAACAACTTTATGGATTGCATCTTCTTTTGTTTTACAAAATGTGGAATATAAAGGATGAAAGATGATATGGTGGAGAAATTTTATTAGTTTTTGTTTAGATGGTCACATGTGCATGCTCATTCACCAGTTGCAAGCACTGGTCACTCAATTTTAAAAGGTACTGCATTTATGTGACCTGATGAGGGATAAAAAAATTAATAAAAGCATAAGGAAAGGTTGAGATAGAAACAAATCCAATCAATAGCGTTCATAAAGTGAAAAGCTGGTTCTTGCCAATATTTTACTTTGACAACTGTAGATTTGCCTGTATTAATTGATATACAGAGACATTTTAAATATGACTGAAAATAAAAAATGCTAAGGAAAACTGTAGTATATAATATTTAGCTATTGATTTCCAAGGAAAAAAATTCACATTTTTCCTTAAATATTTAAGCCTTAGAAAAATATTCATTTATAACAAAAATTAATTTCATTGAATCCTAGTTATTTTGGGAACATAAGTTCTTCCTGTGTTGTTACTCAGACCTGCACAACAGAAATATCTCCATGTCCCCCTGCGGGGCGTTGATTTAAATCAGTGACATAGACTGCAAGGATGAACTGAGCATGGCCATAGAACCTGTCATAATGGTGTTGTTGTGATAACCATACACGTGTGTATCTGCCTGATTGGTGTGTTCCTGCCAGACTCGAGAGACTTCCGTGGTGTGCCTTTCTTAGTCTGATACATGTTCTATCTCCAAGGAGGATCTGAGTGTCAGAGCAAAGATAAGTTTGAAGTTAAGGGAAGCCATCTCATGATCTTATATCCACAGAAAGGTAGCTTTGCAAGGTTTCTTATTTCTTGGACTAATATTCTAATGAGAAAAGTGTGAACTCCAGAATCTCTCTTCATCTTATTTTGAAATAAAAGGCTATTGTTTGAACTTCAGGGGAAGACTGAGACCAATGTATCTGAGGTTCAAACTATGAATTTAAGTCTCAAGTTTACAAATATTTGAGAGACAGATTTATGATTGCTGAGAGGTTAATATTTCTCTCCATTCTTGTTTCTTACCTCTCAGCAAGCATCAAAGAATTTACTTAGTATCTACCATCTCACCCTCATTAAATTCCAGCAGAAAGATTGCTGAACATTCATTTGGTATTACATTTTTCAGTTATTAGTAATAAATGCTGGCATTGGTGGCCCTATATTTAAACCCTGAATACAGTAAAATTTTGTGGAACAGCAAGGTCATTAATTTAGGAATTTTTACAATAGTAAGCCATCAAGATACATTGTTTCTTTATAAAATTATCCATCTGACCAGGTTGGTAAAACCAATACTGATTTACTCAGCTTATTTTGCCAAAGTATCTAGATATAGCCCACATTTTTAGTTTTATGTATTTATCTATATTTGAGCTTCTAGTTACATGGTAAACCCTTTTATCCTTCAAGAAATGGAAACTATAGGGTAAAAATGTCTCTTTGTCTCTCTGCCTACCACGGCCGGCACGGGGATGAGACCCCGGGCGGCGCAGGAGGGCAAATTTCAGACTAGACTTTAAAAGCCGGCTATGCTACCTGTGGTTCTCCTTTATCTGGCCGTTGTTGGATCCCTCTAGGGCGTGCAGCACATCCACGAAGAGTTTAGTTTGGACCCTTGGGACCCCAGAAGCAAAGGAAGGCGAGAACCTGAGACGCTGGGAGACCTGAAGGTGTTTATTCGTCCGTCTCCCGCAGCAGTCTGGCTGGGGACTCTCGGTTCTCCCGGGTCCCGGGGACTGGGGGGCGGGGCTTACAGCAACAGCCAATGGGGAGGGAGAGAACCCGGGGCTAACCCGATACCTCTGGCCCGGCGGGGGGAAGGGAGAAATCATATACATTTGTATAGGGATATCATACACCCGAGGGGAACTGGGGAGAACCAGTACATATTTGTATACAGATACCATACACCGGGGGGGTTCTCTCAGGCGCAGGTCTGTCCCCCCAAACCCTGGGCTGGCAGGTTTGCCAGGACACCCCAACATAAAAATTGCCTTTACAAGATGCAGCTGGAATATTTGGAAAATCCTTTTTTCAGTTCTGACAATGCAAGAGTGAAGACAGTTAAAGTACTATGTTTAAGATGATTTTAAAAAGACAGTTGGCTACAGACTACCAAATTGGTACAGATTCTATAGTAACACACCATTAACATATTCTGTGCAAATAGTTTACATTATGTCAATGGCTAAAATCAGTAAAGAACTTCAGAAGAATATTGCTGATTGAGATACAACTATTTTGGGGATATTGACCTGTATGCCAAGAATGGATAGAAGAAAAATAAGCCAATAAAACTGAGTACCACTGTTTTCTGGTATGAGAATAAGATGTTACTACTCATAGACTCTTCTACATGAAGATATTTCAAAGGAAAAAAACAAAAATGAACAGAAACCCCAAACCAACCAACCAAACAAAAATCCCAAAAAACAAAACCCACAATAGTTAAAATAAAGAGCCTGTCAGACTCAATATTGCAACTGCTGTAAGGATGTAGAACTCTTTTCCCCAAACATATCTTCCATTAACATTAGATGAAGAGTGGTAACTCTTCCTTTCAAAAGTTATTCTTTGACTCTATCACTACTGAAGAGAGGGAAAAGTGAAAAGTTAAATTTTGTGCTGAAGCCAGCAAGAGTTTAGATGGGATTATAGCATTAAAATAAAAGATTAACAGGATTTTAGAGAGAAATAGGGTGCATTTTATTACAATTAAAAGCTTAGTTTACACAGAAAAAAAATAATGAAGCCAGCAAATTGACCTTTTATTGTTTGAAACATCATTCCAAGTGAGAAGAAATGCCTTATGCCTTCACACGCACACAAAAAAACCCCAGCCAACCAAAAGCAGAATTCCTTCAATTTCAAATAGTACAAAGCGGAACTGCAAAACCACCTATAATTTTTAATAGGTTGATGGCAATGATTTATATAGTGCTGTTTACTTTGCTCCCAAAGGGTCAGGACATTTATCCATGTTCTAAAGCATTAAGTAGCTAATGTAATTACAGTACTGTAAATCCTTGTGCTCCATTTTGTTCTCCTAATTTTCTGCTCTTTTAATGAGTTTTTTGCATGTGTTGCCTCATGCTATTACATACAGTGGACGTTACCTTGAAGATAGCAGGACCCATTCCCTGTCATACCCTCAAAAAACTCACTAAAATCTTACTTTTTTTTACCTATGCCTTATTAATAATACATGGTATTGTTAGTGACAGCAGCATTACACCATTGATGTTTAAGATAAAAATATCATAAAAATAAAGACCAATATGTTTTATTCGCTGCTTAGAGTACTAAGGAGGAAAGAATATTTAGTTAATGTGTCTCAGAAAGTGGGATGGGGAGAGGAAATCTTCCAAAGGAACTTTCTCCAATATGCCTCATTTCAGTTTGAACCAAACTAGTCATGCTAGTCCCTATCAGTTTAGAGACAATCAGCAAAATCCCCAAATCTTTACATTATTATCTTGATAACGAATAACCTAGACTGGTTTTGTTTTGTGTAGTAGTCTTTGAAAACTCTGGTGCCTTACATGCACACGCCCATGCACCCCTGCAAAAACATACTCTCATATACCAGTCTGTGAGAAACATTTCTACTGAGACTGCCCAACAGCTAAATATAGCAAAGCTACCCCTTTGACACATCAATCACATAAGATTTGTACAGCTTGAGTGCAGTCTAGCAAGCATGTCTAGAGAGTAGTCTGACATATGATGTTGTTTCTTTACTTTTGTAGATTATAACAATGCCTTCTCGTGTAAATTTTTCATATTCCTTAGTTTTCATATAAAGTTGCTCACTGCATCCTTTTATCAATTCTTTAGAGCTCTTCTGTATTTCCAGCTCGATCTGTACCAACTCATACCTCTGTCATGGATTACTACAGTATTGATTAGGTTCCTTTATATATTACCTTGGTTTTTTTCCCTCTTGTATCTATTGCAGATTAAGCTGTCATCTCTGTGGCTTTATATTTTCTACATTTTGACATGTAGCAAACTTACCTTGTCTTAACTTCATTGAGTTACTCATTTTCTTTAATCTTTTCCACCAGAAATGAAATTAATTGGTTATTTTTCCTTTGCCATTTGAATGGCATGACACAAAAGCAAGATATTCACAGATTTTTGTGTCTGGTTTTTTTCACCATGCATATATTAAAATAATATACAGATTTCTATTTTAAATAAAGAGGTGTATACGTATACAATATTCTCATGTCCCAATTTCATTACATTGTAAAGCCAGAATTAGAAATAAATAACAAAGTATAACAATGGTAGCAGAGATGCACTAATTTCTTTACAATCACATGGAAAAATTGCAAACAGAGAAGAAAAATATAGTTTGATATAATTTGGAATGAAATGTCATAAATTCACTAACAGAACTTTTAATTTATTAAGAGAATTCACAGTAAATAGGAACAGAAACAGAAAGAAGAGATCTAGTTTTAGAGCTTCCACTCAGAATCCAATCCTGATGTGAACCAAAACTAAACAGGAGTTACTGAAGTTTCAAAATCATTTATACCATGCTTTATATGAGAGGGGAAGTTCAACAGAGAGCAAAAATCTGGCAGATATAAATGATCCATGAGAAATACATGAATCCAAGAAGCTGTGAACCTCGTGACTCTAAAAATAATACAGAGAACGGAAAAAGTCTCAAACATTGAAAAAACAGGTGTGCCTTCCAGGGCTGACAACTGCTCAAATGCCTCTCCAGTACTGAGCTACTGTCACGTTGAGCAACAGATTCAAACTACTCAGAGACTGCTTTATTTACACTGAAGTAACTGCGGAGCTGGCAGTAGCTACCAGTGCAGCTGTGCAGTCTGGCAAGGCAGTACTCCACTGTGCCCTTGCCTGTCTGGAAGTCAAGGCACATCAGCACTTTCTGAATGTGAAAGGTTCACCCAAAGTGAAGGATTCATAATGTAGCATAAGTAAGAAATGCCTGTGTCCAAACAGTACATTAGCAAGCGCAGGGAAGGCTTATAAGCCAATAAACAAAGTAATAGAAGAAACCAGATTCTTTATAAACAGCTGATCTTCCTCTGCAAACAGCTACTGCATACACAGAAAGGCTAATCTCTTGACCAATAGTTCCTGATATAATTTTAAAACTAATGATTAAACAACACCCTCCCTCTCACCAGCAAAGCTACACAGAAAAGAAACCCCAAACAAACCAAACCTAGAAGCCAAAGCCATATGCTGTGGCTTAATTCATATCACTGACTTCAGCTTTCAAATAAATTCTGTATCAGAATGCTTGCTAAAACATAGTACAGTCCTTATTTTAGGTTCAACATTGGTCATGGAGATTAACAGCCATGGCCACCATCTGCAGAAATTGTTACCACTGCTAATACCAGGCTAAAATGGTTATTTACAAATACCAAGTTTGGATGCAAATTTGAGACCCAGAATGCCATATGGCAGAAACAATCCTTAGTCACTGGATTTAGCAGTTCAAAGGTTTTGGGTCTCAGTGATGAAGAACAGCAGACCTGTCAATATTTACACAACCAGAAATAGTAGTATACATTGGTATTACACATCCTGAGCCTCATTTGGCTTTTTTAAATCATCTTCCCATTACATGCTCAGTATTTCACATGAAGAGGATTCTGAATGAACAGTGGTTATTTTCCAAGAATTCCATAAAGCCAGCAAGTCAGTTGATCTTCACTCAAAAGAGTAAGATGGACTACCACTAAAACACCTACTCTATGTCTGAAATGCATAGAGCTGGCAGCATAGAGGGAGCCTCAGCAAACTGAGAGGCACCCTGTTGCACTCTGAGAAAGAAGTTAGTCTCTGTCCTGATTTTATCACCTTTTGAATTGCCTCACTATCTGCAGCTTTCTAGCCTATTCTTTGTAATGAAATAAATGTGTTTTGCTCTTTTATTTCATGATTTTCCTAGAGCTTTCATTGCATGTACTTCATAGAAAAGACAAAATGAAGAAAAAGCTAAACCCAAAACCAAACCAAACAAAATCTAAAACAACAATCAATATATTATTTTAGTTCTTAGTTAAAGTAGAGGAAAACCCCAAGAACGTTAATGCACAGTATTTGATTGCAGATAATCAAACCCTAGGCTGTCACATGGAGGTTGTCAAATACCAGACCTTCAGTCATACAGCTGTTCGAAAAATGGAGAGGCAAAACCAGAGGATTATGAATTTGGTTAAGGGAAGACCACGGCAAAACAATATTTTTATATTTAGTAATGCATCTTTCTTTGCAGAATGACTTGGCGGGGGGGAGCTGTGTGGAGGGAGATTGAGCATTATGTGGAGAAAACACCTCATGGTACACCACATCTGTCTGGTCAGAGTTGTTGACCTGCAGTTAAAAACAGGTCTTCTTTCTGATCAGTAACTTGGGTGGCACTGCCCAGCATGCATGCATCCATTAATTTATACCTCCAGCAAGCACAGGCAGGGACTATCAAGATTTTAAAAGAACTCTAAGTACACAGTGATATAAATTACCTATCAATTTTTAATCTACATAATTCTAATATTTCCCAGTGTATAAATATTTTTTATTAGGCCTGAAGAGCTTTGCCAATTCTCAGCTTCTGTAAGAAACTCAAAATTTTGATCTTAAAACTGTGCATTTTTTAACAGTGTCTCTGTATGGGACCCTTACAAAAAACAATATCCTAAGGAACAAAATATATACTGTTGTTTTCTTCTTTGCACTTTCCTTTTTTTATTACTATCTATGCTAGACATTTTTTTTTCCTGTAGCAGAATATAACACTCTGTCTCTCTGTGGGTACATCCCTATCACTGTAGTACCTTCAAAGACATCTAACCACAACAGTGTAGAAAATTGTGCTTGATATTTGAGAACTGTTTTCATTCGGATTATTTTATCCCTTCAATTCTCTTGTGAAAACAATCACAGTGAAGACAAACCACTGAGTGATTAAGTTTAAACCACAGGTGCACCAAATCTTTTTACTCTGCCTGCAGAGAGATCTTTGAATATCCCAATATCCATTTCAGTAGCAGTAATTGGTTTATAATAGCAGTCTTGGACAAAATATGCACAAAGTTTTGAAAGCAATCAAAAAAAATCTGCTATTTATTTTATGGTGTTGTTTAAAAAGAAATCACTGTATTATAAGCTTACGTGATTTGGTATATAAGACATTCATTCAATTTTGCTATAACATTAAAATAGCCTCTGCAGATAATTCTGGAAAGGCAGTATACTGTCACTTTTCTTTTTGTCCTGCATTGTCCATCTTGAAAAGGCTTCAGCTCTTGCAACATTTTAAAGAATATTTTGGATTTGACTTTACTTGAATCTACTACAGAGAAGACATACATAGTTAGTCTATCCCTATCTTGTTTCTGTAATGGTATTGAAATTCATAACTGCTTCAAGTTATTGTTCCAGTTTGTTTGCACACTGAAAATACCCTGAGAAAAGGCATTTTCAAAGGAGGAAAAATAAACTCTATAAAGTTAAGAAACAATTAAAGAACTTTTATTCCAAACTGTTATTCTTACTATTAAATGTATAAAATATTGCTTGGATGATAATGTACCAGATATTAGTTTATCTGGCATTTGTTTCTAATTCGCATGAAAAAAGGTTATGTGCAAATATTCTGTCTTTTCTGCCACCCCAGCTCCTTGCACCCCATCTTCCCAAGATTGAAACCTTCAAACAAAAACATACATTCATCTTTTGATCCTTCTTGAGCTCTAAAAGAAATTGTCAGCCTTTGCATTCAGGTCTGTAAGGTTCATGATTCTTTTTTAAACAGCCTACAACTGTTCTAAGGCATTGCTCTGATACTGTAAGCAACATCAACGGCCAACTATCACAGTCCAAATAATTATAGTTATATTTTCAGTGAATTACTGTCATGTGTACAGATGAAACAAACTACATGAGTCAAGAATGGCCATGTAAAACTGAAAATGTTTCTGAAACTGGACCGTAAATTTATTAGTCAGGTATTTCTTATTGAGTATTTAAGCCCTCTGATGATTAATAGCGTTTTAAAGAAAATCTGGTTAGAAAAGTCTATGTCTATAGCATATCTGATGGGTGGGAGTTGTATAAGTGAAAAAAATTATATAGAGGCTTGTTTTCTCTGATTCTATGTTAAAAATAAAAAAGATTAGACAGACATTACTGTTGTCATACAGTAAGGTTTACATAACTGGCATTGTACAAACACTAATTTTGAAGCTAACAAAATAATGGGAAAAATAGTTTAAAAAAATAGAATAAAAACCCACTGACAGTAGGGAAGTGACAGATGGATCTTATCATCCATAGTTAGGGAGTCCTGTACTATCTGTTTAGGTAGTGGCATTCTGCAATACTTCCTTTCCTTGCTTCCTAGGCATGCTTCTCTACCTTTCAGGTTGATGGGCAAACATATTTAATGTTTTAGATTAAGCTGAAGTGTTCAGCTATTACAGCAGGAAACAGAGCCCTAAAAGTAATCCAAATCCCTATCAAAATTGGAACTGTTTATCTGTGCCTTGTGGTTTACAATATAAGTGCTTTAATTAATTCCAAAATAGTAAACACCATAAGCACATAGCTGAACATTCTCCTTAAGTCCTGAAGGAGTGAAAAATGCAGTAACTAATGGAAACTCCTGTTTTCTTAGCATATTTAACTATCATAAATGAAAGCTACATAAATTTTTTTTTATAAAGACATATATATGTAAGAGTAACTTATATTACAATTAATTATATATATCCGAATGACCTTTAAAAATCAGTTCAATCCAAAGTAAGAATCTGGGACTACAGAAACGGAAGGCATGCTTGGTTTGGCTTGATTGAAGATATCTTAATTGTTAACATGAGTCACTTCTAGCTCCTACTGTTGTGAATGTAGAGAAGCAGGAATTTTCATGTTTTAATTTTCCTTTTCCTACTATAAACATCTAATTAGGTTAGTTATGCCACACAAGTATCTAGTTTTCTACATTGAGGACAATGCTCAAATAGAAGCTACACATGCGCAGTTAATTAAGGTCAATGTTTCCCACAGTCCTTTAATCATATCTCTTAGCATGCAGGACAAGGCTAAACTTGTTTGAGGTTAAGTACATGTTTACAGTCCACAGATTACCACTGGTCCTAGAGGCTGCTCAGTAAAGGTGCTAATAGCAAACAAAATTCCAGCTGCCCATGACCATTGCTTCTTTCCTTTATATTTCATATTTATTCTTCTGAGTATCACAAATTGTGGAAATTATCTACCAATACTGTCATCACAATATTGTCTTAAATATACATCCAGAATTAAAGTCTATGCTAAAATTACTAGATGTATAAGCAGTTAAATTGGTGCAAATGTTGACCTACTTGTGGGACTTCACATAAATTTTTCGTCTTCTTTGCCAAACAAAGCACATGCCCAAGCAGAAATGAAGGAAGAATCTCTATACACAGCAGCCAGATTACAGTTTATTTCTCTCACAAGATTTAGTCCTCTAGTTTCAGGATTCCACTGGGATTGACCACATGTCAGGGCAACATGGGCTGGTGCTTTTTCTGTTAATTGTCGTTGGCTCTTAGCACAGTGAAAATATTTCCTCATTGAAGAATGACAAATAAGATGAAAATGGAATAGCAGAAAATTCATGTTGTCCTCATCTGTAACCTGGACTTCTCTGCCTTCCTACATTCACAAACATGGAAAAGCTCTTCCCATGAAGATCTCTTCCCTGTCTCCACTGTAAAGCATTTCTTCCCCATCATCAGCCTAATCTTCTTCTCACAGGCCAAGAATTTTCTCCATTGCACCCACAGGTACTGCTGACCAACTTCAAATCTTTGCAAAATCTGATTCCTAAATGTGCAGCTGTAAAACAAATCCATGTTTTTCAAGAGAGCTTGTCTGCATGAAAAAAATTCTTATAGTAAATAACTAGAATGTAGTTCTTGGACTAAGAATTAGTTCAAGTAACATCATGACTAAGAAGGACAACTGGAAGCTGAAATTGCTTCAGTCTTTGTGAAAAATTAATTTCAAAATGTTTTCTTATCTATATTTTAAAATCATTATGAAGACTAAAGAAAACTCTTGCAACAATTCTTACAAAGCCTTCTCATGTATTACTAAAAACGTTGCAGTAACCTCAAATCCTAAATAATAACAACTTAACTGACTGTTTTGTAAGCTTTATACTGATATCAAAGTTGGCACAATAGTCCACACTGTCAATAACAGTGCTGATGAAGTGAAAAGTTCATGAAGTCTCTGGCTATGAGAGAAAATCCTTATGTTAAAAAACATATGACAAAACATATTGTTTCATCTCCTCAGTATTTTGTTCTCTAGTACATCCCACATTTTGGGAAAAAGAAAGAATGCTTTTATAATCTTATTTTAGTAGAACTGGTTATGCTAGAAGGCACTAAAGTGTTACCTAACCCAGCTGTTTATTTTTTGTTCTACCCATACGCTTGAAGTCTATGGCTGATTTACAAAACTTAGAAAATGTCTGTCAGCACCTTTCAGGTGCAGACTGAATGGGTTCTGGTAGATACTAATTTATAATCAAGTTGATGTTTTATATTAAATGACATATGAATGTGGCACTCAAGATTAATATCATGTTTCTGCTACTTGGTCATGATACAATTACTTAATATTGATGAGAAATTCTTTAAGAAATTAGGTTTTATGAACAAACAATTTTGGATCCATTTGAGGAAATTTTCAGATCTAATTCTGCAATTAGCTACATTTTCAGGAAAGCCCTGCACAGTAAACAAGGTTTATTTCATAAATTCCACAGCCTAATGCCTCTTTTAAAAATATTGAGGACTCATTGCAGTGCTTACTTAAGGTAAAGAATAACATCTATTTTGTCTTCTGTCTTAGAGTTTTCATAATAGGTCTTGTTCAGAGAAAGAGTTATTTAAAATTTAAGGAAAATATTTTTCAAGTTTAAAGTTCTTCCTTTTTATCAGCAAATATTTGACTTTAGATTTTAACAGATGCAACAGCATTCCCCAGTGATGTTTGGAAAAATCCTATGATGCCACCTCTTAATGGAATCCTACCTCTGTTTAAAGCACAATTCTACCTGAACTTATTTAAAAGTGTCACTAAACTCTGATATAATAACAAGTCTGAGTGGCAGGACCTTATGTATATCTTCCCATTTGCACTTGCAATTAAGTCTAATCATGCTGTTTCACTGTGTTCTTAGGAAATGTCTGTCTGTTAGCTCTTGGAACACTACCTTTAATGCTGTGGAGTGTCATATCCCACTGGCAAGTGACAAGAGTGTTCTAGGTAAAAATAAGTGTTCCATCATAAGCATTTTTTCACTGGCAACTGTAATGCCTCATAATGTTTCACTTTTGAGTGAAATATCTTCTAAGTATGAGCAAATTTTTATAGCTAACTGGGTAACTAAGCTATTTCAGGCTCAGTTCAAAGTTGAGAAAAATACTTTATGGTGTTATGATAGCGTACCAATGCCCCTTATCATACATCATAGCGTTTAATCCTATATCTGTTTCCTGTGGTTTTTGTTTTCCTTAGAGGTACACAAGTGATGGAAATCTGATGAAGAGTAGGTTTTTGCTAGAAGAAAACTTCATTAATACCAGCTCTGATTGCAGAATTTCTCTTTTAACTAATCACATTTTGATGTAAATTTTAATGTGCAATTTACATTCTGACTGATAGTCTCTCCTTAGGAAAAAAAGGAAAAATTCATTTTTTAGACTTGTTTTTCCTTTTTTATTCTTATTATAATCCAAATGGTAATGAAGGGTTGGAAAAAATTGAATTAGGCAGATTTACTAACAAAATAAATTTTCATGTCAAAGACAGTGATGATGAAATTGTAAAAAATTGGTTTTGAGTGATAAAGTAAGAATATATTTTTTCTAATTACTGCTTGTATTTAGAACAATTTTTTTGAAGTTCAAGAATCTCTGCGTAAGTTCACTCATTTTTTTTACGTTCACGTTTTTCTCACTATCATAGCACATATCAACAGTGTATGAATAGTATATTGAAGATTACTTTTTACACTATTCTTAAAATTCAAACGTAAAAATGATATAGCACATACTTCCTTCAAGTCTTTAACAACCTTGTATTTTCTTTGCAATAAAGTGTATAAAAACACCAAACTAAAATATAGCTCTGTTTTTATAGTATGTTTAGCTGTGACATTCTTCAGGCAAATTTTATTAAAGTTTCATAGAATTCTGTCTCTCCCATGAAAGAAAGAATTTATATTTGATATATTTCTTTTCCAGTAGATACAGAGAAAAAAATCTAATAAACACTTTTAATAGTCATAAAATTCACATAGATTTTTTTTGACAATGCTCAGAGATTGTTGTAGAGGCTGAATCTGAAGCCCAAAAATAGAAGACAATGAAAATTTGGGTTAAAAAGTAAAGTAACTCAGACTGATGAAGCTGTAATGCAAATGTGTCATAACAATTTTTAAGTATGAAGCTTAATAACAGAGGATATAAGCCTCTGGAATTCCATGTTCTTTTATCTTATGAAGTGTTTTACTTCCATTGATTGCATCAGATTTACTGTATAGGTCAGGATTAATATTCTCAGCAAGTTCTATGTTATATAAAATCAATTTTACTTCTTCTATTCGGAAAATTTTCAATATATTACACAAGCAAATTCTTTCAAGTCTTTCTTACTCCTTCCATCTTTATGTTCATTACACTTATTTCAAATAATTAATTATAGCTCAGCTGTGCATGTAGAAGAAAAAACTTTGGAAACACTTGTAGATTAAAAATCTCTTATTTTTCAGTTGTATTTTCAGTGCTAGCTTAAGAAAACACATACACGCATATATATATATATATATATTTATTTATATGAAGGAAAGAAGATGTAGCTTTGATTGAATAACTCAATCTTCTCTAAATACCCAATGATGCTTTTGAGATTTTATTATTTTTGAGGCCTTCCTGCAAAAAAGAGCGTACCATTGAATTGATATAAAAAATATATTTATGTTCTTAAATGTTCATGGAATCTGAAAATTATTTATAATTAGTATGTATGGAAAAAACTTAAAATTAATGAGTTATTTGAAACTGAGTTTTGTAAAGAAATAATAAAGGAAGGGCATTAATGAAAAAATTACTCAAATAGTACAGAAAATAAAGAAAATGTGTACTCTGTTTATCTCCGTTGCTTTTAAGCAGAACTAAGACAATAACTACAAAAGGTTAATGATCAAATTTAGCTTAACTTTTATTCTGCACTTAGTCACAAAGACACAAAAAAAGAAGTCCTTAATAAACAAATGCTCTAAGTGATCTTGAAAAATGCCACATGAACCTGCCATTGAAAAGGCAATGTGTGAATTCTCAAGTGCAAATCTTTATTGTAGATCAAATCCAGTTTTGTTTCACTGTGTCATTAAACACAACTGTTAAACCTGAAATGTGACAATTTCTTTTCTCTGCCCTTACTTAAAAACTTAACTCTGATCATCATTTAAAAATGTGTAAGGCAGTATTTCACAGTAAATAAATCTTCCCTGTACAGTAGATAAGAACCAAACATAACACTTCTGTCTTGAAGCTTGCTGTACTATCTGACAGTGTCAACTGAAATGAGAACACAACTGTTATTGCCAACACAGTGGCAGGTTCTGTTTTCTTATTTTACTTTCTAATTCCATTTTGACTGTTATGCAATTGCTTCAAAATGGCGCCAATTTATATCACACCAGAGGAAAACATGTTTAACATTCAGTTCAAGAAATTCTTATCCATTAAGCACTTTTTCTTTTCTTTTTTAAAATATTGGAATTGTTTTTACTCTTCTTACAGTTTTTAAGATACTTGATTACTAAAAGATAATATCCTTCGTTGGATAGATATTGCCATATTATTTCTTTCAATCATTTCTGCAAGCTTCTCCTTGTTTGTTTATGATTCGTTGTATAAAAAAGCCCCATCTGTCAAGATCTGTTTTAATCTTTCCAGTTTCTATCTTTTGTACAGCTAGCCCTTCTCAGCTCAAATCTTGCACACTCTGGTTTTCACAGCTGTTCCAATTACCACTTCAGGAATATACTGTTTTAAGCTTCATGTCTGGGCTAGTTTGAAACCTTGCATTTTGATGGGAAAATGTTCCAAATGGTTTCACACAGATTCTAGAAGATTTATCTTTTAAAATAGTTATAAATCCAGCACTTAATAAGATGACACAGGCTTCTTGGGGTTTCAGCAATTTAATACTTTGGCTTTTAATGCCCAATGTCAGGTGCTCATGCAGTCTTGCAATCTCTATTGCTTGATTGTGTCAGAGCTTTTAGATAGGAATTTTCTCTGCTGCTTGTTCTTGAAAATCATTCAAGCCTTATTTTTTAAGTTCTACTTTCAAACGACTGCATCTGTAAACAATTTCTTTGTAACCTATTTCTATTCATGTATCTTAAAAGCTTTCTGTGTGTATTTAACTATTAAAAGGAATGAAGCTTTTGGTTTTCTTTTACTTGGCTCACAAAAGTTCTGTTTGAGCATAACACAAAACTCTAGGTTCAAGTACAAGCAAGTACTTAAATATAGGCATGAGCAGAATAACTCTACCTAAATTCCAGTAGCAGAACATGGCCAGTCAGGGAAGTAACTGGCTCAAGAGAATAATCCCTGTTTCTTATCTTTAGTTAAAAACATATATATGTGATTAAAAGATTGCCAAGAAGCCTGTTCTTCAGAAGTCATCCACATATTTGCCTCTTCATCGGAATGAAATTTCAACTAATCAGCTACTTGTTTGTTTTCAGCATACCATATGAGTTAATGTAAAAATCATAGTTATTTAAATTAGCTATTCACGGTTCAGCATAAAACAGGACACATAAAAGAAGCCAGAGAGCAAGCATTAGCCATTTTGACAAAGTCTGGACTTGAGAAATTAATAGGCTGGTGTGTCACAGTAAAGTTTGTAATTTTGATTCTTAAGGAGAAAAAAAAATTAAATTCCTTGAATACTACCCAGAAGATAGCTAATGTGGCTCCTGTTAATTTTATTTCATTTTAAATGCTATATTTTTGGCTGAACTGGTTTGAAGACAAACACAAATCTCACAGATTTCTTGTATTTGGAAAGTCTTGAAGAAGAAATAGTCTTTATCTGCCTGGGACTACAAACATTCATGGTGGAACTACCGTTTCTGGTTTCTTTGTTTTATACTACACTATGTATGTGCAAACATCTGGTGAAGAGCTAGCTAACTCCAGGAAAAAACCTTTGAAGATTGATAATTCAAAGGGAATAGCTAGAGCTGAAATCATCAAATCTGTAAAGATGCAAGAATTAGGATGAAAATGAACTGACAGCCTTTTTTACTTAAGCATTTTCACATACATAAGTTTTAGAGATGAAAGTCTTCAGTGTCCTTTGATGAACAGAGGGATGGTCAGTTCTACCTCAAAGTAGGCTGAACTCTTAAGCAGACTCTTCCAAAGTCTTCTCTTTCCTGACTATAACTTTCTTAATGAAAATACAGGTAACTTCTCATCCAGTTTCTCTGCCATCAAATTCTCTTTTACTCCAGAACTGTACAGACTTTTTTTGTACCCTTAACCTATTTTCAGGCCTGGCAGAAAATGTGCTATTTCATTGTGATCCACCAAATTCTTTTCAGTGTTTCCAACGGAGAATGACAATGTTCATTCAGATATGTCAATAAGGTGATTATGGAAAATTCACTCACATTCTATGTTATGGGTGGAGGAAAAAGAATTTGTATTTCCCCTTCTCCTCCTCCTCAACAGACACACCTAAGCAATAAGGACAGAAACTCTCATTTCTCAATTGAATAATATTTTGGATTACACCATTTCTATCTCCTTCACAGAATGTGGATACCCTAAAAAAAAAATCACCTTTGGCCTTTCAATAGCCTGAGCTTTTTAATGAGTTATTGAATGCTCTCTCTCAAAACCATCTTGTTCAGCAGTAATCTCCAGGCACAGATTAATTCTCTGTTGATCTACATACTCCAACCTTCCAAATGCAGGCATATCTTTATTGCATCTGGTAATAATTTGGACTCCCTTTGAAGATTTTTACAAGAGAAGCCTTTAATCTTACCACACATCTTCTTGGATTTGCTTTTTAATCTGCTGTATCTTTATGCTTTGCATTCTTAACTACTTCCCTGTCCTATTTATATTATTTTAATAGAAGGTCCAATTCGAAATACAAGAAATTAATAGAACTTCTCATAAGGTGATTTTTCTTTCCTTTGTTTCTCTATAGCTATCTTTCTCACTTTTTCCTCATGGTTTCCTTTCTTGTTAAGATATAATTTTAACTATCTTTGATAAGTGTTATAAAACAAAGATCTTGTCATTGTAATACCATATGCATATTTATATATATACACACACACACATCAAATTATATAACCCAGTAAAAGCTGCTCTACATTCTTCTGAGTCACTACAAAAACAAATACCTCTCTGAAGGGGTGCTGGAATTGACAGAAAACAATAGGTTGGACCAATTCTCTCATTCTTTATGCTTCTCTAAACATGGTCTTTTAAGATAATTTTTGTTCAATGTACAAAATGTTTCTTCTTTCTTTCCCTTTAGTGTTAGGATTTTTTTTTTTTTTAATCACATGCTCTGTGAAGTTCCTCAGAAATTATTGTTTTGGTTAAGGTTTTTAAGGTTAGATTGTTGCAGTAATAACTAAAAATTTTCTGGAGCCATTCATTGGCACTGCAGCCTTTTGTGAGACTGGCCCACAGCCATGCCATTAAGCTCTCAGACCCCTGAAAAGTGTGGCTTCAGTAAACTGCCTGCTGCGAGCAGCTCCTGGCCTATCTCCCAAACTGTGCATAAGGATTATTGGGGAGTGCAGTTTTAATGGAATAAAAGTGTACTAGGCTCTGCAGTTTAAATATTTTTTGCCAGTGCCAAGTTCTATGACATTGTTTAATTTATTACTTATGGCATAAATTTAGTGGTTAAAAAGTGGCAGAAGCATTCAACAGCCACAAACCACTTAGGGAAGATGCATTCTTTTTGTTTGTTTGTTTCTTATAGAATTTAATGTTTCTTTTAGAATTAAGGTAACACTGCCTTCATAGGCCAAATCAACATCCCTGCTGAAAATTCTTCAAATAATATTGATGCATACTAAACCAATTGATAAGTTTTTCATGTCAGTAGCTGTGTTTTATTAATTCTGCAAGTTCTTTTGCTCTCTGGAAAGTCTCATATATTTAATAGTAGCTCCCAGCAGAGATTTATTGGTAGAAGCAATACATAGCTCTTAGAAAAATAATGCAAAGAAGAAAAGGATGAAGATGGAGGTTTGCCAGAGGAGACCCACTTGATTCAAGATACCAAAAAGAAAAGGAGTAAGTAAAGGCAATGTTGCTAATTCCTTGTCCTGCCTTGTTGGTCAAAGGCATTTTGTATAAAAACAGTATATTTAGAAATGGAAGTAAATAATGTTTATTCATCAGTCTATGAAAAATAAATAATTTGATAGAACAAAACTGGAATATTCAAGTAATACCTTTTCTTCTGCCACTCACTAAGGCTGACAATCACCTGTCTTTAGCTGTCATTAAATGTTAGTGATCTAGATGAAGCTGGTTGTCTGGTGTCCCTCAACAGTGCATGGAAAAAGAAGGAAAAGGTCAGAGCATAAGGAATCTTTCATCTTTTAAATATTCGTATAAAAAGTCCAATGTTTTCTTCATTTCTGTAAAGGAAACTTCAAAATTAAGTTTAGATTATCCCTCTGCAGATGTATTATGTACAACATATGTACTTAAACCTCATTTACCTTAATGGAATTTAAGTGTAACAATCATCAAGGTGTTTCCTAATGATTAGCTCTGAAAATATATATACATATATACTAAATTTTGGAACCTGGCTCTGTCCAGATTCCAAATATCCTGAGGTGTTCGTAGTCTGTTCAAGGGACAGGATGCGTTTTCATTTTTTCAAAACTATTTTTGGATGATGATTTTAAGGAAATTACTTAGAAACTAGTAGGAATTAATGTTGCTGAACGCAAAACTTTCCAATTTGGTCATACTTGGATCTTTTAAGTGAAGCATTATTTCAAAGTGAGAAAGTAATTATATATGTTTATCTGGACCTTAACAAGATTACAGTTTAGTGAATATGTGAAGAATTTTTCTTATGACAAATGTAGTTTTGAATTAATATAATGCAATTACACACTTTTTATCCAATTTTGAACTTTTTGTTTAAGCTATCATTTACTTATGAATTGATTTCTTTCTAGGCTTGTCAGATTAGCCTTAGGGAATTTTAGGTTTGGAACAAATACTATCCAAGGACTGCTTAGTTTAACTGAATTGAAATGTAGCACAGGAACATGACCCTAAATCATGTATGTTATAATTGCTTTTGTTTTCACTTGTACTGCTGTTTCATTTTGACATTACACTGAACTCTCTTCCCAGTGGCAATAAAACTACTAAATCATCTGTTGTGACCTTCAATTCCATTAAAAAACTTCCATTCACCTCAATCTCTAAATATAGGGTTTTTCATGACCCTGCAAGCAAACAAGATATTAAATGCAAAAATATTGTGCTCTTTTATAATTTCATATCCTTTTCTGCTTTCAAGGAAATGACAGATTTAGAAGAACATCCTTCTTTTATTTATTTTTATTTTTTTAGCTTTTTACTCCATGTGGCTAATTAGGTGTTTATTTTAAGATAGGGTATTCTGTTTCTTTGTACGTGTTTAGTAACAATCTCACAAAGCTTCTGTATGAAGCTTATTAATCAAATATATGTGTATATTAAATAAAACTGACTGATTTTTGTCAAAGTAGCTATGTTAGATTAGACAAATAATGACTAAACTGAGTGCCAGCTACAGAAAGCTTGTTAACTACTATTAGTAGTTATACTCTAATAATACTCAATAATATACTCAATAATAACTACTATTATACTAGTAGTCTTATGAAACAATTCAATTATTAAATAAATGCAGCTTTTTCCTAGGCTTTCTACAACTCCCCAGACAAATAGTTTTACAGGATGGAGAATAAAGAATGTGCAAAAGTGCTAAAAATCCTCCCTCTGTGTATGTCTGAGAAGCAAACTGTCTCACACATCAAAATCTTACTGTACAAAGAAGAGGAGTATAATCCTGTCTTGATGGGAGTCAATAGCAGAACACATACTGATTATCAGGCAAGTAATTCACTCTAGCAGTCTGAATCAACTGCTATGTTTTGATATATGTGCATTTTTTTTGGCACAGTTTATCTTAGATCACATTCTTTTCAGTTCCTGGAAAAGAAATTAACCCATTTTGTAGAAAAAAAACAGCAAAACAAACCTAACCAACTAACCAAACAAAAACCTCAGCAAACAAACCTCTAGGTTTTACTATGGTCTACCATGATTGCATGTGACATCTTGTGTCACTACATTTTTACTGGTGAGATAATTATCATTTCAGAGCTTCAAAAGAACCAGGTGAATTGGTTTTCAATAAGTCATAAGACATTAGAAATGTTCTAGAGCTGGAAAGACAGCTAATGTGGCACTATTTGAAAATGCTTACAGATGCATCTTACTTAGCTATTGAGTCATGAGAATATTGTTCTTGGACAAAATAAGGAACACCTTACAAAGAAAAAGATGAACAAATAAGTGAAGGACAGCAATGAAAATTATTTCAGTGAGCGTAGTTTATGGAAAAAA
The DNA here is from genome assembly GCA_013397865.1 of Struthidea cinerea. Classification (NCBI taxonomy): domain Eukaryota; kingdom Metazoa; phylum Chordata; class Aves; order Passeriformes; family Corcoracidae; genus Struthidea; species Struthidea cinerea. Next base: position 643,517 of record VZTI01004651.1, read on the forward strand.
ATAACCAACATCCTTTACAATTATTTTGGTAACATTTTTGATAAAACCTTTTTTCTTTTTTGGTACTAGTAATAGTTTTGATGTGCTTCACTTTCATTATCACAAGGTACTTGGTCTGTTACAAATCACACACATCTCAGCAAATGATAGAATGGAATTTAAAATGATACTGCTTATGGGGATTAAAAATGACTAAATTACTCGGATCTTAATGTAAATGCACAACTTAAATGAAGACATGACATTTTAGAAGATCTTGATTCTTGGTTCTTAAACATTCATGAACTATTCTTAACAATGACATGAAAGAAAATAATCCACACATTTTATTTGGAGATGACTCAAGGTGTTCAGCAATAATTAAAAAATTATTGTATAGTGCTCTGAGTTATTTAGTAAGCCTTTTGCAGTGGAACAAGGTTTCTCCCAATACAACTGCAAGAAAAATTAATTAATTACAAGCTATATTTTCTGTACAGCAACCTTATCTCTGAAAACAGTGACTTACAGAAGACTTGTGGTCAATAGGAAAATCAACAAAACACAAGCTACCTGTGACATTATTATCCAACTGTTAGTCCAATACGACTAAAAATGTAACTTCACAGAAGGAAAAAATCAGTACTTCTATATATGACCAACATGGGATCACTCCTTTTAGTTCTAAAATGTCCAATTCAAAATAGCTATCAAAAATTAAAGATGCAAAGAAACAGTCATAAGGATTATTGACAAGGATGTTGTTTTTTTCCCCCGAGATCGAAACCCAGAGATTCTGATCTAATTGCTTGGTAATAAAAGTTTGCATGTGGTTCAATGACAGTTTTCAAGCACTTAAAGAATGTTAGTTGGAAAACATTATTTTATCAGGCATAGAAAATGTAATTAGATTTGTTGGCAGGAAGCTGAAGCTAAACAAATTCAGGCTTTAAATAAGGTAACAGTGGAACAAGAACTATCTTGAAAGTTGCAAAGTGAATAAATGCACTGTACATGTTCTTTTTAGCTTATGACTGGAATATCAATTATTATTGCTCAGTTGATGGCTTCTGGGTTACCATAATACTTCATATTTGGCCAAGAAAGCATATTTATTTCTTCTTTAGCTTTCACATAAATTGATTTCTTATGAATAATTTTCCTATAGTTAGCTCTTTGTTAGCTTTCCTGTATAACTGGACTCTCAAAACAAGATTATGTACACTTCACTGTCTCAGCTTTCCCAGGTTTCTTAGCATGGCTGATGATGGATACTTGTCCACTCAGAAAAACTCTGAAGTACCACTGAAACTGCCCTCTCCAAGACATTAACAGATATTATTAATCTGTAATGTTTTAATTTAATGGACATAAATGACCCGTTTCAGAGTTTATTCATCATTTGGTACCCCTTGCCTTCCATTTTTTCCCAATAGCAAAGGTCTGAATTAAGATTTTTCTAAGCTTGTGCAGAAACAGAATGCCATATTGGATACAATGTAGGACAAGGCATATTGCAGGCAGAACTAAATGGTGGCCACCAGTGTGAACTAAAGAACCTCAGACAGATTGTCAGGATAGTGTATTTATGCACTTAGCATGAGAAAATGGAAGTGATTATGAAGGAACAGGAAACACACTGGAAAAGTGGAGGAGAAAAGTCCGTTTTCCTTACAGCCCTAGGACAGGTTGAGAAACCAGATTAAAGGGTGTAGCACTACAAGCCTGCTTTTAATCTGGAATTGTACATGTATTGGGTTTGTATGACCAGGTTTTGGGGAGGCTACAAGGGTGGCTTCTGTGAGCAGCCACCAGACTCTTCCTCCATGTCCAGCAGAGCCAATGCCAGCTGGCTCCAAAACAGGTGTGCCCTGGCCAAGGCAGGGCCAGTCAAAAATGGTGGTAACACAGATCCTGCACAAGTTCAGGGTCAGCTGGGGTAGGTCATTCTCACAGGACACTGAGATCCCCTTAGTCCATCATCTGTACTGAAGACAGAGGCAAAGAATGCATAACACACCTCTGCCTTGTCCATGTCCCTGTTTATGAGATGGCTATCCTCATCCTGTAATGAGACAATGTTATTTTAACACTGCTTTTTGCCATTAAAATATTTGAAAAAACTCTTTTCACTGTCCCCAACATTTCTGTCCAGCTTCATCTCCAGTTGAGCTTTGGCCACATGAATTTTCTCCTTACAGTGGCAAGCAGCATCTTTGTGTTCTTCCCACATAACCTGACCTTGCTTCCACTTGCACATTTCTCTGAGACACTGCTTCCACTGAACATGCAATTTCCTTTTCCATCTTATTTCCAAAACAAGAATCTTGTTCAGTCAATCCAGCCTTCTGCCTCCTCTGCTTGATTTGCAACATTTAGGAATTGCCTGCTCCTGTGCCCTTAGGACGTGATGTTTAAAAAGTGACCAGCTCTAATGTACGCCAGAACCTGCAAAAACATTTTACCCAGGGGACTTACTAGTTCCCTGAGCAGCCTGAAGTCTGCTCTCCTCCTGTCCAGAGTTGACATTATATATTGAAGTTAAAGAAAATTAATATTGAATGCTTTTGTTCTCCGTACTTTGTGTTATGCAGTGGGTTATGGAGATAGTCCTTGTTTTCACAATACAGATACATATATATAAGGCTTCACAGACAACTTCCTTTTCTTTAAGAGGAAGTTATTTGCTACCATGTTGAAGAATAATGCAAAAATGTTAGTCATGCATTAGCTCTTGAAAGCTTTAAGTATACGAAGTAATGTAACCCAATGTAAAATGAAACTGGTGTTTAACTTGTCAAGAAGCAATTTTCAGAAATGTATAAATGCCATCCAGGTAGCATGTAATTGTAACTATTAACTTTTTAGAGTAACATTGAAAATACATCAGATTTGTGATGCTGTTCATGTTTTATTTTCATGTGTCTGAGTTGACAGCAAGTAGGGCAAGAACAGCTTGATATACGTCTTATGTAAATCCACTTAACAAAATTTTTCTTGTCATAGCTAAATTATTTTTTGGCCTCTTGATTATATTATTCAATATAATTTCAAACCGTGAAATGTATCAGTAACACATGAAGCAAAAACTCACTGAAGAAAGCAAATAATTTTCAATGAATTCAGAGTCAACATGAAACATCAGTTTGATAGAACAAGACATACAGTGATATTGTATGAGATTTAATGCGTGCTTCATCCAGGTGCTTGGTACCCACAGATTAGATTTTAATATAGAAATCTGTCAGGAGCTGGTTGGATTGCTATGGGTATTCTACAGTCTATTCTTGGAACCTGATTATATATACTGCATTTATCTACTTTATCAACAACGTCCACACCAAGTAGTTGCAGCTATGTTGTTAACTTCCAAAATCTGTTGAAAGTATGTCTGTGAATTTTTCTCTTCATGTAGATGTACAACTGTAGTGGGTTTGGTTTGGAAACCAGGCGGAAACACTAATTAAGTGTAGTGGTTTAACTTTAGATTTTAATACATACTTACTTTTTGGTGAGATAAAAATTAGGAGAACGCAGAAGCAGGCACAACTTACAGATTATTAATCAGTTTATCAACTGATTTAAAAGACAGAAGGAAAAAAACTTGCTGTGGTGTGGTACATTTTCTTCTATGAATCTCACAGTTCTTTCACACTGCAAGCCATAGGTCATCACATAGGGTTATTAAGGATGAATTATGTTGCCTTAAACACGAAGGTTTATTCCTTGCCCTTAGTCTCTTAAAAGCTTTTTTTTTCTTTGCTTTTAAGCAGCTCAGCATGGGCACTTTACAGCCTTCACGGGCTACTCGTGAATGTCCATCCTCCCATGTATTTTAAATGGTTTAAAGAAATGCACAGTTCGATATTACAGTTCCTTACCATGGCATGATAGAGATATTTTAAACTGCGCACGTGATAATGCGGCACCGCCTTTTCTTCTCCTCTGCAGCCATCTTAGCTCCATCCCACGTGACGTGACTCACTTTTTGTTGGGCTCTGACACTAGCCATGACACCGCTTAGCTTCACAGTGGAGAGAGACCTCCGCTCGCTCTCTCTCTGCGCTGCTGGCTGCAGGGCATCTTCTTCGGTTCAGAGCAGAAATGCACCAACTGCAGGCAGGAGGCTTTTATTTGGCTCTCGCTGACTCAGCGTGGTGAAGAGAGAGTCCTGCCGGTTCCAAAAAGCCACTCAGACGGTTTCAGACACATCTGCAGCTCAGGGATGGCTCCCCCTTAACAACCCAGGGTCCGTACCGCGGCGCTGGGTGAAGGGGAGGGGGGGCAGAGACCCCGGCCCGGCCCGGCCTGGCGGGGCCTGGAGGCCGGGGCCACCCCCCCCACCTTCTGGCAGGCGAGCTGGAAAAGAAGACCAAACTCCACCTTCCCGCGCGGTTTAAATATGGACATTTAGAGAAGCGTTATTGGTTTAAAAGGTTGCCTGTCAATTCAGGGTCAACCCACTACATTCCACCCCTCGCTTCTCGAAATTCACATATTTAAAGGATTACAGAAAAATAGCAAACTTAGAGGAAAAGGAAAAGGAAACAAATTACATAAACTTCGACCCTTAGACAATTACTACAATTACAATATAAATTTTACAATTATTTTACTTAACTTATGATTTTATACTTGCTTTGCTTATTATCTCTTTAATTAATCTTTATCTCACACATTTTTAATTAATGTTGCCTGCATTCTCCACCAATTGTAGCGGGTTGGGTTCGGAAACCGGGTGGAAACACTAATTAAGTGTAGTGGTTTAACTTTAGATTTTAATACATACTTACTTTTTGGTGAGATAAAAATTAGGAGAACGCAGAAGCAGGCACAACTTACAGATTATTAATCAGTTTATTAACAGATTTAAAAGACAGAAGGAAAAAAACTTGCTGTGGTGGGGTACATTTTCTTCTATGAATCTCAGAGTTCTTTCACACTGCAAGCCATAGATCATTACATGGGGTTATTAAGGATGAATTATGTTGCCTTAAACACAAAGGTTCTTTGACAGCTCCAAACTGTTTGGTGCAATATACTAAAATCAAACCACTCCACATAGTTAATTAAAAATTATTGTATGGGTTGTTTGAGCAGCTGTGATACCATTAATTGTATATTTGGGTCTGATAGCAAAATTTTCACTATTATCACCAGAGCTCCATTTATTTGAAGAGAAGCAGACCTGTAGCCACCCATTATCCAATCATCTGTCGCCCTGCATTTTGCAGTTCTTCAGCTTGCAAATTCTGTAAATAGTTTCTCACACACTTTCTGTAAACATGCTCATGTTTTGCTAACCGTGCCTGGATTGTTTTGCATTCCTTTGCTAGGTGGACTTTGTATGATAGACATTTCCATTGACCAGTGAGATTGAGAGGAGGAAATCTTCATCCTCCAATCCACAGTGGCTTCTAAGAACATATAAATAAATGACGGAGGGCAGAGGTCAGAGCTTTTCTGGCCTCTCTGCCCTGGCTGCTTTTGACCTGACAAGCTGCGTCCCACGTGCTTATTTCGTGTCCAAGAGAGCAACATCTGGAATGCAGGGCGACAATCATCTTCTTCTATTCTTTTTTTTTCTTTTTTAATGAGAAGAAAAAAACCCCACAATATCAGTATTTTACTCAGAGCAAAACTGTTCTGCCTTCCAGTAGTTCCTTTGTGTTACAGCAATATGACTCTGTCAGAAAACTTCTGTTTACCTTTGTGTTGCCAATACACCCAGGTAAAATCTGAAACCAATTTCTGTGTATCTGAAAATAAGAAAATAGTAGTTTGGTTCTGCAACATATAGTTCATGTTTCTTTGCATTATCCAAGTATTTCATATAATTTTTATTGTAATGATTATCAATAAGTAGAATTGAAAAAAAAAATAATAATGTGGTTTATAATTTTAAAAACTATTTTAACTGCTTAGGAGGAATTGAAGAAAGAAGGCACCAAATGACAAATAAAGCAGATAGCAAGAAAACATAAAAATATTATGATTGAATTGTAATTGCTCATTACTACTTGCCTGTGTTTGGAAATAAGATTTTCCCCCCTAATTTGTTTGCAGAACTTCACACAGATTGGAGAATTCCGATTTTCAGTGTTAAGCAGTTTTTAGTAATGCAAACACCCACAGCAAGGCAAAACAGCAAAACCAGAATGAGTTTAAACTCCTACACTTCAGGAAGTTAGACAGAAATTCTCCAGAGATGCAGTATTTTTAAAATATGATATCTATTTTTCTATTGCACATTTGTCTGAGACCTGTTGCTTGCCAGTTTGAGGAGTAATAAAAGAGATTCTTAAGTTTTGTAAATGAGGTAATGGTTGTATGAGATGCTTCAACAAACATATATATGTAAGGGGTTGTGGATTGGTTGTTTATTCATTTTCTTTTGCTTTTTTTCTTCCAGGGTATTATTTTGTAGGTACTTCTAGTTTTGTAGATTTTCAAATGTTCAGCTAATGCAAAAGACTTCACTGCTCTGGTGCACAGGTGGTCAGAGAGCTGGAACACCTCTCCTGTGAAGAAAGTCAGAGTTGAGGTTGCTCAGCCAGGAGCTGAGAAGGCTCTGGGGAGACCTTATTGTAGCCTTTCAGTACTGAAAGGGGGCTTGTAAAAAAAAAATGGGCACAAGCTTCTTAGCATGGACTGTTATGATAAGGCAAGGGATAATGTCTTTTAACTAAAAGAGAGTAAATTTAGGCTAGATATAAGGAATAAATATTATATTATATAGTTGGTGAAGCATTGGAACTGTTTGACCATGGAAGCTGTGGATGCGTCATCCCCCGAAATACTCAAGGTCAGATGAGTCTTTGGGAAACCTGGCCTTGTAGAAGGTGTTCCTACCCAGGGGAAGAATGTTGGACTGGAGGACCTCTAAAGGTCACTTCCAACCCAAATTATTCTATTATTCTACAATACTCTTATTCCAAGGTAAAGACTGAAGGTATAAGTGAAAATCTCTGAATAGGAAATTTTCTTGAAAATCACAAAAAAATCTACCTATAGAAACAAACATCCATACATACATATACTTGTTCACTAGCAAGAACTTAACTGCAGGTATATGCTAAAAAAAAAAAAAAAAAAAAAGGAGGAAAAAAAACAAACAAAACCCCAGAAAATGCTGCCTAGTGTAGACTTGCTGTAAGAGGTTTTATAATACCAAGATTTTATCATACTAATTCTATAAGGAATCCTTGATACACGTAACATAGAAACATATGTTTCTTTGCATTTTCTGTAAAATGGAGTTTGCAAAACTTTTTTACGTGATTATGAAGAGATCAGACGCTTTATACCACTGGTAATAACCATAATTACTGGAGATACCACTTAATTTCCAGGAAGCATAGCACATAGCAATTGCATACTGTTGCATTTATATTTAATTAACCATGAGAGACATAAAGCCTTCTACATTGACTAACAATTGTGTGCGACTTGGCTATTTTATCATCTCCATAGTGCAAACAACTTCAACTTGGATATCCTCAAGATTCAGAATTAAAGATTTCCTATTCTGACATACTGATTTTTCTTCCCCAATTTTTTCAAGCAAATACTTATATGGAAGCGGGAATTGGGTACACCAACTGCCACTCCAACCTGGCCATCATTGTCTGAAGCACTGTGGAATCACATTTTTGGCAAAAAACATAAAGGATGGTGATTGGACAAAAAATATGAATTCATTTTGCTCAATTACTAAAGTAGAAAAGTGTTAAATAGTCCATTTCAAAAGCACATGAAAACAGGAGTTTTTGCTCTGAAGGTTCTCAGAGAAGAACTGAGATTTTAGTCTCTCCAGGGTGAAGAATATGAAAGAATTAATTGACCCCTGAGGAAATTAAACGAAAGATGATATGCCATACTTTATTGATTAGGTGGTGGAAGTGTGTTCCTGTACACTGGAACTAATTAAATGTCCAGGATGTTAGGATGAATGAGAGAACATAATTCTTGATAATTGTTAATAAAATTGACCTGACGCTTAAAACTGATCCTGCATGTTCCTCACTTACCTGCACATTCAGATCAATTTTTGAGACATTAGCTTTTAAGTCCCTTCTCACTATTAATGCCATATATGAACTTTCTTTCACTGAATTAGAAAGCAGGAAAAAAAAAAAAAGGCAGTTTTGTTTTTCCTAGAAATACACAAATGTCTCCAGGTACAGCACTGACAGCATGTGATATGTGCCAAAATGTTGCATAAATAAATCCTTCACTCATTCTTCATACATACAAAAAGTTTAATAGCTAAAAACTGTTAATATTTTTCTATATCTCTGTGAAGGGATATAAAAGAAAGCAAAGCATATATAAATTTTGCAAATTGTTGTTTTTTCTTTCTTTCTAAGAAAAAAAACTTACTTAAAGGAAACTTTCTTCTTGATACAAGTCAGAATCTTCCTTTTAAATGCATAGTATTTTACCCACATTTCTACCATTCAGTGAATCAAACAGAAACATAAAGTCCATAATTTTGTGACTTTATATCCCTTCAGATACTTACCTGTGAAAGGTCAGACTTACCTCAATTTCTTTCAAAAATGTAATATGAGAAAGAATAAATCCACCAAAGACCATGAGAAGTGGGAGAGTGTGTTAAGAATAATCTAGATCTTACAAATTGAGGCGGTAGTTTAAGAAATGAGATTTATTATCTTCTGAAAACTTGGATTAGACAGCAACTACAGCAACAAATTCAGTAAAAAAATTTGTTTTCCTAAAGAGAGCTGGAATTATTTTTCGTAGTACTTTTTCTTTCTGTTTTCTGTGAATCTTGCCTGGAAAACATAATTTTGTATAGGTGTATCTATTTTTTTTTCTCTAAAGATATTTTAACTTTTCCAATGTTTTGAACAAGATTATTTTTAAAGTTTGACTGCCATCTATTTGGTCTATCTAAAACTGTGTTTTCCTATATTTATATAGTTAATAACAAAAAAAAAATTATTCCAATTTATTTAGAAGTAAAGATATATGGAATAATGCCAGTGGGTATGGTGTCTTATATTTAAAGAAGGACACTTGTATTTTAAATTAAGGTTTGCATTTGACTGACCAGATATTTTTCAAAATAAGATAATACCAAGAATATGATTTGCAAGAGAACAACTCTGAATATCAGAGAGAACTACTTACATATTTTACTGCTTTCCTAAATTTGCAGTAGTTTTGGTCAGCTGCCATCTTCCAGTTCCTGGAATCTGATTGTGTGGTTGAAGTCAAGAAAAAGTAGTTGTAAATGTACAGGAGAACTGAAAATACTGTGCTGCACAAAGGGTTAGCGAGTACTAATGAGCATTAGATTCCTAAGTTTCTGGTGTTAAATGTAACTGATTTATTTTCAGTAATGGTCAGTAGTGAGAATCTGATATATCCTAAAAATTACTGTGCATTGCAAGGTAGCAAAGGTAAGGAATGCAATTGCATCTGCATACAGTAATAAAGACTGCTATAAAGATATGATTTGAGATTATTGCTAGCATGGAACGTCCTCATGGATAATCAAGGATATAAATTTGAGCAAATTATTTACATATAATTATCAACATTTTTATTGTAATGACACATTATACAAACACAATAAATTGGCCAAATATGTGAGAAGCTACTCACAAAAATAGGGAATTTTTAATGAAAATTAATGTTTTATTAAAATTGTTTCCAAATTTTTTTAATACACTCAAATTATTGTAAGCTTGTAAATGTTTTAATGGTTACATTAAACAGACATATTTAAAGTAGGCACTTAAATCATAAGTTGTTCAGAAGAACATACACAAAATAGTCTACATGAAATACTGAAAGATGCATGAAAAACAGTAATTTATTTAGGTCAGCAGCTAACTTTTTTAAGGACTGTATTTGAGGGTTTTTTGATGCTGAAAAAGTCCTTTCCTTATAAAAGGGGTAAAAAGGGAAGAGCATAAAAGCCTTGCAGTAGAGAAAAAGGTAGGAGTTGTTCAGTTAGGATTTGGATAAAGGAAATATCCTTTTTCTAATGTCACAGTATTTATCAAAAAAACCAAGATGTTATATCTACAAATAAGGGAATTAAATATAAGGAAGAAATTTCCCCATTCCTTGAAGTGTTCAAAATCAGATTGGATAGTGATGCAGTAATAAATGTCTCTGCCCACAGCAAGGGAGTAGACCAGGTTTTGGTATCGGCAGGGGCTACATGGGGTGGCTTCTGTCAGAAGCTGACAGAAGCTTCTTCCATATCCAGGACAGACAATTCCAGCCAGCTCCAAGACAAATGTGCCACTGGCCAAGACAGGGCCAATCAGAAATAGTGGTTACACCTCTGTGATAACATATTTACTTAAGAAGAGGAAAAAAAAAATATTGTGTAGACGCAATTGCAGCCAGAGAACAGCGGAGTGAGAACATGTGAGAGAAATAACTCTGTAGGCACCAAGGTCAGTGGAGAAGGAGGGGCAGGAGATGCTCCAGGCAGCGGAGCAGAGATTCCTCTGCAGTCCGTAAGGCAGCTGAGGCTCTGCAGCCCATGAAGGTCCATAAGGATGCAGAGATCCACCTGTATCCCATGGAGGAGACCCACGTAGGAGCAGGTGGATGCCTGAGAGGTGGCTGTGACTCTGTGTGAGCTCCATGCTGGAGCAGGGTCCCGGCAGGGACCTGTAGACCCATGGAGAGAGGAGCCCATGCTGGAGCATGGTTTCCTGGTAGGACTTGTGACCCTGTTGGGGACCCCCTTTGGAGCAAGCTGTTCTTGAAGGACTGCACCTCATGGTAGAGACACCCAGGCTGGAGCAGTTCATGGAGAACTGTTGCCCAGGAGATAGGCTCACATGGGAGAAGTTCATGGAGAATTGTCTCCCATGGGAGGGACCCCACAATGGAGCAGGGGAAAGACTCTTCCCTCAGCAGCAGCAGAAACAGCCTGTGATGAACTGACCATAACCTCCATTCCCTGTCTCCCTGCACTGCTGGCAGGGAGGATGTGGAGACGAGGAGGGAGGAGTAGGGGTAAGGTGTTTTTAAGGTCCATTTTTACTTCTTATTATCCTGCTCTGATTTTTTAGTAATAAATTCAATTAATATCTCTAATTCAAGTCTGTTTTGCCTGTGACAGTACTTGGTGAGTGTTGTCTCCTGTCCTTGTTTCAACTCATGAACTCTTATATTTTCTCTCCCCTGTCCAGCTGCAAAGGGGTATGAGAGAGAAGCTTTGGTGGGTGTCTGGCATCCAGACAGGAACAACCCTGTACGAGGTCCAATCCAAACCATTCTGTGATTGATTCTGTGATTCTGTATCTTTTCTCTTTGACACTAGGATTTAAAATCAGAACAGCTTGTCTTAGGACCTAAATTCATTCTGAATTTCATGGTCATTGTTTCCAATGGTAAAACTTCTAAGTATTTAAGTCAAAACTATTTCTAGGCATAACATTCTCTTTGTTCTCATTAAAGTAAAACTTACACTGCTTTGTTAAATTCTGATTATCCATACCTGAGTATCAAGAAATAATAATGGTAACAGCAGTAGTAATTGGAAAAGAAAAATAGAAGACAGAAAAAAAAAAAGACGAAATAAAAGAATGATGACTACAATTCCCCATATAACTATGTCTCTGCTGGTTTCTGGTTATGAAGCTAATTGTACGGAGAAATGAGCTACTACAATGAGTTGTGCTAGAAATTAGTTCAATTTTTAGTGTTGTTTTACATGCTTTTCTAAAGGGTTTTAAAATATCATATCTCTGCATCTCTGCAGTGATTATTTGATCTACTACTAATATTTATATTCAATACTAGTTTGAATGTATATTGCAACTATGTGCATTAGGTGTTTTACATTACAAAGGAAGCCTCCCTACAGCACTGTTCAAGTCTAAATACTGTTGGAAGATAAAGCAGAAGTGCAAAAGGAGATAAGAAGGGACATAGCCAGGACAGCTGACCCCAGCTGACCAGAGGGATTTCCCACACCATATGGCATCATGCTCCACATATAGAGCTGGGGGAAGAAGGGGGAAGGGGAAGGAGGGCCTTTCGAGTGATAGCATTTGTCTCCCCAAGTGACCACTGTGTGTGACAGAGCCCAGCTTTCTTGGAGATGGCTGAACACCTGCCCACTCATGGGAAGCAGTGAAAGAATTCCCTGTTTTGCTTTGCTAGTATGTGCTTTTCAAGCTTTCACTTCTTAATCTGTCTTTAACTCAACCCAGGAGTTTCCTCACTTTTACCCCTCTGATTCTGTCTTCCATCCCAGTGGCAGGCAGTGAGCAAATGGCTATGCGGGGCTTAGTTGTTGGCATGGCTAAACCACAACAGTATGTCAGATGAATTAGATTTTATAAAGGATCTATTGCCATCCTCTTCCAAGGAAACATCTGAGGATTTAGAGAACATAAGGGATAATGGAATTACCAGTGACTGAGTTGGGAAGGATACGGTAATTCCTACTATTCAGTGTCATAAATTTATCATGCTGCTACTCTAAGTAAAAAACATTAGCAAAAACATTACTGGAAATTCAAACGTGAAGTAAAAAGCATGAGTAAACCAGTGGATCTAGACTGGGAAGCGTATTCCCAGTAAATATATAAAATTTTTCTTGTCATAAATTTGCTTTTATAACTACGTAATAACAATGGCAGCATTCAAAATCATCAGGTTTTGTTAAAAGAAGGATGGTTAATTTACTTGAGGTACAAGAAAAAATCCAAGTCCGAATATCTGAGCTATGATATAAAAATTTAAAACTTACAGTGTGTATGTTGTACCTTAATAGTGTTGAATCATATTCTTGTGATGTCAGTCCAGTATGAAAGATGCGAATCAGACAGAAGAAATAGAGAGTGTTTTACAAGAAAACAGTTTGAAAGTTGATGAAAGACAAAATCCTTCTCTGTAACACTTGATATCTTAAGTTGAAGGAATACATCTGTTACATCATTCTTTCCAGCTAGTTTAAAAAATATTTAGGAAATATATTATTTAGATTTTTCTTTGAAGTAAAGGACTTTTCTGAAGCAGAAATTTATTAGAAGTCTTTTCATGTATTACTACATTGCACTACAAGGTAGTTATAAATTAGTGATTCTAATGAAATATGAAAATATTAATATAAACAAAGCTCTCACTTTTTTGTAATGTAGACTGACAGCATTTTGATATATTCAATCCAAGACAGTTTAAGTAGGGAAAGAAAAAGGATTAAACTAATGTCATATAACCAGAAAAAATCTGAAATCACAAATATCAACCTGTTTGAAGTCTAATTCTTGGAGACATGTTGAAAGACCTGTCATCTACTTTTTTTCTGTTATATAACAATGCGAGCTAGGATAATACACTGGAAACGAGTCAGAAATTTAATGAAATGGGGATAAACAGCCAAGAAAAATTTAGTCATTTTCATTTTAGAATGCCTGAAGGGCTGCCTTAGAGCAGTATACTGAGTATTAGAAAATATCAGCATATAGGAAAACATTTTTATTTTTCTCTTAATGAGCTTTTTTAAAATACTTAAATGAAATTAAGAAATAGTTGTTTGTTTTTATGTAATGCAGAGAACTTAGAATAGACAGAGGCTCTCTGATTTCAAGGTATATGATAAATACAAAAAAGATGGGAAAAGTAATGGGCACTTCTGTCTCTAGCATACTCACACTGAGCTGACAGTGAACCATCCAGAAAGAAATGTCAGGCAAGCTGAGATGGATGATAGCCCAAGAGAGAAGATGTCAGATAAGAGAGGATATGAAAGAGAGCTTCAATACAGAGAAAGTCAGGGCAAAGATTTAGTCAGTGGATCTGAAGATGAAAGGGAGAATGCACGTAAAAATGGCAGAGAAGGGAATGGACAGGCAGTTAATTTTTGGGATTGTTTTTGTTAAAAGCCCATATTTAGAAATTGAGGACATGTTTGCCACAGGAAAAAAAAAAATTGAGGCAAGACTTCAAAAGAAACAGGAGGAGTAACATATTTAAAGGAATCCTATCAGTTGGAAAGAACAAAGAATTTGCAATTTTCATTATCATTACACTACTTTATTTATATATTTTTTTTCAATTATACCTTTCTAGAACATCACAAAAACATGCTTCCATGAGGAAAGAATCTCTAAGACAGACATCTCATCTATCCTTCCTGTAATTAAACTGTTTTGGATTTGTTTTTATGTAGTTAAAATTAGTATCGCTACTAATATTGCCTACTAAGCAAGATTAACATTGCTGGTACTAAAAAGTTTCTGTGATTTCTTTTTTTCTGGGAAAAAGCAAGACTGTAAAATAAGTATGAATGGGAGATGGGAGAAAGATCAGGGGCTAACAGCTCTTCTTATTCTAAAATGGAGATTGATTTCAATGTGAATGGGATTATATGACAAGGTTGTTTGAAATAAGTAAAATTATTTGATCCCAGAGCGGTTTTGTAATCACCACTTCCTATGTTCCCATATTTAAGATAGCCTATTTTGACCAAGTGGAAGTAAAAGAAGAACACAAAACAAAACAAAACAAATACCAAAGTACTCCATCCCTAACTCAGTAGAATGGAATAAATGGAAAATTAGTTTTTCATTACATCTTTCTTTAAGAGCTATCCTTAAATTCTGGCAACCCTAATTTAGCAGCAATCCTTCCTCAGTGCCCAGTCACAGGGATAAGTAAAAAATTTAATTGCAGTTGTGTTGGTTTCAGCTGTGGTAGAGTTATTTTTTTTTCACAGTGGTTGGTATGGGGCTGTGTTTTGCATTTGAGCTGAACGCAGGGTCAATAATATAAAAATGTTTTTGTTATTGCTGAGCAGGGCTAACACAGAGCAAAGGCCTTTTCTGCTTCTCGTACTGCCACACTGGGGAGGAAGTTGGGGATGCATGGGAGGCTGAGAAGAGACACAGCCAGGACAGGTGACCAAAGGGATATTCCAGACCATAGGACATCATGCTCAATGTATAAACTGGGGAGAAGAAGGAGGAAGTGAGGGATGTTTGGAGTGATGGTGTTTGTCTTCCCAAATAGCCATTACATGTGATGGGGCCCTGCTCTACTGGAGAAGGCTGAACACCTGCCTGCCTGTGGGGATCAGTGACTTAATTCTTGTTTTTCTTCGCCTGTGCATGGGTTTTGCTTTCCCCATTAAACTATCTTTATCTCAGCCCACGGCTTTTCTAACATTTGCCCTTCCAGTTCCCTCCCTGATCCTGCTGGTGGGGCAATCAGACAGCAGCCCTGTGGCGTTGACCAGCTGGGGTGAAACCATGACACAGGTTAAAGCTGCGAATGAAAATACGTGATCTCTAGAAAGCAAATTAATGATGGGCTGAATGATTATTTTTCTGCCAACAATCTCAAAGGGGATAAATACCCAACCCACCACTGTCGCTCTGCATTTTGCAGTTCTTCAGCTTGCAATCTCTGTGAATAGTTTCTCACGCACTTTCTGTAAACATGCTCATGTTTTGCTAACCGTGCCTGGATTGTTTTGCATTCCTTTGCTAGGTGGACTTTGTATGATAGACATTTCCATTGACCAGTGAGATTGAGAGGAGGAAATATTCATCCTCCAATCCATGGTGGTTTCTAAGATCATATAAAATAAACGACGGAGGGCAGGGGTCAGGCTCTTCTGGCCTCGCTGCCCTGGCTGCTTGACCTGACAGGCTGCGTCCCGCGTGCTTATTTTGTGTCCGAGAGAGCGACACACCACCTTTACAAAGAATTCTAGCAGGAAGGTGTTGAATAATTAAATCTACTTTCCTTGAATCTTTCTGGACTATGAACAAAATGTATGATTTTGTTTCTGCTTTATATAGCAAAAAGACGTATGTTTTCATCTCTAAGTAATGTTTATTCAATGACCGCACACCTGTTTAAAACTTCTTAATGACAATACTTGGGCCTGATTCACACTCCACAGATCATCGAAGATGAAATTCTATACACACGGAATCCAGTACAGAAATTCCTGCACTGTCAAATTTCTGCAATTGATACAAAGAGATTAAATCCAGTGATTCCCTTCAAAATTGACACTCATTAAAAGTATCACCTCTATATGGGCTCTCTTTGACCACTAAAGACATTTTATAGTTTTCACATCACAATCACAGTAGAAACTTCCAGAAGGGATAGATAATATATATATATATTCATCCATATATATACATATATATATAATTTTTCACAGCTGGTTCATCACCTATTTGTAAGCCGATTTTAATTCACATGGCACTCAAAATGTACCTGCACTTACCCAGTAATATCTCATTACTTATCTTTGTTTGGGTGATATCTCTAGGCTGGAATTTAATACCTGAATTTCAGAAATGAACTCTGTGAGCAGAATAAATATTTCTTAGAATATATTAAACCCAAAACCTGTCGTGTTGCTTTGTTCCAAATATATCCCCAGTCACTGATGCTATACATGTAAAATGTCACGAAAAGACCAAAAAAAAAAAACCCCTTTCAATATCTTGATTAATAAATTAGCATATGATGAATATGATACCCCTCCGAGATGCTACAGCAAGTTTGTTATACAAATGATGAATTCAAGAAAGCATCAATAATCTTTTTGCTAATATGGGATATTGCAAATAAGAATGTTTTATGTGCAAGTTGTGCAGTACCTTTGTTACTATTTCAAACAACTTTTTCCAGGAAGTAACAGGATGGTTTCTTTACCACCACAGATTTGTCTTTGTGTGAGCAGCTCATTCGTTATTGATGAAGATTGATTTTGTCTGATTACCTTCTCTGTAGTTGATAAGAATCCTGCACAACTCACCTTTTATTTTTGCTGTAGATGAGAAACTGAAACTACTTTTTGCTGCTATGGTAACATTATTTTATAATAGCGTTCCATTTCAGCTTTTATACTAAATTTGCTCACAATGTAGGAGGAAGAAGAAAGGAAGAAAACTGACATGAGAACAAGAAAGTGAGGATAATTTTAAAAAATCCCCAAAATATTCAAAATTAAGAATAGGTTCTTTCCAGTTTCCATTCAAGGGGGGAAGGGGGAAGAACATAATGTAAAATTCAATATGAATGTTTTATTTGACAATATTTACAGTAAAAATGAACAGGGTCTTGTTTGGCAGAAATTTCATTCAGGTGTCTAGCCATCAAAATGAAACACATGAATCAGAGATAAAACTAGTCAACAATGTAAAATAATGAGAATAAATGAAATAACCATATTTGAAAGTTTCCAGTGAAAATAAGAAGTTGCAAAAATATTCAGAGAGCCTTCTTTGATTTTCTAGATACTATACTGTTTTAGTTACAAATTCTGACAAAATAAGGTCATAGAGCCATACCAGTCAATGAAAATGGTAATTCCTAGGTCTTTTTCAATTGATTTTAGAGGCATTTAATACAATCTATAGCATGTACTTTACTTTCACAAAAATGTTTGAGCTCAAATATATGCCTTAAATGTGTGTTTCAATTAGAATTTCACTTGATAAATAGTATGAAATAATGAAAAGAAACAATGGTTCAGAGGTCTTCATACTAGAATACACAGAGAGAAATATTTCAGGGTTTGTTTTTGTCCTCTGTTTTGTGTTTCTTCAGAAAAAAATTACTTGTGTAGTGGAAATAAAATTGAATTATCTATACCTGTAAAACAACATTAACTTCCCCAGTCTGGGATCAGATTGTATAAAACCTACAAGTTTCAAGAGCCTTCTGTAATAAACCACTTGGTCCTGCTAAAAGAGTTGATATACCCAATCTGCGTCAACTTTGACTAGAGAATCTTGCCAACCAAACCACGAATAGATTGCGACTGTTGTTTTCTTTAGGGAAGACAGTCCTCTTCCTGAAAAAAAAGGGATGATGAAAGCCATAGTTTGCAGTGTGGAGAAGAAAAAGTGGTGTTACTTTAAGTTTATGGCATAACAGATGGTTTTTGTTTAAAGAAAGTCAGTCAATCTCTTTTTCCGCCCGCAATCATTCTTTTTATGACTTTAATTAACCATTTGCTAATTCTAAGCAAAGGAACAATAAATAAAACATTTCCAAACATGGACTGTCAATGGTATCTGTTGAGAAAATGCTTCCTTTCATTGTGAAGAAAAATTACTGGTTATAAAGTTGAGCAAATACTGTACTTTTTAGGGTAATGGTCAAATGACAGGAAATAGTTCTGGTCAAACCAACTGTACTTCCGTAACTTGAACAAATGAAAACATGCACACACACAAATCTTTACTAAGCGTATTTACACAAACTGTCTTGATGCCACATATCACTGATGGAATGAAGTGACATTTCTGATTCTTTTTCATGATGGAAGTGACAAAATTTTTCCACTTTTGCATTTTTCCTATTATTGAATTAATTATGTCTACAGCAAGAAAAATGCTAACTTCAAAAGTTTCATTTGGGTGCCACAATGTTTCTATATTTCTGGAACATCTCCTTCAGCAAAAGTGTCTTGAGATTTTTATTATTTTTATTTTAACTGGACCTATTTTGGTCAAATTTGGTCTATATTTAAAAATATCTTATATTCCTCCAAAAATGCATTATTTCATATTTAAGTGCCTGAAAGGACAATCAGACAAGTAAGAAAACACTCAGATCTAAGTAGAAACACATAGTACTACCAGAACCTCCTTGTCACCTCCAGATGAATCCAAGGTTGATCTATTTTTTAGATTCTCAGAACAGTGTCACCAGGGAATTGCATGCAATATTTGGAGCATACACTACTTCAGGGCATGAAGGTTCTAAAAATAAAAGCTGACACTATTGTAGTGTGCTTAAATGTGATTGACAAGAGCAGTGAAGTCATAAAGAATGAGACAAAATTGTTATGACACTAAGCAAGCTGCTTAAACAATGACTGAGAAAGAGTTGAATTTGTATTCTGGGATTTTTTTCCCTATGCATCCCAAAAGTGGTCACTGTGAAACTGTAAGGTTCATAGATACAATTTTTCTTTCATTTCTCTAGATAACAGCAGTCATTCCATAAGACATTTAAGAAATACATATTTCTTTGAAAAGAGACACATATATAAAATTTTATCTTTCACTGAAAAGTGCATTACTATTCTGTAACATTCATTAAGACAGAAGTTTCAGGGTTTGATTCCTCTCCTTGTATTCTAGTGAAGTCTTCATGGTTCCTAAGAAAAGAATTGAGCTATATAAGATACTGTTAAAAAAGAAAAAATAAAGTCTCAACACTGTTGTTTAGAATCAACTTGAATTGTTAGTTTCAATGACAAATACCTTCCTCAATGAGAAAATCTGGTGAGGTTTTGGGATGTTTAGGATGTTTTTTCTGATTTTTTTTTTGTGTTTGGCCTAATATAGTTATTTACATTCTGTCATGCTCCTGAGTAGCTCCTGCATGGTTTTCACGACACCTTGTTGTATTAACATACATTAAAATGTATGAAAATTATATCAGACTAAGACAAAACAGGTTTTCTTTTTACCATTGTCCTGGTTTCAGCTGGGATAGAATTAATTTCTTCTCAGTAGCTGATACAGTGCTATGTTTTGGATTCAGGATGATAAAAATGTTGGTAACACACAGATGTTTTGGTTTTGCTGAGTCATGTTTATCTTAAGTCATGGGCTGGAGGTTTTTTGTGTGGTTGAGTGGTAGAATATATTTGGCTTGTGTGGCCAGGTTTTGGTAGTGGGCGTGGTACTACAGGGGTGGCTTCTATGAGAAGCTGCCAGAAGTTTTCTCTTTGACAGAGCCAATGCCAGCTGGTTCCATGACAAATCCTTTGCCGTCCAAGGCTGAGCCAATCAGAGACGGCAGAGGTACCTCTATGATAAAATACTGTCATGGTTTAGAAAACATATTCCTCAGTTTTTTATTCCCACTGAAACACTCCAAATCATGTGCCACTCGATCACTCTGCTTCCTGCTCACCCTCCTGCTGCAGTGGGCTGAAGAGAAAAATCGGAAGCACAAAAGATAAAAATCACCAGTTGAGATAAAAACAATTTGCTGAAAACGTAATGAAATAAGGCATGAAATGAACAGTAACAGCAACAATGCTAATGACAGAGTGTACAAGAAAAAAGGTGAATGATTCACACACTATTGCTTATCCCCCATGAAAAACCCCTGACAATGCTTGATTGCTCCCTCTGCCACACTATGTGACCCAGAAGGGAGACCTTTCTCCACCTCTGGAAAATGATGTAAGGTTGTATAGAATAAACTCCAGGTCCTGGCCATGCCCCCTTCTGGCTACCACAAAATTTAAGCCTGTCCTGGCTGAAACCAAGACACATATTTAAGGAGAAAAACAAAAGCAACAGTGCAGAACTAATTGTTCTCAGAGAAGAGCAAGGTGAGAATATGTGAGATGAACAGCTCTACAGACACCAAGGTCAGTGGAGAAGGAGGTGCTCCAGCACCCCCTGAGATGACCCTGCAGCCTATGGTGAAGCAGCTGTGCCCCCACAGCTCATGGAAGTCCACAGGGATGCAGAGATCCACCTGCAGCCATGCAGGAGACCCACACCAGAGCAGGTGGATGCCCAAAAGAAGGCTGTGACCCCATGAGTAGCCTGCACTGGAGCAGGCTTCAGGCAGGGACCTGCAGACCTGTGGAGAGGGGAACCCATACTGGAGCAGGTTTCTTAGTAGGATTTGTGATCCCCTGGGGGACCCATGCTGGAGCAGGCTGTTTTGGAAGGACTGCACCCTGTGGAAATGTGACCCACGTTGCAGAAATTTGTGAACTGTAGCCTGTGCAAAGAACTCACATTGGAGAAGTTAATGGAGAACTGTCTCCCGTGGGAGGACCTCTATGTTGGAGCAGAGGAAATACTTTTCTCCCTGGGTAGTGGCAGAAACGACCTGTGATGAATTGACCATAACCCCCATTCTCTGTCTCCCTACACTGCTGGAGGAGAGGAGGTGGAGCCGAAGAAGGAGGGAGGGGTGGGGAGAAGGTGTTTTAAGTCTGCTCTGATTCCGACTGGTAATAAATTCAATTAAAGTCTGTTTTGCCCTTGATAGTAACTGGTTTTTGATTTCTCCCTGTCCTTATCTCAACTCATGAAGCTTTCATTACATTTTCTCTCCCTTATCCAGTTGTGGAGGGGAGTGATAGAGCAGCTTGGTAGTTACCTGGCATCCAGACAGGGTCAACCCACCATAACAGAATTTGTAGAACAGTGGCAGTTGTGACTGTGGATTTTATAGAAAAAAATAGCAACCTATATGTAGCAATTTACATTTGATTATTGCAAAAAGTGTTCATATTTACATATAAAAATATGCACAGATAAATGTGCAGTAGAAAAGGTTGGGAAAAAATGAATAGGAAATGAATTGAACTCCAAATTCTTATTTTAATTTAGTAAAACTAAAACTTTCCATTAACATATCTCCTGCTTCAGGTTTTCATATTTCATTTTCTCATATACTGCTAGTCCCAGAGCGATAGACAGCTGAAATGTCCATTTAAAACTTTCTGTTCATAATTTGATACGAGCAGAGCAAGCAGCACCTGCTGATTCCCAGGGTACACCAGTAAGTGCAGTCTGCAGGCTGAAACAGCTGGCACCACTATTTAACACAATCAGGATTTACATTTAAAATGTACTCGGTATTATATTAGGTTTCAGTAACTACTTTCCATCATGTGACCATCTGTTTCTGCAGTTGCAATTTTGTGCTTCCCTTGATAGCTGTCCTCAAAACACCAAAAAAAAATCAAACCCAAACCAACTGAAAGTCATGCTGGGTATTCTACAGCAAACCTCTTTACTGAACACTATGGAACACAAGTGCCTAACGTGGTTTAGTCCTGATGGGCAGCTAAGCACCACATAGACACTTGCTCACTTCCCCAAGTGGGATAGGGGAGACAATCCAAAGGGCAAAAGTGGAAAAACTCAAGGGCAGAGGTAAATCATACCACCATACAAGCTAAATGAAGAAAAGTTACTCCTCTATCCCAGCCAAGAACAATAAAGCTAAGAACAAACATTGGCGTCTTAAATATCACTAAGGATACCATGAATATTTCATAAACAGGCCCAAAGAATGTTAAGTAAGTAAGTTGAAAACTGGTATCTGAAACTTACCCGTACATAGCATCAGAAAATTTAAAAAAACCTCAAAACCCAGAACACTGGCCACAAAAGGTTGACAGAAAGAAGTTGTCCAGTATCACTTATAAATTACTTCCTGACTACAATATATGGATAATTTGGATATGTTCTTGGGAAGTGGAGAACATGAATATGAGTCCTCTTACAGAGAAGATGATGATTTCTGTTACTGGGAAGAACTACAGTAAGCTATCTATTGGTCAACAAGGATAAAATTTGCTGATTGGCAGTACCAGCACTTCAAAAGAAAAAGAGTTTTGCTTTTTCTCAAAGGCAAGTCATATGCACCAACTCTAAGAGTAGTACTGCAGAGTAAAGGAAGTTCTGGCTCCAACACTAAGGTTTGAAGGGGAGGTTACACTTAACTCTAACTGTGTCTTAGAAATGCTATCAAAATGCTGAAACTGAACAGAAATAAACTGAAAACCCAATATATGGGTCAGTATGGTAAGACCGCATGATATGAAATATAACCAAACCATCATATTTTTAGCAATCTTCTTGAATCTTTGGAAAAAATTTCTGAAATAATTCAATTTTTTTTTTTTATAAAGTAGAAAAGCAGTTTCCTGTACTGCTTCAAATTACTTCACACAAGAATTTGAAATGATCGTATTAATCCTGACAAATAAACAGATAGCTATTCTGCTCTTCTGCAAGCAGGAAAAGTTCTATCAGAGCATTGCCCTCTTGTTCAGAGTCACGTATTCTGAGAATGGCTAACCAGTGACAAAGTCTTGCTGGCTGCAGACAATTTGTGTTTTGATGCAATTTTGGTGGTGCTGCAGACTGACACAGGCATTTCATAGCCTGGAATGAATGTCCTTTAGCAACTGGATCATTAAACAGTACTTTTTGGTGCATCTTTTAATTTTATTTCAGCCATGACGAGTGGAGTCAGTTGAAGGATTTTCTTTGAAAGCACAATTCTGACACCAAAAAGAAAAAAAAAAATAATGTATCTGTATATATGAAAATACCTTTAGTGTTCCTCTTGTAAAGCAAGAAATTTATTACTTTTACTATATTTGAATTTTTAGTGTCTGTAGCAGTATTCAGAAGTTTGTGAGTCCAATTAAAGTTGTGCTATAATAAAAATTGAAAAAAATTATACAACCAAAGTTTAGAAAAATATAATAAGGTTTTACTGAATTACTCTTTAAAACTCTAAAAGGAGAAAATTGCTTCATTTTTTGATTATTGAGGTTTCTTAAATTCGTAAGAAAACTTGGTGAAATCAAAGAGTAATGGCTCAAAATATGACAACACAGTATAATCTTCATAATGCCTATTTTTTATGGTATATTCTTCGCATCACATTTTCAAATCTTCCTGTGGCAACTACATTTGTTATTTGCACAGCAGACAGCTTGCCAGGTTTAATTATAATCCACATGCCATTACAAGTTAGTTGTTGAACAAACAGGAGAATCTCAGTGAATGTACAATCAAGTGTTTGGTTATATTAAAAGTTGTTTGTTAGGGCTAGCAAAGGATTATTTTCTTTATTACATTACTGTGGTGACAACATTTCTATTTGCCTACAGTGAAATGTCTTTCGTTGCCTTCTATAATGGCTCTTCTGCCATTTTTCAGTTCTGCTGCAAATTCCTTGAAAATAAAATGTAAACATTTAGACTACTTTAACAAAGACCAAGAAAAAGAAAATGTGAAAATACATAAATAATCAAGTCCCCAAGCAACAAAACTCATGCATGATTTGTCATACTGCATACCCTCACGTAGTGCTTTATTTGGAATTCAGTCTTCATGATTGCAGAAAAGGGGATAAACAGAATCTCTTATTCAATGGCTAGGGATGCTTAGGTAGGGAAAAATAAATGTCTGCCCCAAGGTCTTGATCGCTTCTGCCAAGAACTAGAAGAAATACTATTTGCCAAGTCTCCTCTTCCCTAAAGCTAGACTGTGGGGTTTTACACTGAAAAGCAGAAGGATTTGTAGAATTTAGTTTCTCTCTTTCTGTATTAGTATTTACTCCATAAGAAAAGTCTCCTGAAATTCTGCGACTTCTAGACTAGCAGAAAATATCCCTTGAAGATTAAAAAAAAAACATTAGAAGAGTTGCCTGATAGATCTAAATTAGCTCATGGAACCTAAGCTGATATTTACTTTCAAAAAAACCTGCAAGTATATATAGAATGAATCATAGCATATTAAGGGGCTGGAACGGACCTTAAATGTCATCTAGTCCCAACCCCCCTGCCATGAGCAGGGACACCTCCCTCTAGACCAGGTTGCTCAAGGCCTTATCCAGCCTGACCTTGAACACTGACAGGGTTAGGGAACCCACAACCTCCCTCAGCAACCTGTTCCAGTGTCTCATCATCCTCACAATAAAGAATTTCTTCCTAATATCTTACCTAAATTTCCCCTCTTTCAGTTTGCACCTTTATTCCTTGTCCTGTCACTACGGTTCCTGATGAAGAGTCCCTCTCTGGCTTCCCTAGAGATCCCCTTCAGATACAGGAAGGTGCTATGAGGCTTCCACACAACCTTCTCTTCTCCAGGCTGAAGCACCCCATCCTTCTTAGCCTATCTTCACAGGGGAGGGGTTTCAGTGCACTTATCAACTTCATGGTGCTATTCTGGACTTGCCCCAATATTAAAGTTAAATATATCAATGTATGATAAGTAAACCCGGTTCTAATCATTCAGACATCCCTGACTTATTTCACTTCTGTGATGCTGTCTTGCCTTTGCAATGCTTATGAATAACCATTTTCTTTGCTTGTTACAAACTGTATGTACATTCATTACAATGGGATGGAACCCTGGGCACATCGTTTCTCCATCCTGGGTGCAGAATCCAGCTTTTTGAGTTGTGAAATTTCATCCCACTATTAGGAATGTATGTACAATCTGAGAACCAACTCCGAATCCATAAAGCACAAAATTATTTTCCAGTACTGGTAGTAATTTTATGGGTTTTCCATAATGGACTTACAAGTCACTTACAGTGGACCAACATGTGATTTTAATTTTACTCCATATTTTACATACAGACTGTGAATTTGTTAATTCTTCTTTGAATTTTTGGAATTTGTAACAGATATATGCTAGGTTTTACACAGAGCTGCAGAAGAAAAACTTAGTCTACACCAAGTTAAAGGCAGCTTACCTACCATGTGACATGGTAGGTAAGCTGCCTTTTACATTTACAGCTGCTGATAGTTCAGCTGTAAAAGATGCAAAGAAAAATGAGTCTCAATCAGATATAAGGCAACTAACTCAGGAAGGAATATTATGAATATATTAACAGCACTTGTGATGCACACTATTTACTGGCTCCAGGAGATGTAAACATGCTTTGGGAAAGAGGGTGAAGTCCCTACTTTATACTATATGCTGGGGGTGAGAGTGAGCTTTTGGTACTGAGAACTGCTCTCCTGTCAAGAGGTTGGGATGTTGAACTGAAAAAGTCTTCCTGAGATGCTGGCTGTAGTCCTCTTCTTTCATGGGCAAGCATTTTATACAATGCAGTTTATAAGCTAAGCAAGCTTCTTAGCAATAGCTGAAGAAATCTCCATCCATTAGAAAACTTCCGTAACTACTCTGATAGTAAATAAGGCATTTAATTTTTATTCTAAGTTTATTCATGGCCAGTTGATACCCATTTGTTCTTATTAATTGTAGTTTAAATAGTTCACTTATCTTCCTAGTGTTTATCTTTTCTGCTTTTCCAGACACCACTCCCCATGCAATATATTTAGATTGAACAGTCATGTAAGAATTGGACCTTAATTTTCCAGGTTTAATGAGCCAAAGCTTTTATTTCTTCCATCAAGATAACTCTCCATTATCCTCATTATTTTGTAAGCCTTCTGTGCACTGATTCCAGTCAAAATGCAGCTCCCTGGGTATAGGTGACCTTGCAAACTTTTCTCTTTCTTGGAATGTTAGCTGCAAGTGATCACCAAATCTTTGACTGAATCATATTGTCTATTAATTATATCCTTCAATCACTTATCCAGTTATTACATTAATGTCTATCTTTTTAATTTTTTTCCTCCTTTTTTCCCCCAGTTAATCTGAAATCTTTGCAACATAGCTCTTCTTCTTGACCAAGTTAACCACATCTTCCAAAACTACTTTTTTGTCCAGCTTCTCTATTACAGTTTTGATATTTACCCACACAATGTCTAAAAATGTATCACATTTTATTTTAGTAACTATTTGATAAAGGAATATGCCACAACACTGTGGAATAACTGGGGTCTACTCTTTATTAACAGAATTTGTTTAATATATATTTTTGAAACTACAATTCTGCCCTGAAGATAATTTCTGATACCATGTATTTCTCTAGTAAATTCATATCAAAACCTGACCCATGGGAATTTATAAAAGCTTTTCACTCCTTAGGTTTCATCTGAACAAAGACAGAGTCTTGGGAGCTTTATGCAAGGGCAGCAAAGTAAAACTTTCCCACTGATCCTGGATTTCTTCAACACAACATGCACAAGCCTAAGCAAGTTGTAGAAATGAGCTCAGTGACAGCAGAACTGAGCCAGACTGTGCAAATCTTTTCAGATTTCTTTATCTTTTATGAGGAACTGGACTGTGAAGAATACAGTGAGGTACAGGAACTTCTAAACACTTTTGCTTCTTAGCACTCTATTATTCTTCGCATCTTGATTTTATTTAGGATAGATTGCTGATATTCAGCATTACAAAACTTTTATTTCAGTCCTGTACTGGGTTTATATGGCAAAGTTTTGGTATTAGGAGGCTGCAGGTGTGCCCTGTGTGAGAAGAGACTATGAGATACCCCCATGTTGGGCACAGACCATTCCAGGTGGCTCCCGAACAGAGCCACCTCTGGCCAAAGCTGATCCCGCCAGCAATGCTGATGTCACATTTCTGATTAACATATCTAAGAAAGGGTAAAAAGCACTGTGCAGTAGCAGTGCAAGAAAATGAAAAAACCTGAGAGAAATAGCTCAGCAGAAACTTGAGTCAGTGAAGGAGGGGAGGAGGTGCTCTAGGCATAAAAACAAACATTCCCTCAAGCCCAAGAAGAAGACCATGGTGAAACAGGATGTTTTCCTGTAGTTCATGAATAATCCTACCAGAGCAGACATCCACAAGGAAGCTCACGGAAAGCCTGTGCAGGGGCAAGTTTTCTGTCAGGAACTGAGGCCCATGGGGTACCCACACTGGATAAATCTGTTCCTGAAGGACTGTTCCTTTTGGAAAGGACCCTTTCTGCAGAAATTCCTGCAGCAGTGTATCCCATAGAAAGGACTGCATTGGAGAACTTCATGTAGTACTGTGTCCTGTGGAGCAGCGATCAGTGTGAAGTAGTAGTTCTGGCAGTGGTGAAATGCTATGACCTGGAAGCAAAACCTTTCTCCATCCCTCCTAAGTGACAGAGTTTGCAAATCCATCACACAACACAATGCTGCTTTTAAAATCTTACGTTTTTTAAATGAACAAATCTTTCCTTCAAGAATGAAAGCTGGAGCCCATGTTATCTACACCTCTAGATCTGCCCTGTTCTTGTCTCATTTTATGTGCATATTGCTGCAAGTGCTTATCACCCCGTTTTTGTGAAACTTTGCCAATATTGTTTTATGTGGCTCCTGTGTATAATTTGCATTATATATGTGTAACTGGGCATTTTAGAAGTGAGTTAGTGTCATTGTTTATCACAATATACACGTCGCAGAATGCACAAAGCACGTGAATGCATAGGGCATTTTGTTTAAACCAGTGACAGTCCTTACTAAGTTGAGTCATGAGATGGCCTCAATTTATCTGTGTGTATTATGACTTTTCAGAACTTCTACTTCTGCCACAAGGTAATTAGATCAGTCCAGTGATGTGAAGCAAGTGTTCTGTACCTGATACACAAATGCTTTGATCAAAATTTTTATCTCAACCTCTCTCTTGAGACCCACATTGGGCTCCAATCACACTTGCTGCTTTTAACACCAAAAGGAAATTAAACTCCAAATAAGCCACTGCCCTTCCCCCTCACCTTCCAGTAAGGGAAGGACAAAACAACACAGCACAAAACTTCTCCCCTTTCTCTGTAACCTAGACATCTGTGTATACTCTTTCACTAATACCTAGACAAAAACTCTGTTTCACTGGGTAGTGAACACATATTCTTCATTCAACATGATCATGACAACAATAGATTTGCTCATCAAAATTTCTTGACAAAATGTGAGCAACTGTGAAGTTGAAATGTATATCTGTAAATTATTTTCTGGTTTGTTTTTTTTTTTTTTT
>VZTI01004651.1:671911-686696 GCA_013397865.1 Struthidea cinerea
TGTTTGTTTTGTTTTTTTTTTTTTATCTAAAGTAAAACAATTCTGTGTCCTATAGTTTCTGAGATACAACTTTAACATTATGGAAGAGTCAAAGATCACACATACTGGTATAATGCTTCAGACTGTATATACAATATTTTTTAAAAAAATGTTTGGGTAAAAACACTCTACCTTGTATTTTCTTTTAAGCAAATTTCTTTGTCTTTTAAAAGGCTGATGTAGGTTTAGAAGAGGCTTCCTAACACAGTAAGAGAAAGTGTTTCATTATAGGGAAACAAGATACCAAAATCTATGCAGGAGGCACCTAATTTGATTTGGATTCCTTTAGAAAGCTAACTACAAAACATGGAGTTTAGATTGCAAACACAGATTCAACTGGCAAAATTGAGAATTAAAGCTTGACTGTGCTGAGAATAATATGTTAAAACCAGTCCCATAGTCTCCCGCAGTAACTTGTCAAACTTAAGTATACAAAAATACTGAATCTCTTTCTAGGTTCCCCTTACCCAGCCATTATATTGGTTTATATGTGAAGTGCACACAGTATATGCCACCATTACAAAATACATTCAAATCTCAGGACGCCAAATATGCATCAAAACTTGGATTAAGATGATCAAAACCTTATGACTCACACATGGTTTCCAGAAGTGCTCAACATCTAGACTGAGCTGGGCAAAAGAATGACTCTTTGAAAAATGGCCTCACATTTTATCTTCATGGCTTTTTATGAACCCTTAAAGAAAAACACGATTCATTTCCCTGAGCAGCAATTAGCTCAGGAAGTCATCTTCATATGATTGCATTTTGCTGCAAAGGATAAGATGAATCTGACCTACCACACAGCATACTGGTAGTTGATTCTAATCACTTTATTTGCATCATATCTGTGTTTAGTCTGTACATTCAACCAAATAGTTTCACTGAAGCATATAGCTTTTTTTCTATTTTTTTCCTCCCTGAAACAATTTTTGTAAATCTAGGATAATCTTGATTATTTTAATATATTTTTTGTTATTAGGTTTATATCTCAGTACATCTTCTGCTCATATGTATAAAAATTAGTTTATACTTTAATGGCCACGAAAAGCTTTATTCATTATTATCATCACTTCCTATGATTTTCTCTTTACTGAGTAATTTTGATACCGTTATTCAGAGTCAAGATATTTTTAGCTAATTCATTAACCTTTGATAGTAAGAATAATGGATTATTGTCTGAGCCATTTACTAGGAAACATTGCGTAAGAAATAAAGTAGAAATTGTCACCTTATCAGTTAGTAATTTTAAAACCTTCAGATCACTGAAACATTGACCTAAGTTAAGACAAAAATACATAATCTATGAGACAGTCAACTTTGGTTACACAATACTGGGCATTTATTAACAGCAAGACTATTCTCCCAAAATATTTGTATTTATCAAATATTTACTTGCTACTTATGCAACTAAGAAGTCACATTATCACATAAAAGTTTTGTGCTTTCTTAGCTTCATGCAGTTTGTAAATTTTTACCAATTATTGCCTAAGATAACATTCTGTTGTCCATCTTCCTTTCACAGATCTGACCTCAAAATTCTTAAAACTAATGCCAACTAAAAATCCCCAGATGTGTATTATAATATCACTAAACATTAAGATACTCTGATTACTCTGCAAACTACTATCATTCTTATTTTTAATTCCTTTTTTTCCTTGTACCCATTTTGTTTGTCCTACTGTTCTCTGTCAATGCCAAGTTGCTTATATGATTTTTAGTATGCTGTCTTTTTCTCTGAATTAGGATTTCAGTAAAAAAGCTATCAGCTTATGGGAAGGAAAACCAATCTAGCTAAAGTCTAATGTTTATCAATATTCAAAAACCCTGGGCAGCCTGCCAGATATATTACTTCAGATTTAATTCAGTTATAGAATAACAATGTGTGACTTAAAATTAAAATGTGCTATTCAGCAAATGTCAGAGTTTGTCAAAAGTTCTTATCTCTATAAAAGACAATGAACTCTGTGTCTTTGTGGATGTATTTTAAGCTTGTGAGAATGTATAGCCATCTTCAGGACATTTCAGGTTTGAAAATATGACTAAAAGAATAAAACAATCACCTTGATTTGAATGAACTGGAGAATCACTTGGGTCTCTTCATCACTCACAGGGAATTGAGATCCTTATCACGCCCTCAACATCTTAACTTTTAGAAACTTGTAATGGGGTAAAATTGCACCCACATTTACTGTGGGTTATGAAAAGAGGGCTTTGGTGGATTGATGCCACGTTTATTCCACAGGGTCCCTCGTGGAGACGCTTTGGCGGCACTCTGCCAGCACCTTCGCAGACAGTCATGAACTGCCACTCACACACACAGTCTAAGCACGAACCGGAGATGAAGAGGCGAGAGGGGTTCTCTGCATGTAATTCTGAGGTGTTTAATGGAACCAACACACTCAAAGGAAACAGAGGCAAAAAACCAAGAACGAAAGCCACGCGTGGTTTTAACCTGAAAGCTCCCAAAGGCGGGCAGAGCATCAGAAGCCAATGGTCTGAGGCCCAGGGGGCAGAGGCAAGGGTGAGTGACATAACAGGGGCCAAGGGGAAAAGGGAGGGGAGTGGGGAGAGAATCAGTGACTAGTGGAATCTCGGTAAAGGGAGAACTTTCTAGCACAGTGCTTTGGGGAGAGACCACTTTCAAAACAACATTGGCCGTGTAAAGTGGATTTTGCCACTGCAACAGTGGGTCATTAAAAACAATTCATCCGGCTTGCCAAAAGTACAAATTGAGAAGACTGAATATTCTTGATGGTTATCTACCTTATCAAAAGTGAAAGCAAAATCAGTTGTGATTTACACTGAAAAGAGTCTACTACAAATAAGGACCAAAAAAATATACATAAGAATTCAAAGCTGAAAGTTAAGAAAATCTGTATTTAAGATTGTCTAGATTTTGTCACAGCCTCTGGAGGTAACTTGGCTGCATGTTTCATTGTTTAAGAAAAAAAAATGTAGGAGATAAAAAATGGGACAAAATACACAACACAAACAAGTCCTTAGATCAAAGTCTATGGCGGATGAAACATTACATTTTCTAGATTAATAAAGAAGAATTGAACAACTTAATTTCCTGAAGACAGACCTCTCATACTGGCTGAACTTTTCATAGAGCATATGAGCTCTAGGTCCCCAGAGGTAAGAACTCAGGAAGGGAAGCAAAAGACCAGCACGGCTGAATCAAGACCTGCTGTCTAAGCTAAGGGGCAGAGGGAATTGCACAGGCAGTGGAAGAGGGGCAGGTGCCCTGGGAAGACTATAGGGATGCTGCCTGGTTGTGAGGGATTGGGTCTCGAAGGCAAAGGTGTATCTGGAGCTGAACTTGGCAAAGAATGTAAAGAATAGTAAGTAGGGTTTCTACAGGTATGTAAGCCAGAAAAAGAAGGTCAAAGAAAGCATACTTCCTCTAATGAGCTAAACTTCATGAAATAATAATAGTTATTGGATGAATCAGAAGAGTTGCAACAGTGACATATTTAGTCACTGACCTATATTTTCTTACTGTTACAGAACACACATACCATGTATTTTAGCTGTATAAAACTTCCATTCTTTGAGGAATTTATAAACCTGCTAAGCTTATAAACAAGCTCTCGTAAAAAATAAAACCATGTTTTTCCACTTAAGGATAGGATACTAAGCTAACTAACTAGATTTTAGATGTAACAGCAGTAGACACTCTCTTCTTGGATCAGATTAGAAGAGAGCACTACATGCAGTTAAATATTGGTGTCCTAATGCCTTTTCAATGTATTTAATTATAACATTCTATTCACTTCATATGCAAACCTATGTTCAAACATCAATGTCAAAAGTAAATCTATGATCATCAAAAGCTACCTTCTGCGTATGCATTTTGCAGAATGATTCCAAAAGTCAAAATTATGTTTCTTGAAAGCTATCTGATCTTATTTTAAATTCCAGTTCTTGGCTTATCACCTGTGGTGACGGTTTCAATGTTTAATTATCTTCACCGCTAGGAAATCGTATCTTATTTAAAGCTTAATTTTATCTAACCTTAAATTCAAGGCATTGGATCATAACATCCTTTTATCTGCAAGACTTAAAAAAGGATTGTGATTGCTTACACATTGTGCATAGTGACCAAGTTATGTTTCACATACTTCTCTTTCACAAAATGATCAGACTGAAGCCTTCAAGGCTCACAGCTAAAGCTGTCTCCTGGTATTTAAATACTTCTTATGTTTCGTCTGTTGACTGTCTTCTATACTTCTTCTTGAAGTTTTATCATCTGAATCAGACACAACATTGTAGAAACAATCCTTTCAATTCTCCTCTCAATTAAAAAAAAAAACATATTCTCTNTCTTGAAGTTTTATCATCTGAATCAGACACAACATTGTAGAAACAATCCTTTCAATTCTCCTCTCAATTAAAAAAAAAAAACATATTCTCTGAAGGACTAAACCTGCTACAACACTGAACATAGAATTTGTGGCAAAATGGCCATTTATGAACACCCTTGAATTATTTTCTGAGTTGTTGTTAACCTTGCCTGAAGTTCCCTGTCCTAAAAACATTGTTTATGTTCTTTCCACCAAAAGTGTTACTATGTTAAGATTCTTCTACTCAAATATGTTTGGCTCAACACTGCTCATTTATTGGAATAGTTTGGATCACTCCATAAAATTTGTAACTGTTTTTTATTTACCGGCCTATAAATGCGTGTCACATGAAAATTTTATTGCAGAGACATTTTATAAACTGGGTAGCAGTGAAAGTATTGGGAAAGAGAAAAGAGCAGTTTTCTGTTCCAATGGCTGCATTTGGAGATCTGTCAGCAAAGCTATTTTTAACCTAAAAGTACTGATTAACTCAATTGACTAGATATATGTAAAATTACAATGTATTCCTAATTAGATGCATTTTATGTCATCACAAGTACTGATTAACTCAATTGATTAGATATATGTAAAATTACAATGTATTCCTAATTAGATGCATTTTATGTCATCACACGCTATTATACACCTTTCTAATCTGTCGAGAAACAAATAAATACGGGAAAAAAAAGGTACTTGATGAGGCTTAATTTTCATTAGATATTTCTGAAAGCATTAACAGCAATTTTTAATTTTCATTACTTTTTAGTAAAAATTCCTAAATAACTGTTCAGTTACTCTGGTATTAAGCTAATCAAACTGGAGTTCCTTTGGAAAATGTTTTTCTGTCACCTATGCTCTGTTGTTTTTCTTCCAAAAAATAATACATAGAATAGTTTTTCAACCTGTGAAGGACTTGCATATTCTACCTTTAATTGTCTCTTGTGCTCTTTCTCCCCTTACAAGGAACACCATATATTTCATACGTGAAGGTGAAGGTGCAAGTATTTACGGTGAAAGGTTACATTAAAATGAGTAATAGTTTTGCAAAAAGTAACAACAAATAAAAGAATCCTAAAATAATAGAAGCATATAAATGATCACAGAAAGGAGCTTCAGGATATCTCTGAGTCCTACTTCCTGCCTGAAAGAGTACTGCCACCAATGATTGCCACTCAAGATCAGTTCACCCAGGGAAAAGTCTAACCAAGACTCCAATTTTTACTAGACTGTTTAGATGAGTACTTATGGTCAAGACTTTCTAGCCAGGACTTGAAAACCTTGAATGATGTGCATCTCCACAATCTCCTGGCTAGCCTTTTCAGCACTTCTGCACTCACTTGCCGGTGAATAATTTTTTGTTTCCTAATGTCCAGTGCAAACCACACAAACCACAAAAATTGCCCATTACTGTTTTGCTTGTCAATAATAAGAATAGTTTAGCTTCATCATTTCATTTCTTCAAGGAGATTTATGTAGGTTTTGCATTGTCCCCTAGCCTTTGCTCACTGAGCTAAGTAACCCTCTTCTTTAACATCACATGCTCAGGTTCTTAACTACCACAGTAACTGAGTCTGGACATTCAACACCATTCTTGTATCAGCCTCGGCAGGGGGAAGAGATTTTATTCCAGGTACAGCTTCCCCAGAAATACGAAGAGGGAAATGATAAGAACTCCTCGTGTTGAACTGAAGTTTAATATGTTTCTGCTAGCAGAGTCTCTCTGGATTAACACTGGCATTTTAATTTTTCCCTATTATTCAGCATCAGTTCATTGTTGGGCTCCATCTTGGTGTATGTCTGCTCACTGAGGGCTGCCCATCAGTCAAACCATTTAACATTCCCCTCAGAGTGGAATAGTCCAGTGAATTTTAAGTCACATTTACATAGGACTTCTTATCCATCCCAGTTTCTGAAATTATCAAAAACCTCACTTAAATTATGCCTACCATGCTCTCCTCATTAAATTAGCCGATTTCTACTTCACAGCTGCCCTGGTACTACATATATGTAGTACTGCATCTATCAGAAAGACTGTGAGATAAACCATGCAAGTGATTTACTTGTCCTGAGCAGGACATGTAAGTTCTAATAGTCCATTACAATTGAAAGACTACATAAAGTTAAAGAATATTGCTACATTCATTATTTGTAAGTTCAGGTGTCTGTAGGGGATATATTTATATTTTAAACAGTCATCAAGAATTTCCTTTAAAATCAAAGAAGAAAAATAAGCATTCTGGAACAATTAATCTGATCTGTCTAAGGTTTCTACATTAAGATCAGAAAAATCAGGCCCTAGGAAGTCCCTATTTCTCTCCTTCAACTACAAAAGATTCCACAGAGGATCTTGGGACCGGCAAAATATACAACAGTTTGTTTATGGGTCCTGTAGCTGATGTCACCCATCAACTGCAGCAGTAAAAATTATCTTAAAAGGCAATGGAAAAAAGCCAAACCCACAAACAAATAAGCAAAACTAAAAGAAGAAAAGGGAGAAAGGGAGAAGAAAAAAGAAGGAGAGGAAAATATCTTCCCTGTGACCAGTAAACAAAGACAAAAAATTAGTACCTCTCTAGTTGAATATCATCTTCTTGGCAAATTTCCCTGGCCCAACAACCACTCCATCCAAAAACCTAAACTAACAGAATCATTTCCACAGTATCACAGTCTTGTTGCTCTGATTTCTTATAGTGATATTGCTCATGAAGAACATGCTTTGACCAGTTGCAGATTTTGCAGAGCTAATTTACTTTTAAAGCTATGAGCATTATTGTGAAATGCTTATGGATACTTTGCTAATGCTAATCTACTAAATTCTGTTTGTTCTATAGTATAAGTTTGCAAAATAAAAATTATAAAGAAGGGTCTGTGAAATGGGGGAGAAAAACAAAACAATACAAACATTATTTGGAACCACTTCTTCAAACTCACACTATAGTCATATTTCTATTTTAAACAGTCACCAAGAGTTTCCTTCTACTAGCAGGAATTGCAAAACAAGATGGTTAAGCAGACTTTGGAACATGAGGGTAAGAGGTAGCTACCGTGGTATGTAAGGGCATGTAAGTGGAAGGTTATGAACTGAAAGGAGAGACGGCAACATTATGAGCTAAAGAGATCAAAATTGAAACCATTTAGGTCAAAGCAGTTTCCCACAGGAGTCTAGGCAATTATCTTTGATGTAGGTCTACTTTTTAGATGTCTGAAATTGGAGAGAAAAATCCACGTTTGTCTCAGTTCCTCATTTAGAGAACACAAATGTCTATTTTTTCCCTTTCTTTCCACATTTGTATTTATTAAGAGAGCTAGATTGTCTCAGTCCTTCATTTTTTCTAACTTAAAGCATCATGCTTACAAAAAGGAAGTCCTTAGCACTTCCACAACATTAATTTCTACAATTTTTGAGACCTGTTTTAAACATACACTTTTTTTCATGATTTCATAGGAATCAAAATGAAGAGGAAGTAATAGAAGAGAATGAATCAGAGAATCATCATGCTGCTACATTACAGTGAAAGCATACATATTGCATGCTTTCACTGTAATTTAAGCATTCCATTGCAGAAGAACAATTCTCAATATCATTAAGAAGTATTGCACAAACAATTTCCCATATTTCATTTGCAATCTTGAAGATGTAATGATGGGATGGCTGTTAAATAGTTTGCCCAGCATTGTGGTACATGCAGCATAAATGACAATGTAAAACTAAATGACAAGTATCCTAAAAGGTTGACATTTATAGAGTAAATACCAGGATTTCTGTTAATAGCAGCAACCTGATTTAAAGAAGACTTTGGTGCACATAGGATTTAGAAAAAGTGGCAATCTACTTTGATATCCTGCTAGAACAATTTTGAAAATTATGTTTATTAGTTGATGTTGTTGTTAGAAAGAGTAGAATAATTCTCAATCTTATTCTGTGGTTTCTATTAGTCTCTAAAACTTATGTCTGTTGCTGAAACATAAAGGTCCAGTATGTCTGCACAGGGTAAGTTTTAGTTTCTGTAGATCGAGGGTGTATGGACTTACATGCCTTGATTAAAGCCCCCAAATTATGTAAGTGGTCTGAGCTTTTTGCTGTGAAAGAATAGCAATTGCATTCGCTTTCCAATGGTTGTGCTGGAAAGTTACAGCTTAAAAATTACTGTTTCAGATGGGAGAAAAGGAATAACTTCATAGAATATTTATAAAGCAGGAGTAAAAAAGAAATAGAGAACAAGGACAAAAAAGACATAGATTAGTATAAAGGATGGGGACAGAGTAAAAAAATACAACAAATAGGTAAGCAAGTTCTTTCATTTCATTGAGGAGATAATGGTAAAGGGCTAAAGTAAGAGAATAAGACAAAAGTTTATAAATTATGAGGGAGATTGAAACAATATTGTATTTTTCATCACTGTGCCAGAATATATGTAACAATAATCCATAGTAGATTAAATGAGAGACTTCATTGTGGCACAGTCACTGGTTGTCAGTCTTTTGCAATCCTTTGGACAGTTCACACATAGTGAGTGACACACACATTGGTTACTTCTGTAAGCTGTCCACAGAATTTCTTCATCAAATAGCAAACTTACGGTAATAATGAGAATTCTACGGTCTCAATCCAAAGCCTACCAAAATTAATAGGAGCAATTCAAACAGGAGCGTTGACAGCACTTTTCTAAAGTATTTCCTGAAAGGAGCAGCCAATGACAGACTCCAAGCCTGATAAGAGTATTATGGCTAAAGAATCTTGTTAAGTCCTTTCCTAAATAGTATAATGAAATATATTTCTAACTTGGAGGGGCGGTGTGTGTGTTGGTGGTGGATGATTGGCTTCATTTGGAAGTGTACTCTTTTAAAACTTAAAAATAATATTAAAAATGTAACATTAAAAACATTTAGTAGATTGAAGGAATATTATTATTGCCTGCTAAAAATATCTTTTAAATTTGTATTTTTCATTTATTTTAGCCCTATATTGCCATTTTACAAGGTTTTTAACATTTTAATGAATAAAGCTGTGTTTTAAAATGTGGACTTATGTTCCCTCAATATTCCTAATAAACCAGAGGGGTTAGGTGCTTCAACCTTATTAAAAAAAAAAAAATCACAATATAATATATGTTCTGTACATTTTGCTAGTACATCTGGCAGGAAGATTAAGGTCCACAGAGAAAGGAGGATAGAGGAATGATGACAGATGGGGGTGCCCAAATTGTGCCCTGCTCCATCTTACTTTTTTGCACAGTGACAGAAGCCCTAGAGGCCCTGAGGTGGAGAGGAGACTGGGTTCCAAGGGCAGCTAGTGAGTGTTTGAGATCCATTGCTAGAGGGATCCACACTGCACCTGTGTGTACACATACGTGTATATTCCCATTAACAGGCGTTCATCCTGATTTGACAGGGAGGGGAACAAGATGAAGCCATTGGTGCTGTCTGTGTTTGAGTGCTGACTGTTCCTGTTTGTGTTGTTCTGGATGTGTACATACTCTTATATGCGCATTGTGTGTGTTTGTGCCTAGTGGGGTTACACTTGCTGGACCTAAGGATACCGATCTGTGGCATCCTTGCCTCCACTGGACTACCAGATTTGCGATTCCCTGGCACATTCCTGGAGAGCAATTTAGAAAAGATAATTCATGGGATGTTCAGTTTTTATGAAATATTGCATTAATGCAATAAAACTCTGACCAAGCTTTAAGAAATTCTTTGTACATGTGGTTAGTGTGTTTGCAGAGCACCTAATGACCTTTAATAAAGCGTATCAGAATCTGCCTGAAGCAAGGGTCTTAACAACAAAAAGGGAATCTTGATGATAAAAAAATGTTTTGACTAGGCTTTTAATTTTCTGACAATGTGAATGTGCAGTCCAGAAAGTGCAAAAGTTATGGAGATAGACTAGGGCTAGAATCTTTTGGCTACAGGATGGAAAAGTGAATTCCAGCAATTAAATAATAATTTTAATTCTGAAGAAATGTGGTCAGAATTTCTAAACAGTTAAAAGTGGGAACTCTACAAATTTGGATGAAATTGTGGAAAAAAGGATATACAAAGTAAAAACATGTTGATATATTTACATAAAAATAAACATAATGTGCTGTATTATCTCAAGTATTGTGTCCAGTTCTGGGGCCATCAATTCAAGGACATTTTTGTGCTGGAGCAAGTCCAGAAAAGGATGACAAAGATGGTGAAGGGTCTAGAGAGTAAATCCTCTGAGGAGCAGCTGATAGAGCTGTGGTTTTTTAGCCTGAAAAAAAAAGGAGGCTTATGGGTGACGTTACTCTGCAACTACCTGAAAGGAGGCTGTAGCCAGGTGGGGGTCAGCCTCTTCTCCCAGGCAACAATGGACAGGATGAAAGGACACAGTCTCAAGCTGCACCATGGGAGATTTAGTTTGGACATTGGGAAAAATTTTTCATGGTAAGAGTGATTAAACATTGGAATGGACTGCCTGGGGAGATGGTGGAATCACCACCCTGGGGGGTATTTAAGGAAAGACTGGATGAGGCATTTAGGCCATGATCTAGCTGACACATGGTGGTGTTCAGTCGCAGGTTGGATTCCATGATCTCAGAGGTCTTTTCTAGACTAGCTGATAATGTGATTCTGTGATTCTGTGACAGGATGCTTCAAAACTCTTTTTTCTTTTCCAAACTCTATTATCTGGTGCCATGAAAGACAGCAGTGCTCCAGAGAAACAGATTTTAATACTTTTTGACCTGCACAGTTTCACTGGAAACTGCTGTTTACAGAAATGTAGTGCAAACTGAAAGGAATCAGAAGTGATTAAGAGAAAAATGAAGCTCCAGCCTACTGCCAGATTCTCATGTGCTGTGTGGCTACTAGAAGAAGGCCTCCACAGTTAGTATTCAGACAGTATTTTGCTTCAAATTGTAGAGTTTGGAACAGGAGTTTTGGATTTATTTATATTCAGTCTCAATAGAGATACTGTTCCTGTCCAGCTCCTTCATCAAGACATCATAAAGACGTGCACTAGCCTTCCTCACAAACATTTCCATGTCCAGGGAAGGAATTTCACATATACAAGGAGTACATGTACAAGGAAGCCACAGTGTGGAAAGTGTCCATTTCTCAGGCTTTTGTTTTTATCACACATGAGCTAAACCAGTGTCAAAACTTTTATAGAAAAACTACTTTTCTTATTCCTAGGAAAAATACTACCTTTTTTTTTTTAGAGAAAAGAGATCCTTTTACCCGTAACTTCTTCCAGCCACTCCTTACAGCTCTAGGGGTAACTGCTGGTGCCCTATACTTCCACCGTGGTCTCATTTTTATTCCTTGCACTCTTGCCCATTGGAGAGAGAAGGACCTCAAGCCTTGATCTCATAGATGTGACAATTTCAACATACACCACCTGCACAAGTCACAGTAGCATTTTAATGTGCATTTTGGGCTGATATTTGTTCTAATTCTTGCTTATTTCTAACTTCTTTCTTGTTTTCTTCATAGAGGGTATCATGCATTTCAATCTTGCAACAGACCTGAGCATCAAATCTACTTAGGTCAATCCACTGAGCTGTAAACTAATATGCAATATAATGCACTGAATTTTAACTGTGGAAAATAATCCCATTCTCACTAAAGCAAACAAAGAGGTCTAATACAAGTGAACTTTTTCATCTTTAATGTACAAGATATGTAATCAGAAATTTTATTGTAAATATTGTTTTAACTAATGTTTTAAAAAACTACTCAAACAGTTAACATATAGTCTCTATTAGAAAGAGGACATTAGAGGTACAAATGCATTATTTCATATTAAAGCTTAAATACATGTTCTCTTTTATTCCAAATTTAATGCAGATAAAATCTTTGTTGTCTTGGGAGGATTTTATAAAACATTATTATGTTCCTTGAATTCAATCTTAAAGTTCCATACAATAGTTTAGTAACAGTTTCTTGTATGTTGGCAGGAGGAGATGCAGGATTTGCTTTTATTTTGATTTTTTTGTATTTAAAATGTTAACCTAGTCATACTATTATTAAAGATTTCTAGAGTTTTATTGATCATTTAATTCATCAACAACTTGGAGGAAGAAAGCCTATGAAAATCTTAGTAACCAATATCTTGCACCTGGGAATCACTACCTCTTTTGCTCTGTGGAAGGAGTCCTTAAAAATCTGCCATCTCTGTTCTGCCTGCTTGTTCCTGAGGGCTGTTCCCAGGCAGTCCTGTTGAGTATATCCTTGAAGAGCTGGAAGGGATCCTGACTTTACTGTTTGTTTGACCCATGCCCCTCAGGACTGCAAACTCCACCAGTGTGTGATCACTGCAGTCCAGGCTGCTTTAAATCTTGAGCCCACAGGTAGGTCACTTACACTGGTGACCCTCAGGGTCAGTATCCTGTTCCTTCTAGTAGGGCTGTTACCTGCCTGAAGAAGTTATCCTCCATGCATTCGAGTGAATTCAGCCCACAGGTCTTCTAGCTTTTACTCTTCCAGTTCTCCCCCCGATCCTGGTGGTGGGGGAGTGAGCAAGTGGCTGTGTGTGGCTTGGCTGCCAGCTGGGGTTAAACTACAACATAATGCAACAAGAGTGTAATAGCTATTTTTGTTGCTTTGCACATCTCTCCCTAAAAATATGGGCTATTTTATATTTTTCCAATTCCCTAAATTACAGTCTATCAAAATAAATCAGCTGATCAAAATACAGCAACTCCATACTTGTCAACTAATAAGCACAAACTAGTTTTATTTAATAAAGCATTACAGGTGAAATTGTCTATTAGATTTCCTCCTCGTGACAGTGACTTGTCACCTGAACAACACTTACCACTGTTTGGTTAAATATGGAGGGGAAATGACAGATCTGTAGTAAGTAATCTTATTTCTTCTCATAGCAATTCTCTTGGCATCAAAAGTTTTGGTAAACCAAAATGTTAGAATTTTAGCTGATGCAGCTTTCAGTATACTGCATACAATAGAGATTGACACAGTTTATAATTAGTATTCGTTTTTCTTCTTTCTCTCTCTCATGATGACTGTGGAGAGATCAAAATTGAGAAATCTACAGAGGCAA
Organism: Struthidea cinerea; assembly: GCA_013397865.1. Lineage (NCBI taxonomy): Eukaryota > Metazoa > Chordata > Aves > Passeriformes > Corcoracidae > Struthidea > Struthidea cinerea. The sequence goes on from VZTI01004651.1 coordinate 685,331, forward strand.
GAAAGACATCCTTTGATGTGGAAAATAATCCAGGGAGGATGTGGAAATGGGCACTGGAATGGAAAGAGGCTGCTATAAAAGATCAAAAGAAATAGGTCCCAAAGAGAACTGGCTGAACAGTAATTGGATGTTTCCTTCTGAAGGGTCTGATTAATGGTAGAAGAAGTATAAATTTACCTTAGAGCTTTTTCCTTGTGAGCTTTATGTACATATAAACATATTTATAAATATGCATAAAGTTATTGCACAGTATTTCAACATAATTTGTGCCGTACTGTAGAACTATAACAATTTAAAAAAAAACCCCAACATATTGGATGCTCAACATACTACAGAGAGATCATGTATTGCTTCAAATGGTGGCAACTATGCTAAAAACTTACACTGTTATCAACATAGTGATTTCATAGGGATTTGTAATAGTTCATCATATATTAAGACAATTAAAAGACAGAAGGTTGTTAGGGCAAACTTAACTCTTGCACAAAAACAAGAGAAATCTAAAATTATGACAGATTAATAATAAAGCTGAGTAGAACTCTACTGAGACCAGTGCTTTGGGAGAAGTTCAGAAAGGGAAAACTTGGATGCTCTAAACAGGATTTTGTAAGCTGTAATGTAATTAAATACTGTAGCAATGTTCTTAACAAAGGAAAATTTTGATTTATATTTCTAATTATATTTGCTCTCTATTTTGAAGCACAGCTGAAAAATACCAGCTTGCTTAATAGCAGGATCATTTTCAGGGCCTAAAGTATCTTTAAATAGGTGCATATTCCTTTCTCTCTAGTTGGGTTATGAAATGTTCTATTTTAAAAAACTGCATTATACTATAATCTATATTGTCATAAATATTACAGCCCATGTCACGATGCTTTTGATAATTCTTTGAAAGAAAATGCCTAGGGATATAGCTTGGTTTCAGTTGCATACATTACCTTAGTCCCATATTAACCAATTCCGGAAAAGCAATCCAGATTTAACCAAAGTACTTCTGCACTTGGTTCCCTCATTTGCATGCAATTTGCAATTATGAATAACAACTTTTCTCATACCACTCACAAATAACTGTGTAGTGTTATTTTATAGTGTCTTTGATGTATCAAATGGCTTTTGGAAGATTATTATCAAGGTTTCACAACCTTTACCTTCTCCTTACTTGAGAAAAGACACCAACAACAGACAAATGAGGAAACAAGTTTTTCCTTTGTGGAAATCAGTGGGGAATTTTTCCATTCCCTGATTTTGACTTAAGCATGATTCTGCAGAAAATCTTATTATTTTACACAAAATTAATTTGAAAATTACTTGGATTGCCAAATAAGTAACAAGTATTTTAACCATCAGTGGTTTTTTTTTTTTTTTT
>VZTI01004651.1:686760-700886 GCA_013397865.1 Struthidea cinerea
GGTGTTTTTTTTTTTTTTTTTGTTGGGGGGGGGGAGTTTGTTTTGATATTTAACACCATTTTAGCAAAACTGGATGACTTTTTAACATAAATTACCTGATTCTTCCTATGGTTGCTGACTATTACAAGTCATTATTTATGTATTAGAACTTTAACATAAATTTGTACATGATTTTTCACCTTTTTTTTAGCACATGTATGTTTTCAGTGTTTTATCATATAATCTCTATTATAACAAGTGTCAGTTTATACATTCTGTCTTACCAAGTCTTTGATTTTTTTGTTCTGTTCATATTTCCTCTGAGCACGCTTAATTTGATCCACAGCGAATCTGGTGGTACGATGCTCCATGCTGAATACAGAACTCTGACTGAATGTAGATTCAGGGCACTGGAGGATTCTAATCTATGCATTTAATGTGCACAGCACATCTTCCATGATCTATGTTTTTAATGAAAATATCAAATGAAAACTGGATTAATGAACATTATTCTCCCCAAGAAAAAAAACTCTTTATTATTTTCATTTGCACTGAGAACTCTTAACTATCCTTTTAATGTGAAGTTACTGGTGTTTTTAAACAACTTTTCACTCATCCTGAAAATGTTTCATAGACATTATGGTTCCATTTTAGAATCATATGAATATTGGGATGAGTATATTTTCCTTATTTTTGAAATAGTTGGGGGGTTTTTGCTTGTTCTGTTTCTGTTATAATTTTTCTTCATGATTTATGAATATTTCTGTATATTGAACCTTCCTTTGACTTCTTCCTATTCTAATGTAAATAGGGGAGTATTCTCTATCTGGATACTCTTTCAGGCATGGCATGTTATAAACTGTGTGTTAGCACATATTTGTCTCTCTCTTTTAAATTTTCTTCTTTATTCTTTCATACCTTCCATCTTTCTTTATTTACTTTTTTTTTTTTAAGCATCAATTTTAATTATCCTTCAAAAAATTAGACATCTGAAATTTAAAATGCTATTCTGATATAACGAATCATGGTATTGGCAGGTTTTTCAAAAACTAGTATAAACCTGTAGCAAAACCAATGCAAGAAAAAAACTTTATAAACCTTGGTGAGAATTAGCATTATAAAAGAAGTTTAAGAACTTTTAATAATTTCAGTCTAGTATCTGGGGAAGTAAAAGTAGAATATTTTTTTATTTGCTAGACCTCTTTAAAAAAGAACCAACATAACAACAGTAATTGAATATCCTCATCTATTTCAACTGAAGCAAGAGCAGGCATTTATCCTTGGGGCTAACCAAATATTGACCTCATCTTTCTTCCAAATAACCTATTTATTTATTGTGGGAATTGAAAAAGGAAGAAAACAAATAATTACTTACCAGATTTTATTTAACAGAATCCAGTTAAATGGTGAAAAATAAAAGCATGGTCCACTGACTGACTTCAACAAAAAGCCTTAACTGTGAAGGGATATTTTTGTTTTTCTAAAAGAAGTTATTAAAATTAAATAGTTTCATATACAGCCCAACAGCCTAGTAAATACTTCCTAAAATCCCAGTTTAATACAGCTGGAACTTGTTTCATTCTTACATCACCATTGACCTGAAAAAAACCCAAACAAAACAAAACAAAAAATCTGAAAAGCATAAAAACTTGAAAACTCCAATACTGATCAATGGACATAGAGATCTAGACTTTCTCAATGCCAATGGACAGAACTATAATAGTGGTGATTGGAACAGGTTTTTAACTGCTTTCAAAATTCATGTGCAATTCCCCTTCCTCCATTTTTCTTGCTGCAGTAGCAGAAATTATAAACAAAACCAAAACCAAACAAACAAAACCAAAAATAAAAGGGAACAAAAAAAATCACTATATATCTTCTGTCAAATAAAATGCTGATTTTCATTCCATGCTATAAACAAAACTTCTGTCTTCTGTATTTTATGGTAGCAAGGAATGAAAGATAATCGTAAATGATTGTGATCAATTAAGTCATAAAATATTGGTCTACTTGGTCCTCAGATATTCTTTCCCTTCCTGCTAAACTTAAAAACTCAGTGTGATTTAAAATTGGGCTTTTACATATGGAAAGAATAACGTCTCGAATATCAGATATCAGCACAAATATAAAAACATTTATAGTAAATTAAAGACACCTCAGAAAGCTAACTCTTCCAATACTCTGAAATGCTTACAAATAACCTATCCTTTGTTGTAACTCCCTAGTTCATTAAGGCTGAGTTATTTTTGTTCCAGACACTGTTATTTATAAATGTATCTGCCCAGACAAGAAAGATTAGAATAGCCTTCCTTCCAAAGGCCATATCCACCAGAATAAAATTATAAACAGCCCATCCTACATTAATCAGGTAGCCACTGCAGATAAGGCATGGCTCATCTATTCACACTTCCATGAAAAATACTTGAATCACTACAGATTTTCCTGTGAAAAGAATAAAAAGAAAAAAAAATCTGTTATTAGCAAAAAAAAGCTTTAAGGATGAGAATCAGTAGTTTACCCTTTCTAAAGTAAAATTCCATTCCAAACTCACTTCTGGTTATAATCCCACATCTAAGACAATTCACAGGTAAATATACTGAGATTTTTGCCAGCAGTATGTGTTAATTTACAATAAAGTAAATTGTCTGCCTAAATGGAGCAGAGATTAAAAGAGATGGAGAGAGAAAAACAAAAATAATGAATATGGAGTTATATTTCAGTATTTATGTAATTTGAACATCCAATTAATTTTAGCAGTATTTTTTAATATTCTTTTTCACAAAAGTGTGAGTGAAGAGCTACACTCAAAGTTGATACAGGAAAAAGCTACTGTCTGTGAATATACATTTAGGATGGAAATTAAAGGAATATTAAAGCACTTCTAATGGATTAAGAAGTCTAACTAATATTAAATACTTGAGAAATGTATGGATAAACTATGCTTGCCTGGGACTCTAAACATCTGTGGTGGACGATGACGCTGCTAGGGCTGCCTGCAGCATCGGGTCAGCGTCTGTCCCAGGACCCGGGTGTGCCAAGTCCTGCCGTGCGGGGCAAAGCTCTCTAGCCGCAAGATGGTCTGCGTGCGGAGGTGGAGGCAAGGAGGAACGGGGGGGCCTTGGTATGGTGTCCAACAAGGCTTTTTGCCTGCAGGACTTCCAGGGACCAAAAAGCCATGGAGACGGTGTTACATGGCTTTTTAAAGGGAGGTTCGGCAAGGGGTGGTGACAGTCTCAGGGCCAATAGGGGAAGAGAAGGGCAGGAGCCATAGGTGGGGTGACATACAATCATCAAATAAAGGAAACCTGGGGAGGGGAGAAGTTCAAAAGAACCAATGGGGTGCCGAGGGGGAAAGAACTTTCCAGAAGGGGGAGGAGACAAGGGTGGTGTACATCAAAGATTGACAACTAAAGCAGGGCATATACAACCCTAAAAGGGGAGGGGGGGATAACAAACCAATTGACAATATAATGAACTGGAACAAACCAAATATGAGGGAGAAAGCGCACCGCAACAGGATGATCTAAGAGGTGTAATGTTCCAAGGATTTAACAGCACAAGACTTCACAATTACAAGGGGTACTTTTGCTATCCAGATTCTAAAAGTACTGTATTAATGCTTCAGTTTCACAAGACACTTCCGAATTAATTAAAATATATGTAAATAGTGTTAATAATGGGATGATTTTTGAGCGTATTCTTACAAGGGGAAAAGGTCAGCTGGCTTTTTAATAGGTAGTAAGTCATAAATATTTGTCATGTATTCAGAAAATCTATATGATACATTAGCTAGGAATGCTGCCTTTCAAAGAGTTACTTCAGGACTAGTATCACTAGTAAAAATTTTACACAAAGAAAAAAATGATGAAGAAGAAATTACCAAGGACTGTCTCACTTATTTTTGCCTGCATATCAGTGCAATCTGTCACTAAATTCAGTGGAAAAAAGTCCCTATTCCATCAGCAGGATACAGCCAAATGGTGCACAGTTTAAAATTTTCTGGGCACAACTTTGGCCAGTCAAAACTCACTCTGTAGTTACTGGTTTTCAGCTGTGTCCATTTTTACTCAGACACTATTTTCTATCTACTTTCATCTTTTTTATTAAATGTGTGTGTGATAATTATTTCCATCTTGTTCTTCATCCTCTGCACTGTGCATCATGCCTGAAGTCTCCCATCAATCACAGTTGCATGGAGCTTATGTCTTTATTCCTGCTCTATCTGTATACAATTTCTATTGCACTCTGATATGAATTCAGTTACTCAGTTAAGAACCCAATCCAAAGTATCTCATAGCCTAATCTTTTTTTTCCCGAATATTTTATGCACTGCTTTTTTCCATAGTAGGTACTGATGTCTAAGTCAATTATATGTACAGCTTTGCTATTTTCAAGTCCCATTGTCATTTCTCTGTGAAAGTTAAACAAATTAGTAATGTATGACCGCCTTCTTATTAAACATATCTAACAGGCTAGCAAACTCTGCCCATTATCTACCTGGACAAATAGTCTTTGGAGTTTTTAAAACCATGGTGGAAAAAAAAATTCAGAAATCTCTTACCATTTTTTTAAAATCTTACAGGAGTTTAGGTGTATAAAGTTACCATACCTCAGAAGTGATACCTTGGACATTGAAAATCGTTTTTCAGCAATGGAGTAACTAATATCTGTGTCATCTGTTAAGGTACCTGAGTCCTTTTGCTTTATTTTATCAGCTTTCTGTTTTGGAATAATCAAAAGCTGTGCAACTTTTCCTGGCGATTTTCTAATTTTCACCAATGGTGAGTTATTTCTTTCACTGGCTTTTTCCTTCTTCAGTAAAAAAAGAGTACTTTTTTGCTTAAGAATTCTTAAAAAGAAACATGACATAGAAGTTATTTTAAGATAGGCTAGTTTCTCATAATGCAAAAATTCACCATATAGAAGAAGTCCTGAAAAAGTTCTGTTTCTTTCCTATAAGGAGTTAAATTGAAATTTAGTGATACACAGTCTGTTTGTCGTGTTGCCCTGTAATATTGTCACTGTTAATGACAGGCCATAGGTGTTGTACTACCTTTGCAAGTCCTCAGGACTGAGTCTTGTTAGGTTTGATCTGTCTGAACTTTATGTGCCTGCAGTTTTGTTTTCTTGGTGTAGGTGTGATGCTAATTTCTCTACTTGAACAAATATCTGTGGCTAATTTGTTTTATTCTTGTTTATTTTTATAAAGACAACAGAGTTTTAGAGCCATAGTAAGCATTAATCTATGAGTGATATTTGCAACTCTTAATACAATGATGTAGTACACAGAAATACTGCCCTGATATGTGCGACAAGCTGAGACAAGTGTGTCGGGTAGAGGAGCACAGACCTGGAGTGACAAAACATGGGGTATAGGTCTGGCACTGGAAAGCTCACAGGTGGAAGTAATTCATGAAATGTCAGTTGCAGAAATGTAAACGAAGGTGGAAAAAAATTTGGTTTAATGGTAACAAAGATAAAGAAGAAATAGTATCTAAAATACACAAAACTCAGACATAATATGGAGACCAGTGAAGTAAAACATTGTTAACCAACACATGAAAGTGACACCAAGTTGATCCTAAAGTGTGGAAGAAAACATGTGCATCAATAGGATATATTATCTGATTAAGAACTCCAGAAGCGTGTTTGCTTCCCACTCCAGCAGCTGAAACCACTGGCTTTAAGACCTGGAAGAGCAATGAAAAGGTGAGCATAACCTCAAGAAAAAGGAATGGTAACTATAAATACGTAAATTACAATTTTAATGGTATGATTATTGCTATTGAGATCTTCTCTGTAGGGAAATATTATAAGTATTACTATTTGCCTTTTTTCTGTAATAATTAGATCCAGATGAAAAATGATTTTTCAATTAGATTTTTAATATTTAAATAATAATGATAATAATAATGAATTCTTAGCTTTATATCTTAAATGTGTTTTCTGTTTGAGCATAAACAAGATTGTGGGAACAGTTGAATTTTTACAGAGCTAATCTTTATGAACAAATTGGTTTCTCTAGTGAGAACTACATTCCACTAATAACAAACAACATTTGAATTTCTAAGTATGTTGCATATATCTTCCTGAAGTGTGTTTCAAACAGAAATTTGATTTCCTCAGTAATTACTAGTGTGAAAAAGGAAAAAAAAGAAAAAAGGAAAAATATTACTACTGTTATTATTTCCCAGACAGCAGTATTCCACTTGTGTTTTGGAGAAATCAATGATGCTGGCCATGACCTGATATAACATGTTCCAAGTTTCACTGCATTTGAAATACAGTAATCTCCCTACATATTTTAAGATGTTCATTAACATTGTTATTAATTAATAATAGCAGTTGTTAGTAATAAAAAAAGAAAGTATTTCCTATAAGGCTTCTTATATGTGTTTCAGAAATAATGTTTTATTTAAAGGTACTTTGTAACATGCTGAAAACTAATTTTGCTCTATTAAAATTTCAGTTAAAATGGCACTACTTTTTTGGTAGTAGATTTGCTAACAACCACATGAGCTCAAACCTTTTTAGTGAACTAAAATGTTTTGTTGTGGGAGCTATGTCCTGTCTGCATGGCAGCTCAGGTAACTGGCTTGAAGGACAGAGTGCCTAGAAGAGCCTGGATAGCTGTTTATGCTGCAGCCACAAGGGTGTGTGCAGATAATATTAGAAATTTGAATGACATTTCCTGATAGCACAAAGCCAGGAATTTATATCCTTCTTCTAAAGCCATTAGCCCTGAAAGCCTGACGGATTCTAGCTGTTAATCAACCCAGAATAAACTATGTCGTCTTTCCAGTGAAGACAGCAACTCTGCAGGCAGCATCTCCAGAAGAATGTTACCTAAGGCAGCTGCCGCATTACCATTCAAAGCAACAAGGTTCACACAACACTCTTTCTTTTGGGATATTTCTGGGTATTTTAAAAAATAGAAAACAAATGACCAGTTGAGATTGTGTTTGCATGCCATCAATGAACAGAGAAAGACATATAATAATTACAAACAGAGTAAGTATTTCAGAAACTAGTAGACTAAGTGAAGTTCTAGTAAATGCCCCTCACGTATGATGAACAAAAATTAAGAGGACATCTGTATTTTTTTGTTGTGTCATTTTTCATGGAGCAGCAGAAGTCTCTTGTAATACTAGCTGAAGAATTACAGAAAAGTTACCACAAAAAAGTTTTCATATTCTCTAGTATACAAAGCAAACATCCTAAGAAAACAGCAATAAGATGTGTGTGTGTGCATGCATGTATGCATGTGTGTGTTTGCATCTCGGGGAGTACAAGTCTTTTGCAGATTTCTAAGGAGGAAAAAGGATGATCTTTTGACGGATAAGCCGGCAGAACCAGAATTTGGACTGAATATTCCATATTAAATTCTTCCGATATACATCTTTACAAATTTAAAATTGGAATTTCCAACATTCAGTTAAAAAAAAAAAAGGTTTTAAAAAAATTATATCTTTACCCAGTTCTCAACTTTTAATTATACTTTTACCATATCATGATTTGTAACATAGTCATAATATGATAATTACTTACCATTTTTGTTCCACATCTATCTTAAGTACATACAGAATCAGTGCTATTACAGTTTTACTGGTACAACTGTACAGAATCTCTGGCTCCAGGATTACACTATGTGAGAAAAACCAAAGAAATAGAAGAAAGACTAAACTAACAAAGTTTAAAAGTTATGAAGTGTATGTAAATTAGCTCCTTAAAAAAAATAAAAAGTGAAACCTGAAAACAGTAGAATTTGTTTTTCGAAGTATAATTTTATCCACCTTATCCAAAAATCTCTTCTTGTTTTTCCCAGTCAGTTACATATCCTCTAGGTCTTCCTCCTAACCTATGCTCTTCCTAACCTCTTTATGACCATTGTCTTTCAAAAAAAAAAACATGTATAATCAGTGCCTCATGTTCACATCAGCTATTTTAAATCTTAGAATTAAATCTATTCTTCCATCACCCCAGCATATGACCTGTTGTTTCAGTCTATTATTTCCTAATAGAGTTTGGCTGGGTTTATATTAATTCTGAATGAAAAGACTGCTATTATACAGACTAGACTCAAATTTAGGATGTCTAAGTAGCTTTCCCCAATATAATAATGTAAGACAGTAAAATATAATTGTTTTCATTATCTGTTATCGTTAACATTTTAATCTTCCTCAGCTGTTTGGGGCAATAGTCCCAAAGTTATTGCAGGTTTAAAAATCATGTAAGTAAATCTTCTTACAGTAGTTCCAATTCTGGATATGTCTGTCATTCAAAGTGATACAACTAAAATGTTTTCTGGACCATAAAGCAAAGTACCAGCTCTTTGCTAAGAATTCTACACTTCTATGGCTGAGTCTGAAATAAAAAATTCTGTTAAGAGGTTTGGCTCATTTGTTAAAGCAAGATGCCACCCTTTGTGGGGTATAGTCCATTTGAGGAAGATCATGTGAACAGACCTTTAACAGAGAATTCAAATAAAATTCTGGGCTTAATTTAAGATCTCTGGACCATTCTTTCTTTCAGGTGATAACTTTTGTGAGGGCTGAGTAACAAGCAGTTTAAAAATCAATGCATGTTAACAATATTATGAATGGTTGTAGGAATTGCCAAATGAATATTACAGGATGGCTGAAGGCAAAGTTGCATGCCAGGATTAGGGGATTGTCAAAAATAGCATAAATGCCTTGTGATTTATCCCTAGATTATTTCTTTACTGTTACGAGTATTGAGAATATGTAACAACTGTCTTTCAGATGAGTAAGCTGTAAAGGTATTATTTTCAGTTTTAAAGCGTATTTTCTTAGCCACCATTTCTATAAATTTTATTTCCTACTATTAGGCATTAAAGTGATGCTGCTTCTCCAGCCCAAAAAATGATATTGCCTGGACCTCTTGAGAAAGAAAATACATGATCCCTTGTTATGAATGGATGATGTGGGTTTAAATCAGCTCCTGTCTGTTGCCCAGGCCTCTGGCAGCAGGCAGTCACATTATTGAGGAGGCCAGCACCCCAAAATCCACTCTCATCCACAAGTTCTTTAATAATGGCTGATTTGGCCTATTATAAAATGAATTATTTATTAATGGACACAAAACTAACAGACATAAGACTTAAAACAGACTATTACGACACAGGGATAAAACAAAAGATGATACTTGTATATACACGTGGAATTAAAGGTACCATTAAAATTACAGCTAGCTAAGAAACAGTATAACTTAGGATTCCATGTTTAGGATCCAATTCTTGGTGGGGTACACATCGAAGTCCTTTCCCTCAGTTTCCAGAAAAGTAGTCTCAAAACTGCAGCTTTGGGGAGAAGTCTTCTCACACGTTCCAGAGGAGTGTGTTAGAGACTTCTACCTCTGTGATAATTTGTGTGGGCTTTCATAGACATAAGAACTGTGTCTTTTGGTCAAAAATATTTCTTTCATCTCTTCCCACATTTGCTTTCCAAACTAAGGTGTGTACTCCAGGCTTGATCTCAGACTTCCAGGGGCCTGGAGGTGTCCTTCTGCTGAGCTCTCTGGCTCCTCACTGGGCTATTAGTCTGGCCTGAGTTACCTCTTCCAAATGCCCCAGCCATGAGAGAGGGGGGACGTCCTGCCACACCCTTCCAAATGTACCAGACATTCTAAACACTCTATAAACCGGAAATAAAATGATGCAACTTGTAGTCTCCTAAATCTGAGCAACAGCAAAATATACCATATTTTATTTTTTAAAAGGAGACACAAAATATTTTTTTAATACATACCTCAACCTATCTGGCCTTTATTCCTGATCTTAAAAAAACCCAACATTTTTAAATAAGATTCTTCTTCTGTCAATATTCATATGGTTTCAGAAGACAATGGCATCTCACTGCTTTTCTAATTTTATTAATCTTTATAGTTTGAAAATGCATGCCTATGCTTTTTACAAGAGAAATGTTTCTCTGGGAGCAAAACATCAGAAAGAGATTAGGAAGTTTGGTGAGAAGGGGTTTTTTTAGATACCATCAAGGGAACACAGATTGGTCTACATGAAAGAATATGTGACATTTCTTAGAAGATACACACTGTCTTTTTTTCCTGCCCACACATATAAAAAGAACTTCAGGACATCCTGTGCACAGCCAAGAGTTAGAAATGGGGACACTGCTGTTCTCTGTTCAACAGAAGTAAAGCTCAGCAATCGAAACTCTGTTGAGAGTAGAATTCAACACATTTAAGATTCATATTGTGTAACTTTTTTCCTTGGACTAGGTTGTGCTGTACTGGAATAAAACCCCTGAAGAAGCAAGGAAATATCTGATTATTCAATGTAGGGCATGATACTGGAAGACCAAAAGAGAGTAGGAAAAAAAAATCTGTATTTAAAATTCTTTTAAAAATCCACTTCTCTGAATGAAATTGCCATAGTTCTTCCTTGTCACATTATCATATTTATAGCTTTAAGTACTTTTAATCTATACAAATTAGATTTTGGAACTCCTTAGAGGAAAGCCATATCTCACTTGATGTGCAAGAATTATCTTGTATACTGAGATAGTATAAGTATTACAAAAACTATATATGTAAAGACAGCAATAGTAAACAAAACACATTCAAGATGAGATTTTATTTCTCCAGGCACCAAGTGGGATTTCTATCCTTTCATCCATTAATTTTAATTCTGTTCATGCTGTGTGCAATAATTTTTGTGTTTCGAGACATGGGAATGCAACTTACCATTATAGTTGAAATTCAGAAGTATATTCTGGCAAGAGATGAGCATGTTGGGTGATGCCTGTGAATTCACATACTCAGAAATCTCAGAATGTGTTTATCAAAGCTATCTTTGCAGTCTGAAAGGATAGAATCTCTTTCAGGAAGTCAGAGACAGAGAAATTTCTATCAATATCCTAATCTTGTCTTTCGTGGAACACAGAGGATGACTGTCATTGTCCAAGTTAAAAAAGAGGATTTTTTTCCTTCACATGGGTCAATGCCCTTTTTTTTTTCTTCTTCTGGAAGAGAAGTGTGTATCCACTAGCTGTAGAAATTACCCTGTAAAGGCAGAGTCTTCTTTCTTTGATTGCCAAGCTGGTTGGTTGAAAATATTTCCTTTGTTTGCTGAGTAACTGTAGACTCTTGGGCTAATCTTTGAGGTAATTTATTTGGCAGACTGGGCTGTAGACAATATTGAAAATATTAATCCATTACAACCATCATGGGCAAGGGGGGAACTATTTTAAAATCAGATACAAGTGACATAATATTATGTATGGTATTCCATCTCTGTTTCTGTTTCTCAACAGAGTATTCACAATAGACGGGAAGAAGGTCAAAGTGAAGGGCTAATCCTGGAAGGCTGAGAGCATCCACAAAATAAAATGAAAGTATCAATCATCTCTAGAGGAAACACACAGACTTGCCCTGGATCATGTCTTCATCCTACAGTACTCTAAACTTTCTGCGGGAGGACTAATTCTCTATAACCATTGACATATAAACTACTGCTGTAAACCAGTGAAGGCAAGCCTAATTTCCAATTCTTCCGTGTGTATTCAGAACTTTGTCTTTGAAATTGGAATTAATTAAAACTGGCAAAATGATCAGTGACTAAATAGCTGCAAAATCTCATTATTAAAAATGACCCATTTTGAATTTAATGAGTGTAAAAGTAGTTTGAGACTTAGCTCTAATTTTGCATTTTCATTTGTGAATTCAGAATGCCAGGGTTCAGGCTCTGACCGTCTGCTCTCACATGCAGTCCATCATTGCTGCAAAGCTACCAAAAATACTAGTGGCAACAGCGCTCCACCCAACACTCATGTACCTTCTCCCTGGAAACACTTCAGTCTGTGGACCATGCTTTTCTTCTGCATTTTCTCCGTTACAGTATCTCTTATCTATCCAGGATCTTATATTTACTTCTACACAAAAAATTAATAACTGTTACAACCATCTGACTAAGGACTACTAAAAATAGAAGTTCGGGGTTCTCCAACAGAGAAGATCAAAACAGTAGGAAGCCAATGACTCTCCTCATTCTCTTATGCAACCTCTACTCACTTCACTGGAGTCTGTAAAAGGGGAAAAAAATCCTGAAAAATTTTCTAATTGTCATTTAATTCACAAACTTGAGAGTAATCTTTGTGTCTCTATAAATAAGTTTTTCTTTTTCTTTTTCTTTCTTTCTTTCTTTCTTTCTTTCTTTCTTTCTTTCTTTCTTTCTTTCTTTCTTTCTTTCTTTCTTTCTTTCTTTCTTTCTTTCTTTCTTTTTCTTTCTTTCTCTCTTTCTCTCTTTCTCTCTTTCTCTCTTTCTCTCTCTTTCTCTCTTTTTCTCTTTCTTTCTTCTCTTCCTCCCTCCCCTACTTGGTTGATTCTGTTCTTAATGAAAACTTATTTTCTTACCAAAGGTAATTAGAGGAAGTATTTAGACTGGTAACATCTGAGTTAAGCCAGCTGTGAATACGCAAAAAATGACATGGAAACATGAAATGAATTATGCATAAGTAAGGTACTTTGAGTTTCCAGTTTCTGTTGCCACACATACTCTGTTTATTGTTACTCATCATATCCTTTTCTAATTATGAGGGTTGAACTACAGCATCAAAGGGTTCTTACAGTGCATATTCTAACCCAACCCTAGATTCATGTAAAAGAGAACTCTATTCTTAGGCTTTAAGCAGATTAAAGCATAAAATAACTTATGAATGTTCAAAACAACCATGAGGTTAGACAACAACCTAAACATCATGTTATTGTCTTGTTCAGAAAGTTTCATGCTTTTGTCTGAGAATAATCGCTGCGATATGGGAGGAAAAAAACTGCTATTTGTCAAAAAAGATAAAGCAAATTAAGGTCCCTCAAGGGTATTTGTGAAGTTGCTGATGTGAAAAAATATGTTTAAGCTAGAAAATTAGCAAGAAAGAGCCTACTTAGCAAAATAACCTCCCAATATTTATCTAAAAATATACTGTAACGAAATTAGCACAGAACAACTTTCCCATTAATTATAAATTAAATTCTTATTTGGTCACTTAATTTAATATCCAGCTTAAATATTCTTGGTACATCACTGTTTGAAGTGGGGGGGGCGGGCGGTGAGGATTAAAGGAATCTATCACAAACAGTTAGGGACAAATCATTCAAAATAACATGAACTTTAAAATTCATTAAATTAGACTATCCTTCAGACATATACATTCTGAATATATTTGTACTCCGAGGGAAGGATTTTTGTTCTGACTCAGATGAGTAACTACTGCTGTAGCATCTGGAATATTTTCTGGAATGGTTTGTTTAGGTCATTCTGACTTGATAAGTAAATGTTGTTTCTGTATTCCTATTTTCATAAGCATTATTCTGAAACTTGCTTTCTCTACTTCAATTACAACTGAAGGAAACATCTGGAAGAACTGTTTTGTAGAATTTTCTATTTAAGTGCCATACCCTGGAACTTAGAATTATTTAGCAACTTGTATTATTCCTACATACTTACGTGATTCATCAACTCAGTCTACACTATACAAGATTAACTATAGGACAAATTACTAATGTCTCCCTTTCAAAATATTTTCCCTTTATTTTTTTTTTAAAGAAAAAATTATCTGAAGAAACTTCATCCATGTAATATTTTTTCTGATTTTTTTAATCTTATAAAGTCATTTGTGTCAATGAAATTCACTAAAATTTCTTCAGACAAAAATACTATAACTGCTTTGATCAAGACCAGGATGCTAACATCTCTTAGTGATTGTTGCATTAAAGTCTAAGTACGTAAAAGAACTAATGCTTTCACTTCTTCTGCATTTTTTTTATATGTGCTGTATTCTTTCAAAACCACAGATATCAGTCACCCATCCTTTCTACGAATGTGTAATGGGGAAAGAAGGAACAAGAGGAAAGCTGGTGCACTTCCACATGACTATCAGCCTGTTTATCTCTTAAAGCTCAAAGGGTGTGCAACATGTCCTGCAGCATAGCACCCGGGCCTAACTTCTTAGGACGGTTATACCTCAAAAATCTGACAGTTAAAAAAATCCCAGACAAATGAGTTTCTTGGAGGTCAAATAGTATGTCAAGGAACCCTTGAGGATCCTCAGGTTAATTCACTTTTTTATCTGCTAAAACCTAATTTGGCATTCTTTTTTTTTTTTTTTTTTTTT
>VZTI01004651.1:700907-775998 GCA_013397865.1 Struthidea cinerea
TTAGCTTTGAAGAATTAGAAAAAAATGAGAACTCTAGAACAAGATTTTTCTGAAACAAGTTGTCTAGCTGATATATGATCTCAATTTATTTTTAAGAACTGTTTTCAGCTGTGATATTCATGCTACATATAAAGGGGCAATTAAAAGAAATTTATGTTGTATCTTACTAGGTAGAACTTACTAAAGAACAAGAAAATTATGCTTCACTGCTTCCCTCGAGGATTAAAATTGCCTTAATGGTCTAAGTTGTTTATGATGTACTCAAGATGGAATCTGAGCTAAATGAGCCTGGACAGAATTTTTTTGAAACACAAAAAAACCCTGTTCCTAGATTTACACTAAAGAAATGAAGTGAGAGGAAATTCTGAAAGGAAAGTCGTATGGGAAATAATGTAGGAAAATATCCATTGATTAGGGTATATGCGTGCAACTGTATTTATCTATGTACTAAGTGTCAGAGTGCACAAGATGTACATTCAGAAAATTAAAACATTAAGTCAAAGTATTTATACAAACCTGCAACAAGCCCAAGTCTTCAGTTTCCCTCTGCCACTGAGAACTGCGTATTTTCCCATTTATTTTCTAACTTGCTTCAAAGAATTAAGACATCTTCAATAACTGTGAAGATTTTGCTGATTGCTTATAGAACAAAATTTTAGAGGGTTTTAGATTTCATTGTCATAAATGGATTTCTCGGGTTTTTGTCTGGGATCATTTACAAATGGTCCTGAATGACTGAAATTGAATATTTTCTGGATTTAAAAATAGATTTTAATAGATTTTAAATCAAGCATAATATTAACAAAATTTAGTTCATCAGTATATAGACATTTTATCCTTGAACTATATATAAAAAATGATAAGTCAAAACTCTTGTATATACAGAAAAATTTAAAATAAACAAGAAAATACTATGATCTACTTAAGGTGTGAAAAAACAAACAAAAAGAAAAGAGTGTAATAGAATCGTTGATTCCGAATCAAGATTCATTGAATATCAACCAAAATCTAAACTGAATATTTCAGAGTAGCTTACCTGAATTTAACATGAATTAATTTTAAGTTTATAGAGCTGAGACTTTCATTGCATGTATTAGAAGTCAAGAAAGATAATTAATATTAAAAGTATTTTAGAATAAAATATCCCTTTCATTAATAATGGAATAAGTCAAATATAAGAGCAAAGAAGGGCAGTTCGGGAAAGTGAAAGGGAAAATAAAATCCCACTGTATGGCACAGTGTCATATAGCACTATTTGCATTGGTGTTTGTTGTTCCTTTCTAACACAGAATGTTCACTGATATTTGCACCTCTAAGGATAAATAGTTGAAAATATTTTACCTGAGGACAAGCTTGCAAGCCAATTCTCCAACAGAATGAAAAATATCTCCTGATTTCCCACAAGCAACAGTGTCTTGCTTTTCAGAGTATTTGAAAGGAAAAGCTGCAGAGAAGAACGAGGAGTGTAAGTGTCTGTGCTGCACAATTGAAATGTTTAACGAAATGTTACTAAATTACACTATTTTTGTAAAGTGCACTGAGAAAAATTGCTTACAACACAAAATGTTTTCCACAACATGCTTTAATTGTGGACAGCTCCAAAATCATAGCAAATTTCTGAAAAGAGCAGATAGTCTTCAAAAATCACCCCAAAAACTAAAAACCAAACAAACAAAAAAAAGCAACCAAACAAAAAACCAAAACAAAGCAAACCACCCCCCCAACAAACAAAAAAAAAAAAAAAAAACCAAAACCCCAAAAAGACCCAAAATGAAACTATGTAACTTTATATACAGACACACAAATGCACACTTATTTTAAAGGCAACAGAAAGCAGCCAATGTGGAGCATTGTCTCATTCTTTGATATTAAATCCATGTATTGTGTCCTGGTTTCATATCTTCCAAACTGTGAGCCATTCTGCCATGTACCCAATTTTCCTGGGAGAAGTTCTGCTGGTGAAACTCGCCCATGAATAACAGATCTGATGAAGAGCCTTTACATTAATATTGAAAGTAAAGCTACAGATGGTTTGTATTCACCAGCTCTGTTCACTTTCCATGGCAAAGTAAAATAGTCCCTTTCTTCCCATGAATAATAACAAGTGAACCTGAGACCTCAGCCTGCTCAGCCACTGCACTTCTCTATTTCCATAAATCAATATCATGTATGTTTATGAAAATACATGGGTTTTTCTAGCTTAAGTATAAATCAGTGTTAGCTGTAGTGAAACCATTTGCACCACAACAGAGTCTGGAAAACTATGCTATGTCCTCCCTAATCTTAGGAAAGCTACTGGATATGTGGTCCATCTAACAGCAAGGAATCACATTTTTATCTAAAATTTACTGATTACAAACATTTTAATTTTTTTTTAAGTATTCACTATTTTTCTTCTGAAAAGAAAAATAAAAATAAAAAAACATCCACAGCTCAGTTTAAGCCCTTTCTGATTAGAATCATACAATCAGCATCTGAATCTGTTTTATTTGCAGTCCTTTGTTAAATTGTTGTAGAAAGCAATCTCCCTTTAATCTTTCTTTCTTAAAGCAGAGCAGGACCAGTTCTTTGTCTCTGTTTCTCCCCACATACTGCAAGAACTTCATTCCTCTAAGCATCTTGGTGGCCTACATTGGACTTATTCCAGTTTGTCAACATGTTTCCTGTATAGGGAGACTAGAACAGTATCTTGTATGTGGCCTCACCAATGCTGAGTAATCCTACCCTCAATATTTCAGGTGTGCTTTTGCTAATTAATGTGGCACAGAGTGTAGTTTGCCTTCACCACATTGGAACACAGTTAAATTGATACAGGAACTTGTGTTTCCTAATCTAGCCTCATCTTTACTCCAATTATGAATCTTTTCAGTAAGTTTCATATTGCTGCCTATTTTATTATCAAAAAAAGTCTTTCCCATCTAACTAAACTGAGAACATCCATGATGTCTTTTCACCTCCCATCCATTAACCCAAAATTTTGGGTTCTGAAGATTTTGCTTCTATGTTTCCTTTCAATTGCAATTATTGTAAATTTGGACTATTCCTAATTACTTGATGAGCTTTACAAAGTGTGATGGAAAGCATACTTTCTTTACCAGATGCCTGAAGGGTTGTCTTAGCCCAGGAACGCATACTGAGGAGGTTTGACACTGTCTCATGCGACTTATAATTTCTTTTATGTCATTTCTTCTACCTAAATCTGTCTTCGAGGCATGAAGATGATTAGAAATGCAAAGACTATTAGAAAGAATATTAGAATACAGGGGAAAGGAATTTATATTCTTTTAAGCTTTCTCAATCTTTTTAATCCAATTTCATTTATCAGCTAGAAAGAGAAGAATAATAACCCTTTGGTTATAGGGGTTATGCTTTTAGAAAATCAGAAGAGGATCATGTATCCATAACCTGAGTGCACTATTTCCATCATTGTTCTTGAAAACAGGCATTTCATGAGCTTTAAAGATGGAATGGCTTTATAAGCCAGACCAATTGCTTCCACTGAGTTCAAGACCTTCTACTGTTTATTTAGAATTTAGATATACACCTACTTAGTTTTAGTTGCACTTTATTTTAAATTTAAATATTTATTTGTTTGGATAACCGCATTATCAGTACATTGAGTCCTTTAGTATCTTATATTTTTAATCATAGAATCATACAATCATTAAGATTGGAAAAGATCTCAAGTATCATCAAGTTCAGCCTTTGACTGGTCGCCACCATGTCAACGAGACCATGGCAGTAAGTGCTATGTCCAGCCATTTCTTGAAGTCTTCCAGGGGTGGTGACTCCACCACCTTGCTGGGCAGCTCATTCCAATGTCTGACCACCCTTTTGGAGAAGAAATTCTTCCTGATGTCCAACCTGAACTCCCCCGGTGCAGCTTGAGGCCATTTTCTCTTGTCTCAAAATATAAAGGAGATGCAAACAACACGATTCAGTTGCTTGAACATATGTTCCCCTTCAGACAGTCATCACAAGATACTCACAAGAGACCTCAGAAGAAGCCTGCATGTTGCAGAGCAGCAGATGGGATGAAGTTACTGGTCACAGGGAAAACTGGGTGTATATTCCACAGCCAGACTACAAGGGTTTGGGATTTCTGTTTAAGTTGCCTTCAATGATGTAGGAATTCATATGTGAGCTTGATATCTATTCTTTATTGTCAGTTACAGCCTAATAAATAGCTTCCAGCCACTCTTTCCCTAGCCTGTAGCACTGCATGGGGTGGTTGTGACCCAAGTGCAGGACCTGACACTTGGCCTCGTTGAACTCATACTGTTGCTCTCCGACAACAAATCCAGCCTGTCCAGATCCCTCTGCAGAGCCTTCCTGCCTACCCTCAGTCGTTCAGCACTGCCACCTTGCTTGGTATCATCTGTAAACTGACTGAGCAGGCACTCAATCCCCTCATCCAGATCACAGATAAAGATATTAAATAGGTTTGTCCAAAATACTGAGCCCTGGGGAACCTGTCTTGTGACTGCCCCACAGCTGGATGTAACTCCATTCACCACCACTCTCTGAGCCCAGCCATCCAGCCAATCTTTCACCCAAGGAGTCATGCATCCCTCCAATCCATGAGAAAGTTTCTCCAGGAGAATGCTGAGGAAGACAGTGTCAAGGCCTTTACTAAAGTCTAGGTAGACAACAGCCTTTCCTTCATCCACTAAGCCTGTAACTTTGTCATAGAAGATCAAGTTGGTCAAGCAGGGCTCGCCTTTCACAAACATGTTCTGGCTGGGTCTGATTGCCTGGTTGTCCTGCATGTCCCACATGATGGCACCCAAGATGATCTGCTCCACTGCCTTCCCTGGCACTGAGGTCAGGCTGATAAGCCTGTAGTTACATGGATCCTCCTTCCAACTTGTTTTGCAGATGGGCATCATAGTCACCAACTTCCAGTCAGCTGCGACTCTCTGGTTAGTCAGGACTGCTGGTAAATGACTTAAGTGGCTCAGCAAGTTCTCCTGCCAGCTCCATCAGTACTCTGGGGTGGATCCCATTTGGCCAATAGGGCACAGTTAGCCAATCAGAGACACCAAAGAGAAGGGGCAGAACAGATATTTTTTAATTTTTTTTTCTACTTGTCTCAAAGTAGGTATATTTGGGAAGCTGCAACCTACTCATCTAGTTAAATAACTAACACTTCCATAAATACCTAAAAATTAAGAGAAGTTGTTCATTCTTGAAAGAACATCTATAAAAGGAAAAAAAGTGTTGCTGTTTGACTTTTACCTAACAGTTACACTGTCATAATATTTACTTTAGAAATGGAAGATCTGTATTTAACAAATGCCTTCTCTTGAGAATTTGTACATACTTATTTCTGATGTGAGAGCCAAAACAAGCAGTCAAAACAATAGAAACATTATAAACAGTAGAAACACTATAATATTGCAGGCAGAAAATTAGATTCTCATTAATTCCCAGGTAATGAATAATTAAATTAGATTTATTTTAAGGGATTGCTCACTTGGATTTAAATTATAATATAGGCTTCTGAATATCTCTGTAGACTTCAATTTTTGTCTAGAACTAGAAAAAGTCAGCTGAAAAAAAATCTATGCAGATCAGTCTTTTCTGAAAGACATTTCTGGATGTAAGTTCAAGATTTAAAAACCCTAAAGCTTTGTTTCTTTTTTAATGCTTCCTGTCCATCAAAATATATGGATAAAAGTTTCATGGCTTTCCCAGACAATTATCTATAATTTCAGATCACGCTTTTACAGTTCCCTCGTTCATTGTTTCTCAGTTGTTTATATATATATATCTATATTTTTTTTAATTACAAAAGTACAAATAGTAAGTACTTACAAATAGTAAGTTTACAAAAAGTAAAAATAGTACAACTATTAATCCTTTCCAAGCAGTACCTAAGCAGAATGCAATCATATCTTGCTTATTTTTAAATGTTTTCTATACAGAATTATTTTTATTTTGGAAGACATGAGAAACAACAGTCTTTTAGTTCTCCCATGACTTTCTCACCTGTGTCTCATCACTGAATTTAAAAAAATATATTTTAATAGAATAGAAATATTTTTTTGTAAGTATGAATACACATCAGCAAATTTGGAAACAGAAAAATTCTTGCTATTGAAGAGTATCTTAGATTTATTTATCATATGGAAAATGACCACTTTATTAAATGACTTGCTATGAGGATAGCTATGGATATGGAAACAGAAATCCTGACATTGAGAAGAAAGGTTACTATTCATTTGTACACATATTTGGGAAATTCATGTTAAACTGGATAACAAAATGGAAAATTAATTTTCTCTCTCTTATTAACAGGGAGACTTTATGAACCAATAGACTTTTCTTTAGCATCTATTTGGTAGTTTATAAAGGTCTGCTACAATTGTCATCAGGGAACTAAATAAAAAAAAAATCCTAAGTTCATGTGTTTTGCATAGATAGAGTACTTTTTAATAAATAAATTGTGTATTTAATCTATGATTTGGTATGGGGTGGGGTTTTTTGTTGTTGTTTTGCTTGTTTTTTGCTTTTTTCCCAAATCAAAATTCAGCTCTGTTTTGTTAGAAGAAAGAATAAAATTTCTGTTAATTGCTTCTCCTGTTACATTCAGAACTTGCAATTCTAATTGCATTATAGAAATGCTGAAATCTGATATTACTAAAGATATTATCCAGTTTAAATTTGTGTTATGTTAAATTAGATTTACCTTTATGAGGTAAACAGGTGTTTGTGATTAAGCTTTTTTACTTCAAAATTGCCTCATGATTTTCTTTCAAATATGGAATTTATAAATTGGTGGCATAAAAAGATTGATTAATTGAAATAAGGAAGTGATTATGGAGTGCCAAAACCAGTGCTTCCCTGGATATTGATGTGAAGGACACATCTAACTACCTTAGTGCCTCTTAAATTTTTTTTGCTCACAAAATTGTTTGCATTTGAGTATATTAGGATACACTGTGGTTACCTTAATGCTGGTTTACCTGCACTGCTATGTCCAACTGGATTTTAAACCACTCCAACATTCATTTTTCTTTAATTTCCCTTGGGAATCTGTCTAATAGATCTGAGTGTTAGCAAATATTTCCTCATTCAGTCTTAATTTTAATTTCTCATTTTGTCTGATTATATTGAATTATGCTTACGTATACCACCTTTACAACTCTATTAATTTCTTGTT
Organism: Struthidea cinerea; assembly: GCA_013397865.1. Classification (NCBI taxonomy): domain Eukaryota; kingdom Metazoa; phylum Chordata; class Aves; order Passeriformes; family Corcoracidae; genus Struthidea; species Struthidea cinerea. The sequence continues at coordinate 708,073 of VZTI01004651.1, forward strand.
TACATTCTGTGAATATGATGAACTACCCTTATAAACTGTGCTTCTTTGGTCATTGTTTATCTAGAATACATATTACAAAATCTTTTTTTAACTTTGTTTCTTAAACCATTAAAACAGTTCAGTTTGGTTTGTTGGAGTTTTTTTCAATTCTTAAAATAGGTTTTTAAAACAATCAAATGCTCAAAATATTGAAAATCTAAGTTCTGTAGTATTGGGTTTTTTAAAATTTCATAACTTTCTGATATAAAAGCACCCACTCTGAAGAAATAATGTAACCTAACACATTCTGCTCTATTGTCCTACCTGATCACATAGATGAGCTTTCTTGATTATTTGTATACAGTGTAAGAAAATGCATTTTCTATTATTTTCCTACAACATTTTATAGCAATTTGCTGGTTATTTTCTTCTTGAGATCATCAAACAAGCTAAATATGGTTCAAATCTTTTAACTGCTGTCAAACAGCAGTTACCAAAGCCAGTGAAACTCCCAGGCTGTGGCGAAGTAGATGTGGAACCTGTGGGAGGATTTTCCTCAGGGAACCTAGGGGTTCTCCATCAGGTAAAGTCATCGCAGAGCAGGCAGACAGTAATGTGTCCTTGAGCAGCAAAGGCGTTTACACCATCTGAGAGGTTGCAGAGTCTCAGCATATCTTCAGGATATCATCTATGATCTGAGACTAAGGGAAAGCACGAGTCACTTCTAAGAGGTATCTGACAATCAACTTGCATTGTAGGGTGTTTCACATGCCGCTGGTCAACTAAACATAGGCAACTAAATGGATTCTACATCTATACCTTACACATACATATCTACATTGCTGATATCATTGTCTTAATCAGAATTTGACTCTCATTCAAGTGGAACAATTTAGTTACCTAAATAAAGGACATCCGTTTTAACTGTTTCAGAATTTCACAGCAGCATTGTCTTCACCTGCTGATACAAAGCAATGCAGAAGTAGGATCACAGCTGCTGGCATAATCTAACTGCTTGAATAACTTGGACTACTTTAAAAGGCAGAGATGCCTTTGCATAAAAATGAATTGAGGCCTGGGTATGCTGAGTATTCAATGGAGAGTAGCAGTAACCTGAGCTAGTCAATGGAGAGAGACTCCTTTGAGGCACATTTCATATGTCTTTCAAGTTATGACATCTGGATGAAATTAATTATGTGATATGTATCCTTTTAACTGTAAAGACATTCTAAATGACCAGATTAGCTAAACATATGTCACACTGTAAATGTCTATATTTGTCACTGAAATTCCAAGTATCTCTGTGTGATAGATTTCAGGAATATGTAAACTTGCTCTTCAAGCTGTGCATTAGCCAGTTAAAATCTCTAAATTTGATAGTCAGTAAGCACAGTGTAATGAAAGTTAAGACACATTCGTTAAATCTCTGTGACATATTAACACTCAGCTTCTGTTTCAGAACTGTCAGGTGTACAGCCAATTTAGAGACTAAAGCACTGATCAAGCTTAAATTTATATAAATTTGATGCAAACCTGTATCATTAAGTCAAATAAATCTAAGACTGGTCTAATGCTTTTGCTGTTGTATAAAAGTATCCAAAAAACTAAAAAAATTTTAACTGCCCAGATTCATGAGTGGAATTTGATTGCTTAATTATGAACATCTCACTAGAGATTTGGGTTAAAAGACATGTCATGGCACAGAACTGCTGCAGTTTTGCCTTCTATACCAGTTGCTGGAGGTTATGGAATGTACTCAAGGGAATTCTCTCAAAAAACTCTGGTTGCTGAACTAGTAGTTCAGACTACTAGCTTATGTACCTAAACCTTCAAGAGTTTTGTCTGCTGCATTTGACTTGTGGCACAGTAATCCTTTCCTTTCATTGTATGCGTACAAAAATGAAGCTCTCACAGCTATGTATGTTAAATGAGAAAATATATTGGTTCAGATAATTCAGTGTACACTGGAATAATTTCTTAAATGGACATTAATTCCAATATTGTCTGTGTAACCCATGGATGAAAAAAAGTCATTATGATTAAGTAGGGACTAGTATAATGAAAAAAAAAAAAAAAAGGAGGGAAAAAAGAGCATTTGAGAGCAGTTACTCATTTAGAAAAATATTCATGTATGTGTTTTAAAGGCAAATTTTAGGGCTGGTGAAAAATTAGTACATTATTAGCTGTAATGTAAGTTATTTTTTGAAGAAGAGAAGCAAAGGACATGACACTGATGTGAAGCACTGTATTATGAGTATGAAATTGGCATGTTTGAAGCTATCAAGGGAACCCTCAAGTAAAAATTCTGATTTAATTACATCGTTAACTCCAACCAGACATTTGCACAAATGTAATACAAGATCTAAAGTAAATCAGAATCCTTCTGGAGCAACAAGTAGAGACTAGACAGAATATTTTGCATCCAAAATGGTGATATGTACCTCTGCTTAGGAGTCTCAATCCTATTCTTCAGGCAGAATTTGGGTCAAGATTAAGATATAGATTTAGATGTAAATAAGGCAATTGTACGAAACTTGGGGAGAGTGTAAGTTTGGCTATAAATGTGAATAATGTGAAAAAAATATAAATTAAGCTGCCATTAATCTATTTAAAACGCCTTTTAAGGTGCCTTTTTTTTCTGGCTTACTGGTGCTGTTCAAGAATGGCTTAGATATTCTGTCTCACCTTACTTATCCGTTTAATTTGCCAGATAACACAGATGCTGTGCATATACTAGGGAATCTCACAGGATAGTATATGCCTCTGATTAGGTAAGTGAATCAAATCACCAAGTTAAATTGTTCATGGAGTCTGGACAGCAGTTCAGCTGATTGAGGAAATCTATTGATCAGTTGAGACTTACTCATCTAGAAGATAAATTGTTAGTCTCATAGAGGTGTTTTGGATACACTGTAGTACTGAAATGACACCAGATGTGGTAGGACTACAGGCAGAGGATTATAACCCTTGCCAGAGTTTAAGCTGACATGCAAAACTGTTGGACATGACCTGAGAAATTGCTGGATGGGACAGATGACCATATGAGAAATGGCAAAAGTTACAGTTCTGGGCTTCTCAGTACAAGAGGGAGATGCAGCTAGTGGTGAGATTCCGATAAATGGTCACTAAGATGATAAAAGGACTGGAGCATCACTCCTGTACAGGAAGACTGAAGCAGCTGAGACTGTTTACCCCGAAGAAGAGAAGATTCATGGGGAATCTCATCTGTGCATATAAATATCTGAAGGGAGAGGTCACCAGCAGAGTAAATGATCAATTCTTGTAAGGTATCTCCGCAAAATTTCGTACTCCTGTTCCAAGCGATGGCAAGAGCTAGATTCATTTGATGTATTCTGCTTGTACCTAATTTGTTTGCTTATTTTGTTCTTGGAAGTAGTTCAACCACTTTTCCCTGCACTTTGCTAAATTGAACCTGAGGAGATATCATGCATGGAAAATCACATCCTGAATAATTAAAAATTGACACAATTTTATGTGTAGCTGCAAACAGTCTTCTAAAGGGAAGATTTTGTTCTCTAGGTACAATCACACACAATTCTGACTGGAAATTTTTCTAGGGACTGTACATATGTATTTTCCTATGGATACATTGCACAGAAAGTAGGGTATTTTTCATATTCACCACATATCTGGATATCACATTTTCTATTACATAACCACATATGTCATTATGACTTCCTAAACATAGCTGTTAACAGTAGAAATTAAGGCCGATCAAGTGAGGGGAGGTAAAAAGTCAGTCCAAGTCATCCTAGATGCATCTGTAGATGCCCCTTAAAATATAAAATTGAGAAAAGATCATATTATCAGTTGAACTATACAGAAAAATAAAATTACTGAAGCCTCTTGTGACACTTTTTTCACTAAGAAAATTATTTACTCAGTTTGGCTATCACATTATCCCGGCAAAAAAGGTAATATTTCTTGTAGCTTTTGCAGCAATTATTAGATTTATATTCTAAACCTAAGACCCAGGTTTTAACGATACAAACTTTAATTGCACTGGGAAGAGCATTGCTGGCAGCCAAGTGTATAGGCTGTCTTGTCAAATAAAAATTTACTCAGGGATTTTGTGGGACAAGTTCTTGTAGGAGTGTTTTATAACTAGAGTTCAAAAAACCCACACAATCCAGTAGCTAACAAGCAAACAAACTGTATAATGTAAATAACAACGAATGTTTTCTAAGGCAGTATGACATTTGGCAGATTTGCTATAAAATTAGTTTCTCAGAAAGGCTAAAGAAGGAGCAGGAGACAAGAAATAATTAGACTTTTACCAGCAAAGGGAAAACATCATTTCTTTCAGTATATAATGATCAGGACCACATAAGTTGCGTCTTACAGAGAAAGGAAAGAAAAAGGAATTTTGAATAAGAACAAAATTTTCACAGTTAAAAAAATCTCATGACTAATCAAGAATACTCAACTAAAATAGCACTAAATGCTCCTGTTAATTTATTATTTTTCAGTGTTGGTGACAGATATTCCACATTTGTCATTATCATTTCTGTATCGTTGATCTCTGATGACAGTGATGTTATCTTTATATAGTTCAGATCATGTATATAAATGAATCATAAAACAAAATAAAATAAAATACATTCAACATTTTTATTTGTTTCGGCAGTTTTCTATTCAGTGTGCTCAATCACACCTGTTAGGAGGCTGTCTTGGGGTGATTTAATAATGTGTATCCCCTATCGCTACCCTATGCCCACCAATCTTTTCTGTGTCTTTAAATGGAGCCTGAGAAGGACAGAAAACAAAAAACGTTTCAAAGCAGTTGTTTCAAGGACACGGGGATACGCTCCTCTGTTTCTGCGGTACCCTTGGTTTTTTTTTTTCGGCTCTTTTTCTCCCGGCGAGAGACGGAGGGTTGAATTTTGTTTTCCTAGGATTTTTGGGTTTTTTGTTCTTTCCTTCTCTTCTGGACTGTTTCAACAACATCTGAACACATCAGGAGAATTTTCCCGGAGGCCCGGGGGGGTGGCCCCTCGCCGACCAGCTCCGAGGAGGAGAGACCGCACCTACAGAGGATCTCTGAAATCTTCTCAGGTTTTCTCTCCACAGAGAGAGAGACCTCATTATTTAGCATTATTATTCCCCACCTGTGTGTTTGTTAAATAAATAGTTTATCATCTCTTTCACTTTCCTTTGAGGGAATTTTTTTCCCGAACCTGGGGGGAGGGGTGGTTGCAACCTGACTTCTATCAGAGGATATTCTCCTCCGAATTTGTCCAAACTAGGACAGAGGCCTTCACAGAAATTTATACAAAGCAAAAAGATTTTAATAATATTATATTATAATCACAAAGATATGTGTCTAGTATTCAAAAAACATTTGTTCGGGCTGACACTTTTCATGCTTTGCATGTCTATGCAAATGTTCCTTTCAGTAAAGTTTCAGTCAGACACTTTTGATTAATTCTAACAGGGTTCTGAAAACATGGTTAGGTTTTCTAATGTGGAAACTTTTAACTGAGGTTACCTCTAGTAAAACAGATTTACTACTGTTTCTTTAAATCTGGATACTTGATTTTGTATCGTCATTTCCCAATGGAAATGTACACTGATGATGCACAGGATTTGGAAAACTTTTTAGACCTCCAAATTTCATCCAAAATCTTCTCTTCCCATCCTACTACAGGGAAGTGAGCAAGTTGCTGTGTGGAGCTGAGCTGCTGGCCAGGATTAAGCCTCAACAGTTCTTTTTGGTGCCCTGTGAGGGTCTTGAAGTGCTCATAATTACAGACAAAGTGTGCTAGGCCAAATTTGTAGCTATTATAGGTGTTTAGCTATTAATTGAGAGTCTCTTGTGCTTGCCATGGAATTTGATTACTTTACTGTATATTTCCATCTTGCAGTTACTCTTTTCTGTGAATTCTGAATGCTTTCATAGTCGCATTTGTCATGTTTCAGTTTAATTTATACGGCTATGCAGAGAAATTTTAATCTCTGTTAGTCACTCTAATATCTTTTGCCACATTCTCAGGGGTGTAGTTTTAATTATTATTATATCAGGGATATTCAAGATGAACATGATAGCTAGCAGAACACGTTTTACAGTTTCTATGAGTGCAATGCTCTGGTAAAAGTCAGGAGTTGGAAAAAGTTGCCATTTTTATTTGTCCATCAGGCACTGCCAAAACCTGAATTCTGTTTCCTGAATGCCTGACAGAAGGCAGGGTGAAAATGTGACAGTTGGTGCTGGGGAGGAATAAGGTGTCTTATCTTTAGATGTCTCATCTCCTCAGAGGTCAGTTACTTCTCAGCAGCTGTGGTGGAACCACCCATGGCTGTCACTAGAGGTACCAACACTTCGACTCGATCATTTTGCCGGCGGTTGCTGTAGCTGATGGTTTGTTAAGTAAATCAAGATCTGATCAACGATTGATTGTGTAAAATACTGTATACAGGACACAGCTATGCGTACTGCATAAAAATTGTATTAATTGATTACACTGCACCTTTTTACTGATACAAAGGAAACACTATTGAGAGACCATTGAGAGATGAAGTTGTAATCCAAATGAAATTAGTAGTTCATCGTGACATAACCATAGAGAAATAAATCAGCTTCTCACACATTTATTTAATCTATAAAGATTGTTATAGTTCAGTAAGGGACACAATATACGCATTGCAAGCAAAATTGTCTTGTATTTAGATATGCAGCTTTATTTTTTGGCAGAGAATGCGTGACTATCACCTACTCTCAAAGAGTTTTAAAAGCAAACAATGAACTGAGCTCAAGCGCAGGAGAAAAATAGCAGTGAATGAAGCTTAAGCATCTTATTTATCACTGAGCATCTTAAACAAGACTGTGAGTAGTATTGTGTGACTGGTTCAATTTTAAGTAGAAACATTTGTCTGACTAAGGAAGCATATATAATATAGAATTATTCCAAGCATATTCAGAGTTATATTTATTTATATTTTAGGAAATTTATCTTATACCTGAAGTTTAATAGATGTTAGCTCAGCTAATTCAGGATTTTGGCAGATTCCATTGTGTAAGTATTTAGCATCGGTGGCTGAATTTATTATTCCATTATCATCTGTGAAGGAACAATGAAAAGCAGAGTCATAATTTCTGAGATATATAGAAGTTGACACTGAAAAATTAATTGATGAATGCTGTTTTTGTCTCATAGTACTACAGATTTGTTTTCCAGATATTTCACAGTATCTATGTTGCACCTGACAGTTCCAAGAGGAATGGATTTTTGCAGCATCTCTGATGTTCCTATCCAGAACACCTCCCCTGATATTTTAGTGTCAAAAATTTCAATCACTTTCCCAAAGAAAGGGTGGTTTAGATGTGGCCACAAATATTTTTCCTGTTTCTCTCTGGAATGTATCTCACAGTCCTCAATAAAGCAGCTTAGACCATGCTGTGAGTTGTAAAGTTTAGCAGAACAGTGAAGAATTTGCTTGGGAAGATATCTATACATGGCAAACGACATCTGATTACTAAGATTAAAATTATTTCTCTGATGGTGGGTGTGGGGCAGTGGCATCCCTTCAGCTCCACAACTTCTATTTTTATGAGTAGGTCTTTGAAGGTCTTCAGTCAAGATATAAACAAAAAAAAAAAAAAAAAAGCTTGAAAAGTAAAGTATGTGAACAATTTGTTTGAGATGTAGGGATTTAAAAGGGTATGCTAAAGTACAAATCAGACCTTGGTGCCAAGGTATCTTTGGATACAAACAAGCTTTAAAGAAATTTTTTCATTACTTTTCATGGTCAGATGTTAACAGTGATTCTAAATTATGTCACGTCTGTTTTCTTGGGAATACTTATAAGACCATGCTTCAGATGAACTACGACAATTAACACCTCCATTTTGTAGAATTGTGGACAGATATTTCTTCTCTGATTGTGCTGGCAAACTGCCATATATAGTTTTGGTTAATACTATATTCATCCATTTCACTCGTGACCATTAAATAAAATGAAAAACGGGTATAAATTTGAGAACTATATATTTAAAATACTCATTAACCATTTTTTTTTTCTGTATTTCAGACACTTTGTAAGTTTGAGTGGAAAACAGCACTAGATTTGGAAAACAGTACTAGATAGCTATTTATGGGCAAATGAATCCTATCTGATGGAGATAGAACAATTCAGCAAATCATACTCAAACAGCTATTAGAGAGTGAACTAAATAGATTTTCAAGAAGTGTATACTTAAAACAACTCTCTGACCAAGTCTTTTTCTAGATTATAGAAACTTTTAAAGTTTTTCATAATTAGCTATAGTTAAACTTATTAAATGCTTTCCAGCCTTGCTTATGCTTATTTGCCTTTCATAATCCTGTTTTCTTATTAAAAGGACTAGTTTGGGTCCTCAGATTCACAATATATTTATGAAAAATCTTGGAAATTTTTGCCCTATGGGTGTCACATGTCTTGGACAGAACTGTACCCCAACTATAAAAATAGAACAAGAACTTTTCTTATTGAATTAGATTGTTCTATAACTACAGGTTTTTAACTGTTCCTTGCAAACAAACTGTAACCTTTTGCTCTTCAGTTTCAGATGCAAGTCAGAGACATTAACTTTCAATGAAAATATGATTTACTGATTTCTGCATCAACAAAATGATTAGAATTTGTGTAGGTCAAAATTATCATCCCACAGGAACAAGAGTGGAGGGGCAAGAATAGAAAACTGCTGTTATCTCACAGCTAATACATGGAAAAACAACTGAAAATTGTATTGAGAGGAGGAGGGAGAAAAAGAAAAAAAATCATATGCCTCAAAGATGCATTTCTTAATTAACCGCTGATGAATCTGGTAATATGATATGAAACCAGCAGTTATTGTTACTTTGGAAGATCTAAACGTTACCAAAAAAATGATGACACTAAGAATGGTAGTAACAGAATGACTAAAATGAGTAAGAAAAAGTACAAGGTCAATATGTACAATATGTTAAAGTACAATATGTAAAGATTAATAAGAAAAATTTTTTTATAAACCAAAAACGTCAGTAATAATCAAAGAGAAAGTAGAAAACCCTGAATATGTTGATTACTATTGCATCACTGAGATTTCAATATGAAAAAGTATGCTAGGATGGAACACCAAAATATATTGTGTCAAACTGATATTACAAAGAAATAAGGAAAGAAGAATTAAACTAAACTACACTTGCTTGGTTGCTATAAACTGATCATGAGCGTAGCTGAGAGAGAAACTGATATTTTCCAGCTGTCAAAGTACTAATATTGTGGAACAGCCTTCCTATATGACAGAGTATGAGGTCAGATCAATAGTTCTGAGATGAAATCTGATCCATTTCTGAAAAGTCTATGATTGCTTATAATACCTGAAGACAATTCTTCATGTCCATTCTTGTCATATTCCAACAACCTCAGTGCTTTCCTTCACTCTATCTGAAATGTTTTAACTATTACATAACACATATTAAACTAATAAATACTAATAAAATATTTTATAACTTTTACAAAAATGCAGTGATTTTTTAATTATCCATCTGTCATGAATTTATAAATTCTCGAGAAAAAAAGCGTTCAGTGCAAAAATTCTATGTGAGGATTCTTCTCATATAATTTTAGATATTGGACTTTCTTTTGCTGCCCCACAAAATGCGATAGACAGATCAAAGCATGCCCAGAAACTGAATCTTTCAACATATCTGTCTTCAAGAACAGCTTTAAAAAGGGAAAAAGATAACCCTCTCAAGGCATTCCTCTTTATGCCTACAGACTCTAGACATATGGCAGTGAGCTTTGTGAAGAGATTTTTTTTTACAATCTGTTCCATTGCATGTTCACATGCTCAGTAAAGAAGTTTTTCCTCATATCCAGGTGGAGCTTCCTATGCATCAGTTTCTGCCCATTGCCTCTTGTCCTATTGCTTGGCATCACTGAGCAGAGCCTGGCTCTTAGCTCTTGACACCCTCACTTCAGATACTTATATAATTGATCAGGTCCTCTCTCAGTTGTCTTGTTGAGACTAAAGAGGCCCAGCTCTCCAAGCCTTTCCTCATGACAGATATGCTCCTGTCCCTCAATCATCTTTTTTGCCCTTTGCTGGACCTGCTCCAGGAGCTCCATTTCTCTCTTGTCCCAGAGAGTCCAGAACTGGACACAGCACTCCAGATATGGCCTCACCAGGGCTGAGCAGAGGGGCAGGATCACCTCCCTGATGGCGATGCTCATCCTAAAACACCCCCAGATATCATCGGCTCACTTGGCCACAAGGACACACTGCTGGGTCATGGACACCTTGTTGTCTACCAGGACCCCCTGGTCCTTCTCCACACAGTTCTTTCCAGCAGGCTGCCCCCAGCTCGTACTGCCGGAAGAGGTTGTTCCTCCCCAGATGCAGGACTCTGCATTTACCTTTGCTGAATTTCAGGCAGTTCTTCTCTGCCCATCTCTCCACCCTGTTGAGGTCCTTCTGAAGGGCTGCACAGCCCTCTGGGGTATTGGCCACTCCTCCCAGCTTTGTGTCATTACTGAACCTGCCAAGGAGGCATCTGCCCTCTCATCCAAGTCACTGATGAATAAATTAAACCACACTGGGTCCAATATTGAATGTTGGAGGATACTGCTGGTGAGAGGTGTCTGACTAGACCCTGTGCCACTGGTTACCATTCAACTAATCATACTCAAGTAGCTGCTAGATGGTGAGAAAAATATATTTCCATTTATTTAATGTCTAGCTTACATGCAGACATTTAAAATATAGGTATTTTTTATCTTTGAGATTGCCTTCTACTTTCAGTTGATGCAAGATGGGTAATAGGAAAATTCATCTGGCTACAGATAAAGCACAGCACTGTCCTGGATAGAATGGGCCCAGCCTCACTGTCCTTGTGCAAACTCATTCTGTCATTTATGATGTCTTTTTGTACTCCACTTCATGTTCCATTACCCCTCCAAAGGGGCCAGATTTTGGTGCATGTCCTGTGTCAGAGTATCCGTTCCTGCAAGGGTGCTTCACTACAGCATTTCAGAAAGTTTTAGAGGTCTGTATGAGGGCAAGTGGACAGACACATCTACGTCCATCCCTAAAAGCCAAGGGAATTCCAACGTGTAAAGAAGGAAGAGATTAACCAGATTAATATAAAAGAGTGAAGAAGTGGAAAGTTTTCTCATTTGTCTATACAACTGAATAGAATAATTTTTAATCCATTCTGACGACTATCAGTATTTATTAATGAGGTTGTAAACCTACACTGAAACTGAACCTGTTCATGAGATTTCAGTAATGTAAACTCCATATAGTGTCTAAATATATTTTAGTGATTCAGCAGCATTCCTTGCTGGAAAAGTGATGCTCAGTCTTATGCTCTAACATGACTGCTACTAAAAGTGAAAGCATATGACCTTCTTTTTTGGTTTTAAGTCAGTATAAGAATAAATTTTATTCCAGACACTTCTAATTTTCAGTGGTTTCCATCTTACTATTTAATTGAAAGGGGTAAATCTTGACTGCCTGCATAAACCTCACAGCTCTTAACACATCTTCCTGGAAAAATATATTAAGACCACTTTTACACGAAGTGACTACTTTGAATACAGAAACTTTTGTATCTCTATAGTTTGTTTGGCTACATTTACACAGTCCTATAGACAGTGATAATTGATAGCTACTCTCTTTTGAATATTCCTGAACACTTTAAACACAAAAAACTCTAACCTGAAAAGCAGTTTATTTTCCAATATAATTGCATGTCAGCATTATGCATGTAAATGCCACTTAATGTAATGTAATTGCTTCTCAGGGATTTTTTATTTAATAATAAATTAATTATGTTGTGAATTTGTCATGGTCATTTAAGTCAAAAGGCTTTCTGACTGCTATAAAAGGTATATGAAATCATGAGACTTGATAAATGACAAATTTTGTCATTATCCAGCAAAGGACTGAACTTTCATTGAAGTTGAGTGAAGCACATGTATTTTGTAACATAATTCAGGTCTCCTTCTGTTTGGGGAAACTTGAGCCATAATGGTGATTTTGGGAAAAACTGTGAACAATTCCAAGAAACTTTAAGAGTCTAAACCTTAGAATAATATAAATGACCTAAAATGAAGTAAACTGCTTAGCTAAATATTTCAGTTAAAAAAAAAAAGAAAAAAGTTTGGGTACACATTTTACAAAATAGACTCAAAAATAATGCTTTTTAAAATTACTATTACTGTGAACCAATCAGAGGAAGAAGAGCATGTTCTATTAAAAAAAATATCAAGTTGAAATGCATTAAAGCAGCCCCAAGAAAATTGAAGACTGTGGAAGAAAACCCCTGCGTCGCACCACGGCCGCCCGGTGGCCTGGCAGGAGGCAAGGCGGTGTCCTGGTCGGCGACCAAAGGGACACAGTCCTCGTGGCTGGTCGGAGCGCTCTGCCACAAGCGCACGATAAAGCAGGCTGCGGCTTGGATGTTGCCTAGCAACGGGACGGCAGCGAAGGAGGTAGAGGGACCTCTCTGGTGCCCACAATTCCAGCTTTATTGATAACAAAGTAACAAGGAGCTTCATAGCTGAAGGGGAAGCGCCAGAAAAGGCAGGGGGAGGAACTAAACAAGACTTTTTATGGTGCTCTAAAAGAGGGAGGAACTAAGGGAAATAGTCCAATAGGGAGATGAGGGGAATGACAGGTGCCAATAGGGAAAGGAATAGGGGAGAACTTTCTGGAACTTATACATAGGCAATTAAACTGATAAATATACATAAACAGATGAACCAATAAGGACTAAAGAACAAGAGAAGGGTCTAGAAAGAGGGGAGGAGATGTGGCAGTGGCAATCACCCAGAAGAGGATGGCCTTAGGTCTGATGGTCATCCTATGAGCTGGCCTCAGACCTGCCCTCGGGATCGAAGTCAGGAGCAGGAAAATTGATCCATTTAATGACATCCAGCCCCGAGGTGGGCTGGGTCACCGCAACAAACCCCTTAGTTCCTTTCACAACCCCGAATTTTGTCTTATAGATCAGGAATTTAACAATAAGTTTTCATTTGTGGTGATGCCCATCAGCTAGGTGGAGCCTTAAAATATTCAAAACATGTATTGTCTTTCTCCAAAGACTGCATTACTTAAAGGAACACATTGATTTTTGCCAAGAGATATACAGAAAGACAATCAATCAATGACAGCTTTGCAAGAAAGCTACTAGTATAACTACCCTTGGTTCTCACTTTGCATTCCTTGAGGTCATGCATTTGTTTTAAATGTTTGGTTCTTTGATGATTGAGGGACAGTCACAATTAGAATCAGTCTTAGTCAATTTTTTTCTGCATAAATGAACTAAAGGAAAAAAAAGATTATGAATAAGTAAAGAAAAATGTAATTTTAAAGGAAATCTTTCTATGGACTGGACAACTTTCAGTTTGTTGCCTTTTAATGTGTTTTTCTTTTTTTTCTTGTTGTGGTTTAGGAAGGGTACTCCCCAGTTTAGTGTTCCCACTGAAACTCTAAACTATGTGTCTCTTGCTCTCCCCCTTTCCTTCCCCTCCCCCTCCTGAATGCTCCCTCCATCCTGGGACCAGTGCCACCCCACTGCTCCTTCCAGCTTGGGACCAGCATTAGCCAACCACCACTCCCACTACTCTTGCTCGGTTGGAAAGAATCCTTTCTCCCTGGAAGAGTCCCTTCCCCCATCTCCAGCAATGATGTGAGGTGATACAGAATAACTTCTGTGTCCTACCCATACCTTGTCCCAGCTGCTGCAAATATTAAGCCTGTCCTGCCTGGAAGCAGGAAACACCTTTATGCACATTTTTATTTCAGGCTATGCTACCTGATATACTTAATTGCATCTTTTAAAAATGTGAAATGTTTGTGTTGTTTGCCTGAAGTAAATGATATCTCTACTCTTCATGGCTTTCTTTTAAGGTGAAGTTATGGAGATTTTAACATCGTTAAGCCACAAAAATAATGTATCATTGAAGTAAGAAACTATATTAAAGTTTTGACTTTTTATCCGAGGACAAATAATTCAATACAATATAGCATTTTTCAATGCAAATATTGGGGTTTAGAAACTGAGAACTTGCAGAGACTAACCATGTTATCTATCTGTAAAACATACTGTCATTCAAAACAACAAAGTTTTTCTCAAAGGGAAAACACAAAACCAAATTATAAACAAGACCAAAAAACCTCTCTCCTGGATTTTAAGTTAGCTACAAAACTTTAGCACATTTTTAAAAAGGCAGACTCTTGCTTCAAGAGAAAATCTACATCTTCAAATGAAAAATAAAACAAATTCCAATCATGGAACTTTGTCTGACATTATTCAATTTCCAAATTATAGATTGCTTGTGGTTAAAAAAAATACAGCCTCCAGTCACTGAAACAGAGAAAATTGCGTATTTCCCAGAGAATAAAGGAATGAAAATACGTAACTAATAACTAATAACCATATGTGTTACACCTGTTATTAGCAATTACAGGCAGATTGTATCATGTACTGGGAAAAAATGTCTGTTGGTATGCACATACTGAAACACAAGATCTGAAAATTTCTACAGAATGTGATGAACTTCAAATGTATATGATCGCTCAATGACAATACTGAAGACGGACATTTGTCCTCTAGTCCTTGATATTTCCCCCTAAAATAGGTTGGTTTTGTTGTTTTTTTTTCCTGTGAAAAATAGGTACAATTTCAAAAGTAAATGATCCTGGAAAATAAATAAATTTTAGAAAAAAAAAATGAAAAAAAAGTAATTGTTTAAGAATTCATTTTCTCAGAAGCCATTATTGAAAGGGACTATATCTGTTCAAATATTTCTCACCTAAAAAACATCAACCAAATGTTGTGAAAATACAGAGTGCTCTCTGCTGCTAAAAGCACAAAATTATAAATGTATTCCCTCTGGGAAAAATAAATAACACAGAGGACGAGTAATGCTTTAATTATAAATTTATTGGACATAAGGTTCCAATGAAGAATTCCAAGTATGTCAGGCAAGAAAAGAGATGTCTTTGTTGTGTTATGCTGCATATGCTACTTTCTGTATTTCATCTCATTAATACAAAATGAATATAAAATATTAAGCCTCTACAGAAGACCTAAATAGCAAAGGAGGTTCTCACCATGGTTAAATAGTCCCTATAGTAAAATTTAATTTAGAAAAGACATTATTCAACTGCCAATAATAACATTCTATAATTCAGGTTTTTTTGAAATAATCAGATATAGACACTATTCTCATATTCATGGAAGAATAAGAGTAACTATCCAAATAGTTATGTGGAACAAATTACCCTTTAAAAATCCTTACTCTTGTTTAAGATGCATTAGGTTGCTTTTCTTCACATTTTTGGTGGTTGAAGGCTGGAGGTAATGCTTTTCAGCACAGTACATCCTATGACTGATCTGATTACACAATAAATGTTTCAAAGCCTGCAGTACAGATATTTCATATATCCCATTTAATTTCAGAATATATATAACAGTTATGAAGAGGACATGTAAATTTTTTCACTAGCTCTTTAAATATACTATTTCTTCACAAATGAATAATGGTAAATATAGAAGAGCATACTTAAATAATATTTCTGGGATATTTTGCCCTATCCACAAAACCAAAACAGATGTATAGTTAGAAAGGAGTTACTACAATTGTATCAGTAATTTGATAAATTTATGGGCAGGTACCTTACCTTCTTGTCAGTTAAGGTTTACACTTAGCAGTCAGTGTATTTTTCAGAATTTGGTCCAGCGCATTTTAGTTTTGAATACCTCAAAAACTTGATCTTCCAATCATTCCCTTAGGAAATTATTCTATAATCTTGTCAAGAGATAGGTTATGCTTATCACTACCAAGTGACAGTGCTTGCAGGTATAACATGATACTCTTATTTAAGACCTGAAGCAATCTCAACAGAAAGATAATTGAAGTGGAAAAAATCCTCTTAAATTTAATCTTCGATGGTCAGGCAAATAACGGAACTGAGAGTGGAAACTCAAGACATTTATTATGGCTGCCTTGCAGCTTAACACCAATAATAATGTAGTCAGGCTTATTCACTCCAGTTTAGACTTTCAATTCACTTTGCATCCAGCGTCCAGCAAACCTGAGCGAAAGAGCAAATCAGTTATATCAATTTACTTTACATTTGCCTTATGTACCTTACCTTTATATTTATTTATAGGCTATATGAAATGTTATATTCCATACCCTATTTATGAAGGACTTCCTTCATATTCATAAAAAATTTGGAAATTACAGGCTATCGATATTCCACAAATTACATGGCAGATGAAGAATAGCCTAGACAGCAGTTTGTTTTCCTTTCCAGTAGAGGATATGGGAAAGAAGCCTGTTTGGCTGCATGCACACGTAAGATTATTCGTATGTCTTAGCCAGGTGAGATCCCTGGGAAGTAAATAATAGGCATCTGAAAAGCCAGGAGTGAAGGACAATGTATTTTTTACATCTTCATTTACGTGTATTGTTAATGAATGCTGTATCAGAACAGGTATCTTTAGAAGATATTTATGAAAATTTTGCACTCGTTTCTGACTCTTCACTATATAGAATAATTAGGAGTGACAGATTTCTGGCAGTTATGTTGTTCGCTTTTTCTGATGTTTGTTGAAGTAAACCTCCAGATCATTTAATCTTCAGCCTGTGGTCTTTAGAAAATAAAAAACTGACAGCTTTTTGACACCTGAGATCTCCATCTACCTAAGAGATGCCATGTCCTCCTTTATGACTTAGCATAGTAGCATAAAAAAATGTTATATTTACTGATGAGACATTTCCAAAGGCATAGGAACATTCCTCCATTTCAGTGATGGTGACATTAACTACTGAGGGCTGGCTGTCCTGCAGGAGGGAGTGAGGAGCAGAGGGTGGTTATGGGGCCAGCAAGGCTGTGTCCTCCTTTGAGCAGAGCTCTGCCCTGTAGCATTCAGCAAGGGAGCAGGGCTGGGATAGGGTTGGGACAGAGCCCTGTAACTACATAGCAAACCCATGGTAATGGGATGGTGCAGATTGATCTGGCTCCAGGGTCAGAACATCCTGAGAGACTGACACAGAGGGCTGAAGGAAACTTGGAACAGTCATTCCTGATGACAAAGCTGTAGCAGTTGGGGTTTTTTATCACTGATGACTGATTTCTGTCTAACCTGCCCTCCAGGAGAAAATACATCTTTTCAGGCAATCCACTTTACACAGAAAAGAGACTATTACCTTTCAGTTTGAAGCAGTTGAAGCATATTAGAAGACGAGCATCCCTTCAAACTAAATAAGCCCATGTATTTTGCTATTTTGTTTTATGGCATGTTTAATGACATTCTGTTATCTTCTTTTGACTTATTTCTGTTTATGTTACAGAACATAAGACTCCACAAAAACCTATTCAAGGCTGAGCAAGGTGGGAGAATGACTTGATAAATCTTGTAAGCCTGACTTCCATTTATACACATTAATATAGTGGTTATATTTTTTTTTTTTTTTTACTTTGGGTAGAGACTTTCTTCGGCATTTCTAGATATGTATTCATCTTGACATCCAGCATGCAATTAATCGCCGAATTGCTTTGTACATGCTCCATACCCTGTCTTGCACATTAAAAATGAAGATACATAATCAAATAGAGCTCTGATTGATCTAATCAAATACCTTCCCACCTCCATAGAAAGTTGTGACCATGTAATTATAGAATAAAACCGAAACAATAGAAATAGATCTCAGATGTAAAAATGTAAGATTGTACAAGAAGAAAGCATGTTTAAATGTTCTATAAATAAAATAGCAGTAGTGATGCTGTGTTTCTTCAGTCCTGTCCAAGAAGGACAGAACTGCTTTTAGGGATGGGAATTTTTCTGCAACGTTTTACAATATTCATTGTATACCATATAATTATCTATATCTGTTTCAATTAGAGTTCATATATGACTATATTATTATCTAATCAGAAGTTTATTTCTACTTCCATATATTACAAGTATATTAATCTCATGATTTCAGAAATGAAATCCACTGACCTTGCCTTTTAAATAATCTCTTAACCAGTGTACATGTGGTACTATGAGATAGCATTATGTGCATGTGTTCTTATGGTCCAAGAAGGCTTCTCAAATTATTTTGCTTTTTGTGGATTTGATGATTTTTGATTCCTTGTTTTATTGGCATAAAGCTTAAAATTAGAATTAAAATTACATTTATTTCCTATTTTAAATATCCAGATTGATTACATACAGAATAATTACCTTTATTTACAGATGATGAACTTCCAGAACATTGCATGGAAAGAGTTGGCCAACATCTATGTGTGGTTAGGCAGAAGATGGAAATTGTCACTTCTGGCTAAATGAGAAGTCATTTTTCCACTGCAGATATGCACTTCCATAAAGGGCATAGTGCCCTGCTGACAGCCGGGAAGGAACAGCTTCCAAAAAGACAAGATAATAGAGCTCAAATAACTGAAGTGCTGCCATTGATGGATACAGGTGGCAGAAAACCTGGGAAGTGGGGGTTATTTCTTACACAGGAAAGTTATCTGAATGCATGGATCTTTGTCCTAGTAAATGATGTGAGTTGATCCAAGGCTTGTGACTTCAAACTAGAGGACATACTCATGTCAGTGCTATGTTGACAAGTCCCTCCAAAAAGAGGAGGAATTTGTTTTTCAACTACCAGTGAAAGTTTCATAATTATCACATCACCATTTTGACATTTACTGAGTGGGTAAAATGGTTGGGTGCAAGCGATGTGGCAAATATCTGGGTTGTGCTAATTACAGTTTCTTGATACAGAAACTCAGTGAGATGACTAAGAAAATATTTCTGCTGGTTAGCAGTAGTCACTGTCAGCATCAGCTACAGCCATGTCAGCTACAGGAAGGTTGAAGAATTTAAGATCATGAGAGAAACAAAGTGGGCAAATACAATTACAATCACAGTTTCAGAAGAGCTGAAGGTTTTCCAGAGAACCAATGGTTGAAATCCCATGGGAGGCTTCCTGAAGGGTGAAAGGACACAGGAAACATGTCTGATCTTCCTGGACACCCTCATTAGAGCACAGAAAGGGACCGTTCTGATATGCAAAAGTTGAGCAGGAATAGCAGAAGGTAGGCTGTACAGGGAACTTCTGACTTGGTTGAGATGTAAAAACGAAATTCATAGAAGATGAAATCTGAGATGTGCCATGTAAGAGGAACACAGAAACTTTACCCAGGTGTGGAGAGGAGAAGTTAGATTTGGTATGGAGTGTGAGAGACTGCAAGAAGGACACCTGTAAAGACATTGGCAGCAAAGGAAAACTAAAGAAATTAGGTCAAAGCTCAGAAGGATGGAGAATGCAGTGATAAAAGATACAGAAAATTACTTTTTCATAAAACCAGAAAAAAGTCCAGGGAAGTCCTAGTCTAGAAGTATCTATGGAAATCTTGTGATATAAGTCTTGACTGGACAAGGCCTTGAGTACCCTGTTCTAACGCTGAATTTAACTATGTGTTAAACAAGGCTGGCTAGATGACCTGCAGAGGTTCCTTCCAATCTATATCTCCATTCTACTTTTATTCCCTAAATTATGTTATTTTGGTTTTTTTCCAGTAAAAAAGAGTGGACAGAGACTTTTTGTTAAGTAAACAAAGTTTCCAGGGATGCTGCCTCTGACCTCTCATGGATTGATGACTTCCTTGATGTCTTTCCCAAACTTTTCTTTGTTTTAATCAGTGCTTTTCCATACATGTTTATTTTCTTTTTTAATTTCTGGCTGTAACATGTAAGTAACTGGAAGATATCCTTTCTTTTAACATTCCAATAAGAAATTGGTTTCTTATCACACAGCCTAAAGGAATTGAATGAAAAGGTTGCTACAGTCTAATAGAAATTTATTTTCAGAGAAAGAATAGCACTTTGTTGCCTCACAATTGTATAACAGGTTTTATCCTTGTTGTCCTTTCTCAGATAGATCTTTACTGATGTTAATGGCAGGTTCTCAACACAGCAAGGTCAGATAGTTTTAAATAAAGAGTGCAGGTGAAGGCAGCCGTATTCCCTAAGCTACTTGAATAGTCTTTCTTCTGTACATGGTATTTTGAAAGCAAAAGCAATTTATAAATTAATGCCGGGGTTACTGAACCATCCAATGGTCTAAGAGCCCCCATGAATTCCAATTACCTCTCTTTCACAAACTTATCCCATAGTTGTTAGTATGGGGTCAGTACAGTGAAGTTCACTGCAATCAAGGTGGGACAAGGTTTACGTTTGTTTATCTTCATCTTCATTCATAGATTTTGTAGATTAATTTGACTGTAATCTGTTTGTGGGAAGGGAGTGCTGTTACAATTCTTGAAATATGTGCCAACACAGGCTGAGGCAGATACCTCTCAATGAAAGGAAGCAGGACCCTTACTTATACACGAAAGCCTACTAAGGGCAATGGGTTTAGATATGTTTTATTTGATAATAACTTTAGGTTTTACCTTGTAGATAATTAGATATTTTACTATAAATGACCACAACTTCCTGTCAGCAACATAACCTCAGTTGCTGGGAGAATACATGCTGTCCTTTTTTTCTATATTCTTTGCATTTATATTCTAAGATCTCATAAGAAGGGGAAAAGTAATAATTGAAAAATCACCAAAGCAACCAAACAAAAAACCCCACCCACATTTTGTGGATGATTTCTGCTAAGGAGTCCTGTTTGGTGTAATTTCTCAGTGTAGATCCTAATATGAAATGCTATATCTAGATGCATGACTTAAGGGAAAGGTACTTTGAATGAATTTTTTTGACTCTTTGATTTGAATCAGAATTCTGAGATGAAGTTTTTGAGACATGAATTAGACCCTCTCTGGAAAAGCATAGGACTTTCAAAGTCCTATCTAAAGAAGGAAGACAACATGTTTCACCTGAAGACCAGAACATTTCCTGGGTTCTATCAGTATGTATGTCAAATGTATGAGAAGCTTGCTGTTCTACAAGAGGAAAGAATATGTTTTGCCTGAGCTATCCATATCTTTTGTTCATCTTTTTTTCATATACTAATAAGCATAATGAGAAGAGCAAGTAATTAAATTTAATACTAACTTATTGGGCACTTCAAAATAAAAAAGTGCTGTGCTGCTGAGAACAATATACCATGCCATCCACAGTGCACGTCCCACAATTAAAATGCTAATTAACACTTTTATTTATAAGGAACAAGGTTATTTGATTATAATCCCATTTCCCTGCTCTCTTCAGCATTATGGATTGATAAGTCAGTAAAACAACAAACCAACCCAGCTGCCTGAGGAATGATTGTATTTTGCTTTCTCCACACGGATCTGATATACATCATGAGGAAGACATTAGCCAATTTAGGCAGAAACAACATAGAAGTTTCTTTCTTCTTTTTTTTTTTTCTCTTCATCTCTATAAAGAAACTGCAATTCAATTTTTTCATCAAAGCCTGTGGAGAGCTTAGTTGGAATCATATTTCTTGTTCAGTTATTGAAATCAAAATCCAGAATACAGTAAATAGAATTCAGAAGGTTCAGTTATGCAGCAATTAAATAGAACATTTATGTTTCTTCATCTGTCTAGAGAGTTTAAAAAGAAGAAAAAGAAGATGTCAAAATGCATATGTGTGTGCATTCATATGGAAATATATACATTATCTATATGTATATGCACGCACATATGTGTATGGTTGTATAAAGCTGAGACTGTAAATATATTCTAATATTTGTGTCTCAGGTTCTTATAAGATATGGGATTATTTCTAGGTGAATTTGTACCTGCAGTTAATAACATATGGGATGGGATTCATCACATCATCAGATGTTTCTCATTCTTTTTTCAAAATACTGTAAGAGACAAAATAATATTATGCTCATGCATATGCATGGTAACCACAGCAGAGTATATATATCTTTCATACAGGAACTCAAAACCATGTGATAACATTGATCTTCAGGAGTTTCCAACAATCAGGGACTTGTTCTAACCATTAGAATACAAGGCATATTTATGTAGAGCAGAGAAGAAGTATCACAGACAGAAAAGGCATGGGTGGTCCACACAGCCAAGGTTACAAGTGTTTGGAGTAGCTGTGTTTGTGAACCACTGAACCTGAAAATACTGAAAAGATGGATCTATTTTTTTCTAATCCAAGATGGTTTATGCGTCATCAACTCTTTTATCATTATAGCATTTCATATTTAAAGCTTAATGTAACAGGACCCAACACCTGTGTATCTGCACAAGTATTTGATACACATCTATACAAACCTCTTTATACTGAGCCCCTGAGAAGAAGGAAAGCATGATTTTTGCTACATTATCTTTCATCATAGATCCTTATGACATCTAGTACAGGTTTGTGATCTCTACCTGCAATTTATACAGTGACATATTTTGTGCTCTTTTTTTAATGTCCTGCAAATAGTTAACTTGTAAAACACACATTTTCCCTCTTCAGGACAGGACCATGCCTTCATTTTAAAATGTATGGGAAAATGGAATCTTTACTTGATCCTTAATGTAATGAATACAACTATCATGAAAGAGTCAACACTTAACCATAATTATCCTTTTATGTAACTGTTTTACCTAGCTTGGATATGAAGAAATAAGTTCTACATTCATGGCACTTCAGATTAGGATTTCCTTCTTTGTTTAGTTCCATCAGAGCAGAAGATAAATTCCCAACTGAAAAATAGAGAGATGGAAAAAAAATTAATGATGATAGTTGCAATCAAGTGGCTGAATTAATTACCTTCAGAATACTACACCTGTATGTGTGTACCAAGGAGGATGAACCTGAAGTTGCAGACTGAGCTGGTAGCTATAATTGAAAGGTATATTTTTCTGTCTTTGAAAGGTCATACCTGTCAGGATGTATTCCTGGTAACTGGAGGTGGACAAATATTCTACACGTCTTCAGAAAAGGACAAGAAGGTCAGCCTGGGAAAATACAGGCTGGTCATTCTCACTTCAGTACCTGAGAAAGTACTCTTGGAGCTCATTTCTGAGCACATGAAGGCGAAGGTGGCTGGGAAGAGTTAGCATGCATGTACAAGGCTAAATCACACCTAAATCTCACTGCTTTCCATGATGAAATGGCTGGATCTGCACATAAAGAGACAGACATGGATGTCATTTACCTTGACTTTATCAATACTCGGAAGTCTCTA
Source organism: Struthidea cinerea (assembly GCA_013397865.1). NCBI lineage: Eukaryota > Metazoa > Chordata > Aves > Passeriformes > Corcoracidae > Struthidea > Struthidea cinerea. The sequence goes on from VZTI01004651.1 coordinate 731,201, forward strand.
TTTACAAGTGGAGTTCCTCAGAAGTGTATCCTATGACTTCTGTTATCTTTATAGCAGATCTGCAGGAGGAACAGGGATGGATTAACTCGTTGTAGTAAAACAGACTGAGGAGTGACTGACTGGGAAGGACCTCTGCTAAAAAGGGCCTTGGGGTTGAGGTGTCAGCAGCACGGCTGGCAGTAAAGAAAACAGCACCCTGAGTGTTATCAACAGGAACACCCAACTCACCTTTAACATTCTTGTCCCTTTTTACTTATCACAGGTTAGACTGCATCTCAAATGCAGTATCCAGTTCAGAGCCCACCAATGCAAGATGGATTTTGATAAATTTTACTTAGATTAGCTGGAAACCATCAAGCAGCTCCAGCACACGTCTCATGAAAAGAGGCTGAGGGAGCCGGGCTTGTTCAGCCTGGAGAAGAGATGGTTTGGGGACCACCAAACAACAGCTCCTCATCTGCAAAGTTATAATTAAGATGGATTTGTCTTTGAGATTTATGGTGAAAGAATGGCAGATAATTCATGCATTAATATAGAGATTATTTGCTTAGATATAAGAGTGAAAAGCACCACCATAAAGATAATGTAACGCTGGAACACCCCAGCCCTCAAAAAGTGTGCTGTCCATCCTTTCAATCCAATATCATTCTCCGTCTCTTCTGCCTGTAATCCTACAATCTTGGAGACTTTCAAGGCCTAGATGAACAAAGCCCCAAGCAACTCGTTCTGCCCCTAGAACTGGCCCCACTTTATGTGAACTATGGCTATCCAAGCTTCCTTCCAAACTGAATTGTCCTATGTTACTATATAAAAGAAGAGAGAATATATAGTATATTTTGAGAATTTTTCACAGCACTTGTGTTGCAATAAAATGTCAAGGAAAAATAGAGCTTTCTATTAAACAATTTATGCTACATATCCGTTATGAATAATAATAAATCCAGTATGACTTCCTTTAAAGTATTAATTAATTTGGCCTTTGAGTACTCACTGTGGCTTCATAGTAGTGAATTTGCACTACTGTCGAGACATATTAACAAAAAGTACGATGAGAGAGAGAGTGCCTTTACTGCCTTTACAGGTTTTCAGAATGTTTAGTTCTTACTGCTTACAAGATATGTAAACCTTCTTAGTTCTGGATTAATAGCCTCCAGCTATGTGAGGTGAATGATGAAGGACAATTCATCATGTTGACACCGGGATGCAAAAACAAAGGGATTTCTTGGGGCTGTAAAAGATGCAGATGGACAGTAAATGTAACAGCTGGAGAGGTGCTACAAAGTATATCCATAGATGAAAAAAACAAATTGCTGCTCCTTACTGGAGAAGCTCTCCTTATTTGAGAATCAGAGCATGGGATCAGGAGCCACATTAGTGTTCTGGAAGAATCTGCAGGACATGTCTTCACATTGCACTCAAATAGACTTTTTTTTCCCCTATTCTTATAGATGTCCTTTCCCTTATCAATCTTATAGGTTGTCTGAAACATACTGGGAAGAAGAAAAGCCAACAGGATACTCAGTAGCACTTTTCAGTAGTCTAGGAAAATTCTGTCTTATAATAGCTGAAGATATCTTGTGCTTTTGGTGAAGGGAAGTGGTAATTTATTAAGAGTTTAATTTATGGTGTTTTGTCTTATGTACAATATCTACGCAAAAGAGATTGCTTTGAGTTTGATTTGAATCTTATTACCTTAGGTGTATATTTTTAATACTCAAAAAAGGAAAATCTTTTCACATTCTTCTAAATATAAAATTAACTTCAGCATATTCTTTACTATGAGAGATCTAAATATCCATATTTTTAGAAGTCTTTAATAACTATAAATTGATGTACTACATGTCACTATAGCATTGCTAATATCCTAATGTCTCCTGTGGAGAGAATCCTGTCTCATTGCTGGATTTATTTGGTTTCCTTGAAGATATGAATCACAAGAGGAGACTTGTCTTCCTGCCAGAAGTTTTCTTGCAAATAGCTTTCCTCTTTTTGCAATTTTTTATCATTGTCATCTAGCATGGCTGAGGAATTTTGTTTCTATTGGGGAGAAAGACAGTTCATCTTTGTAGCTTCTCTCTGTAAAAACACATTTAAAATAACTTTGAAAGCACACAGTCCCTTGCTTTGGGTTTAATGTCTCTGCCCCTACAGAAGATGCCATAAATAAAATGAGACACAAGAAGAGGTGAAAAACAATGAGGAAGAGTGAGATAACAAAACAGAGGAGGAAAGAGAGCAGGGGAAAAAGAAAGCATTATCTCACTGAAAAGTAAATAAATTGCCACTTGCTGACAGAACTCTAAAATACTGAGTAAAGATGATCAGATAAGATGAAAGGCTAAGGTGAATGATTTAAATCTCACAGGCTTTGACTCAGTAGTAATTAGATTATGTTACCTCAGGCAGCAAAAAAAGATATCTCAACGTATGTATGAATTGCACCCAAATTAGGTGTGATGAGTGATTTAAAACTTTGGTTGCAATTAAATATTTTTTAGTAGGATAGAGATTTAAGATAGAGACTGCCTATCAAAAGGAGGCTTAAGAGACTGCTGGTTGGTTCTATAGGAAAAATGTGTGTGTTGACAGATAACATTGATTTTCCCAGTATGAACTGATTATAAAACTGTGAGATGCAGGTAATAACAACAGTGGTAACATACCTGAACTTATACTCTGAGCTTAGCTGAACATCTGTGCCACTGCTAGAATTAAGGTGCAGAATTATTGTCCCTCTACTGCTTTCAAACATGCAGCTGTTTGGGAATTCTTTCTTGAAAAAATTTGCTAATGATTCTCCATGAATCCTTCATTTGTTAATTGCTTCATAATATATCCATGAAAATGCTTCAGGACACATCTTTGCAAATAGTATCTCTTTTACTGAATATATTCTAACAAATATCAACTACACTTCATATTTAATACTCTTCTTCAGAAAAAAACTTGGTATCTATTTTTAAAATGAACATCATGGTATTCCCTTAACCTCCCTCTGCCAAGTATGGTATATTCTTAGAGAATTCTGTTTAAAAAAAAGAAAAAAAGGGCAATGCTTTTTCCTGATATGAATTATTTGCATCTTTTTAGTCAGTGGACCTCTGCTGGGTTTTCTGCACAATTAGGAGAGTATTTTAAAGTAAATAATTTTCTTTTAAACAGGTCACCTGCTTGTAGTCATCTCCACAACAAAAATAAATAGTTCATGAACAGGTAAATTGTAGTTTGCTGACCAAAAGAACATGATAATAACTGACATATAAACTTAAATCATTATTCAAGAATGACTTGATTACCTGAATTTTGTTGTGTTTCTTTCTTTCTTTTTTTTTAAGAAAAAACTTATTTTGCAATGTATAATTCAGCATCTTTAATATATTTATCCTACTGTATGCTACAAATAATGTAATTGGAGTCTTCTTTCATACATTAAGTAATGGAAATCCAAGCTTTGTTCTGCCTCAACATGTGTTGGATAGCTACATGGTGTGCATGACAAATCAGATTTGGGCTCTAGCAAATTAAAGCTATATGTCACTTAGCCCAGAAAACTCAGTCTCCCAATAGGGGTTAAATCCTCTTTCAAAGCTTAAAAAAGCAATTTTAGACGAAAAATTGAAGATTATTACAGGAAATAAAATAGAGTGACATTGTAAAAACAATGCGCGCATTCATCATTTATGGACGTATTTATACACTGCTTTGAAAATTTCAGCATTTTACTGAGATTAGTTATTTACTTTGCTACCTTGCTTCTGGGTGCTGTTCTGGCTAGCTCGGTGTCCCGGCACCTAGCATTCTCTGCCTGCCCAAGCGGATGCTGGACAGAGACCAATCTTGGTGCGGGAGGACGGGCGAATCCCCGGACGGGTTCGCCTCGACCCCCGATGGCTATAGCGCGCGAAGGGGGAAAGGAAAAGGTGGAGGGGTTCTCCGTGGAGTCAAAGTGTTCATTGAGCATGGTAGAAACCATGGAGCAATCCCCCCAGCCATGTGGTGTGGAGGCCGTTTTGTACCCCCACAGCACAGGCTGTATGGAAAACATACAGTAGCCAGTAAAACTGAAAGGGGGGGTGTAACCAGGGTGGGGAGCAGGAATTACAGCAAATGGGGTAAGGAATGGGTGAGGAGAATGGAAGCCAATGTTGAGGCACAGATCACAGCTTTTGGGATATTCCCTGTACTTTCAGGGGTTCTGTAGCTGTAGGAGCCTCAAACCAGAGGACTTAATGGTCCCCTTGGTTCTGCTGATGATGGCTCACTGCAACACTACCTTGTTTGTCTGCATTTTTCCTGGCCTTGAAGTAATAACTATAACCCAGTTTGTTATTTCAATTTACTTCTCTACAATACATGAAAGCATTTTTCGCAATCTTTTTCAGTTACTCCAAATTCATCCAGGCGTGAAGTTCAAGAAAAAAACACAGTCCTTAGAGTCTTCCACAAAGAGTAACCTGTGTATTTGAGTTGGACTTCCAGTGAGGCTAATCTGCTTGGATTCTGCAGATTTTATTTTTTATAAGATTTGGTTGCTGCATTGAGTCTGCCTTCCTTTACCATATAGAGTAATCAGACATATCTTTTTCGGCCATAAATGTGGAGTGCTTACTGAACTTTGATGATGTTCGTAGAAGCCAGACCCCCCCCCCCAGTTTCTCTTGCTGGCAATTATGTATAAGAACCTTCTTTGGTCCTTAGAACACTTTTCAGAAGTGACACAGTGAACAAACGGAATTTTGGTGGCCCTTTAAGAGCTATTTATAACTAAACACAAATTGGTTCACATTAAAACAAAGAAAATGCACAAAATTATTTCTTCACCACTGCTAAACTTTGAATTAAGCTTTTATATAACCAGGAAATATGTTTTCTGAGTGTTTCTCTATTTAGTTGGAACTAAAGGGATAACAACAAAAGCAATATGAAAGAGGTTTTTTTATACTATTCTTGGCCTATTCTGAGACTTCATGTAAGGAAGATTACTCAGAAGCACTACTAAGAGCAGTAAGACCTTGACTGCATCTGCCCAGCTTTAACCTACAAGGAGGTTCTGATACGGGTTGGGAAAAGAGACAAAACACAGATAGTGATTATAGGTCAGGCTTATCCAAAAGCAGTAGACTACATTTTCTAGGCATGCACTGGAAAGAAACAAAGAAGCACAAATGAAACTCTTAACAACATTAATCTGTATAGAACCTTGGGCATAGGAGACCAAAAGCTGGTAATAACCTATATAACTACAGCTAATACAAACATAATAATTATAACAATAATAATGATAATAGTTTATATTGGTTTAGAGACACATAAAAGAAGTGCCCCAACAACCCAATGGTGGTTTATGCTAATGATTTAACTTAGAAAGTAGAAAAAAGTGAAAACAACAGTCCCTTGGGGAAACATATCCACAAATTCTACCACTGCTCCGTGTAAAGGCCAGGTGGGAAGACAGGATGTGGACACTTGGAGCTGCTACACTCCTCTGCCCACACAGAAGTTTTGCAGTTGGTCACACAGGCCGGAAGGCTGCTCAGCTGAATAGACATCTTGTGTTTAAATAACACTTTTTATTTAAATGCAGAGGGAAAAAATATTGGCATGGAGTTAGAACTTATATTTATTTTTAGATAGCTTGTTATAAATATACAAGATTATCACTCTGATTATGTATATTAGATCTACTTATTCTTTCTTTAAAGTAAAATTAGAAATAGAATTTGTCATGTATTTATATTGACAGTCATCTCTTCTTTTAACTTGCCTTATGAACTATGATATTTCAAACAGTGAACAGCTGTCAGAATGAAGTACAACAGCATTCTTGTTTTATATTTCTTTAAGAGAAGGAAACGTGTAAAATGCAGCAATAAGTTTAGACCCTAACTGTCTCCCTGCATTTTGCAGTTCTTCAGCTTGCAATTTCTGTAAATAGTTTCTCACACGCTTTCTGTAAACATGCTCATGTTTTGCTAACCGTGCCTGGATTGTTTTGCATTCCTTTGCTAGGTGGACTTTGTATGATAGACATTTCCATTGACCAGTGAGATTGAGAGGAGGAAATCTTCATCCTCCAATCCACGGTGGTTTCTAAGATCATATAAATAAACGATGGAGGGCAGAGGTCGGAGCTTTTCTGGCCTCTCTGCCCTGGCTGCTTTGACCTGACAAGCTGTGTGTGCTTAATTTGTGTCTGAGAGAGCAACACCTAACCATTTTCATACTGATTCTAGTCCTCACCTTTTAAGCATTGGTTCTATGTACTCACCTAGCTTCCAACACCCGGGTCCAAAGATAAGTAACTATCTAATATACAACAGTAAAATCCAGCTGAACTTAGACGTTGGCCAGTAGAAAAATACCCTGGTGGCTCTCATTGAGGCTTGTCTTTTAAGCATTGTTACAAAACAAGGAATGCCTCCTTCCTGCTCAGGGAAAGCAGAATTTAATTTCAAGACACTTTTATTTGCTCAGGTAATATATTCTTAGTTCAAAACCTTTACTGGTTTATAAAATATAAATTATACCCAATATAAATTATGCATGCATAATTATATTACTTGCTTGAACTCCCTAAATCACCTTTCATACACACCTCAAGAATATTTTGTGGGTAGCTAGGTGTCACTAAACCCCTGGAAGAAAGAAACTGTAAGCATATTATCGTCTCTTGTGGGAAAAGGTACCTTCAGCTGTGCTATGAAAGCATCATGTAGCTTGAAAATCTTAGATTCTTAAGAAAAAAGTCAAGGGTGAATGTGACACTTCACCCTTATCTTTAATGCACTCATCTATGAAGAAAACTAGGATTTCCATTCACACTTGTGGGATAATTTCTCTACAGAAAATATTCTTTAATACAATATAATCTGAATTGCAAAATATTCAAATACAGAACTATCTCAGGAAAAGAAGTAACTAAAACCCCTAGGGGATGGTCTCAGCATTTATTATGGAGAACTGCTTGATGGTTTATGACATAGTGTAAAGTAAAATAGCCCCATGAGGAAGCTGTGAATGCTTCCATTTACAGTGTTAGAAGGTCAGAGTGTTTAGCACACATAGAAGTGTCCCAGCTGCATTTCCTTTTAGGCAAGCTATCCTAACCTTGCTCTTGAAATGCGTATGCTGAGAGATTGCTTGTGCCTGTACCAAAAATTAGGAGAGTTGGACTCTACAGATATGTGATACTGAGTTGCAGAATAGATTTAATGTATATGGCATTAGTCCTCCTGGAGATTAACATACAGTCTCTTGGAGACTGTTGGTTTATACCTTAGGATGACTCTACATTCCATTTGTCCTCCCTCTGGTGGATGTCATCCATCTGGGACAAGAGGTGTGAATGTAATTCTCTTCATCCAGAGAAGAAACCTGAACTAGGATCTGAATGAACAGGGTACAGTGTTAAAAATAAGTGTAGCAGTATTCAAAGCTGCCATTGGCTTTTGCCAGAAATTGATCTGCCAGGTTGGCTGAAACCAGTCAGATCAACTTTATCAAGGAAGATAAGCTGAATGATTCTGGAAAACAGTGGGAACAAAGTACTTGCTAGCACTCACTGTTTGAAACTAAGGATGTTTTTATGTGACATCTAGGAAAGTTTTTTGAGGCTTATGGTTCTAAAGATATCAATTCTTTCCTAAGGCCCCACTTTTTGTACACATGCCTTTTAGCTAATGGAGTTAGCTGTGGTTTTGTTCCTATTCAGTAGTATTTTTTGATTGAAGTGTATTGTTTAAAATTGTAAATAATAACATTTTATTTACATTTAAAATTTTTACTGCTGATTTATGAAAAATACTAAGCTGCTACTATCATATAACTTGCTTTTTCATGTCGGTGTTTTTTTCATGCTTAACATCTCTCCCCTTGTTCTCTCTGGCACAACTTCCATACCCCTTTCACTAGGATATATCCCTTGAATGAGACTGAATTAGATCAGTAGCTGATCATTATTCGTGTACTTCTATTTCCTAGGGTAAAAGGGGAGTTTTATCATGTTGGTTCAGTGAAGACATGTATTTATTCCTGAGGTAGGAAAATATTTTGGGTTACTCTAATGAGAAGCCATATTTAACCGGGTTGCTGGGGTTTTTAATGAATTTGTTTTTGTTGTTTGTTGTTTGTTTGTTTGCTGAAACTCTTTTTGATATAGCCTGTTATCAGCAAAAATATATTCTAGAAATGTATGAGGAAGAGGTCAAAATTTTGCCAGGAATTTCACATTTCTTGTAGGAACGAATAAAGTTTCAGTGTTGTTCAAACACAAACAGCAATATAATATATGAAATATCCAGGACATACTGTGAATTTAAGTGTTAAAATCTACTGTTTTGAAGAAAACTCTGCCAGAAATATCCAGACAGAGATTTTTTAGGAACCTAATGCCTTAAACATACATCAGTGGAAACAACTAACAAAAAGTTATTGAAGTTTTCTGAAACAGATGCGTCTATGGTCTTTTTAAATTCACTGATGATTAAACCTAGAGTAGCCAGCCACACAAATGTCAGCAACTTTGCAGATATAAGTCAGGAAGAAGAAATGTTATCTCACTTCTCTGTTCCTGTAGTTTTTATTTGCTTTTATTGTGGATTTCAAATTACCAGGGCATGAATACAGGGCAGACTTCCCATTGCCTCTTCCAAGTCTACAATAAATTATGTGTTGCTTAGAGGGTACTCCTTTATTTATTCACAGATGCATTAAAAATTTGTTGCTGTCTGGGTGACCTGTGAATAAATGATGTTTCTTAAAGAAACATCACATTCACCACAGGTTTTGACATCATTATTTTTTCCCTGATAAAATGCAGGCAGATCAGAGTGTTGCAGCCAGCCCATCCACTTCAAAAGCTGCTTTGTATGTTTTTGAGTTTGAGAATGATCTGTTAGTTCAATTAGGAGTTCATCATAACCCCTATAACCTGTGACAAAATCTTCAGTTCGATAAGCTAGACAGAACAGCACAGAAGTCACAGAGACTTCTATAATTTCAGAACTTTCCAGAAGACAGTTGAAAAATGTATTAGAACTTTCTGTCTCCTCATCTTCTGGGAAAAACAGTCACCATATTGTTATGAAAATAATCTACAGGCTTTCCATGTAGGAGTTGTCTTTGTACTTACTGAAGTGGGGCTTATCTGGGATTTTTTAGGGGTAAGAAATATGGTACAGAATATGTGTAAGTACTGCCAGACAGAGATCATGAAATTTGCTTGAAAAGTTATCTCACCCATCTTTAAATGCCTGTACATGATTTCTACACTTTAGTTTGTCACTGTTTTACAGTCAGTGAAGAAACAAGCACTTCTGTGGAATCTCATAAAGCAGATATTCAAAATAGTTCATGTGAGTCATGCCCAGTTTCTCTCAATTCCCTCTAAATGAAACACTGAGCTAACTTTCCAGGAGGTAGGTGTAGACCCACTATAGACTTCTGTGCATAATTCATTTGCCAAAATACAAGAATCTAAGGCTGTTTTTTGGAAAACAATTTAACCTGCACTGCCTCCAGCTGACCTCCAGACTCCAGCCCCTGCCCTGAGGTGCCCGTATTTGGATGGGCAGATAATACACAGAACCTGGGAGAAACCAGTTTTATTGTTGAGGAACACCTAAAAGCTAGACAGACCCTACAGTGCCTAAAATGTCATGGGAAGCAAAATTTTAGTCAAGGGAGTTATCCCAACGAAATTAGGTGAAATAAATCCATGACAGGATTTATTTATTTAAATGAGAAAGGATGGATGAGGTTGGAATTGTTATAGAAGCATACCAAATTCCTAGCAGACACATGTTAAAAACACTGTCCAAGTTTATCCCCTTACTGTGGAACAAGGTGAGACATTTTTTAAGAGATTTATGGTCTTCTCTCTTACGAATTCTTTTAGGGTTATAAGAAACCTGTAAATACACTTACACAAGAAACGTGATTCAGCACTGCTATTTCATCCTCTGCCAGCACCTTTATCTGCTCCCTGCTGTGCAGAATGCAGACCAGTTTTTTGCCAGCTGTTCCCTGCTAGGAGAATGCCTCTTGACTGAAAAGGGTGGATACCCATATAGTATAGCTGACTTTTGACAGAGCGTATCAGGCTCCTGCCCAGCTCCAGGGCTGACAGGTGTTTCACTAGTAAGCAAGAGTGCATGTAACACAAGATTTGTGGCTGGCAGTGACTGTGAAGGGGACCAGAAACTCAGAAAGACCTTGACTCACACTGTGCTTGAGAGACACATGATGTCACCTCCATCAGGGTTACAGAAGATGTGCTCCAGATGAGGCACTGAGTCCTCATGAAAAGAGGGTAGGTGACCTTGTGACAGTAGATGTAGGTAAGGCTGAGGTGCTTGTTGTCTTCTTTGCCTCAGCCTTTATTAGAAAGGTTTTCACAGGTCTTTTTGCCCAGAAATAGGGTTCAAGAAGGAGAAGAACTTTCCAGTGATGGTAGAAGATCAGATAATGTTCATCTTGAGCATTCTTGATCCTTAAAAGTCCACAGGACTTAATGGATACGTACTGTTCAAAAGGATAAACTCATCTGAGTCAAACCAAGGTCCTCTAAGGTAAGTAGAGATGGAGAACTGGCCCTGCAAGGAAAGGCTGGTCAAGTTGGGTTGGAGGAAAAATGTTTTGGGTAGTGGGCCGAACGATCATCACCCACTGCTTTCAAGAAGCCATGGATCCAGAATCAGTGGGGCCTGGTTGTCGCTGTGAGCGGCACTAACGACGAGGAATGGCACGACAAGTTCAGAAGGAAAGCAGTTCTGATTTTAATAATTAATTAATTCATCTTTTATAGCAGGGTTCACAAAGACTGTGTTGAATGGCATAAGACAGTTGGGTGCTTGGCCATCCACCCCTTGAGGGGATTGGTCAAGTTCTAAGACACTTATTCCAACATATCAGAAAGCTCGAACCATAACAATCTTGCATAACAAACCCAGGTGCAAGATAAAGAGTTCGTTTACAAAAACCCATAGCAGTGTTTTTCACAGTCTCTGTGAGAACTGCAAAGTTCTCACAGAACACTGCAGAAAGCTGAAAGATTTCTCTACCAAAGCTTTTCAGCATGCACACGTGGTGGAGGAATAAAAGACAATAAGTTGGTGTTCCAGCTGTTTATAAGAGGTGGTGTGGTGTCAGAATGTTCAGTATGATTTTTATTACCCATTGGAACAGGCTGTGTGAATATCTGTCCTCAGGTATTTTCTAAATGTCTGGGCAAAGGCCTGAGCAACCTTGTCTTAATTCGGTGTTGAACCTATTTTGAGTATAACCTTGGACTTTGCTTCCTACTTGAGTGTTTCTGGAGGGAGTATCATTTAACGGGCGTTTAGCTTTCTAGTTAATATCTTAGGCTGTCATATAGTTCAGCCTACAGATTTGATGAATCTATAAAATATTTATTTTGGAGTACCTGAAAATTAGACATTATATCTTTAGACATTTCTGGGCCTTGCTAATTTGGGAGTTCACTGGGACTAATAGGATAACATCAGAATAAGGAGAACAAAACTGATAGGGTTCAAGATTCCTTTTGCACATTCTTAGGAAAGATGAATGAAATGAACTGAAATTGTATTTTCCATTTGTACTGTTGATTGGCTCCTTCATAAACACTACTTGGTCCTTCAGTGTTAACAAACTAACATGGCCTCACTGAATCCTTTTCATCATCTTAATTGCACATCAGACTTAATGAGTGTGGTGTCTACATAACAGCAAAGCAGAGCTGCACTTTGTTCAACACAATACATAATAATTTCTCCTGTTTTTTTCAACATGAAACATAATGATTTCAGGCATGCCACAAGTGAGGAAAGACAGCAAATATCTCTTGTGCATTCTATTTCCTTGTTTTTCATTTTGGTTTCTGCCCCACCCTACCCCCAATGAAGCTGCATCATAACTGCAGACTGGGGAGAACTCAAACCCAAAGATTTCCAAACTTTTCCACAATCATGAATATTGCCGGATTTCCCTATCACTGATTCTTGATTCCAAGACCATTTTTGTCAGGACTTTTGAATTCAGGAATTACTTCTGTGTCCAGTGAGTATCATAAAATGTGGTGCTACTAAAAAAAATGGACATTTTACACAGATGATTGCACTCTGATTCTGTAACTTGAAGAGAAAAAAAGTTGCTCATCCTATTAAGTATTCATCTTGTTGATTTTATTTTGTTTGTTTGCTTTTTTTCTCAATGCATTTGAAATATTAAACAATCCTTTTTTCTAAACATTTTCCAGCTAACAATCAAAAAGTTCCTAACAAATTTTAGTGTTCTGTTTATCTGTGCTTTGGAGCAATATAATGTATGTAAAGGGGTTTTTTGTTATAATTTAATTTATTTTTGTAACATATTTCACCTGTTCATCAGCATAAACACACTTGAGTTTTTCAAATGTACCTATTTTAACTGGAGCATGGTCCCTCAGAGCCATATCCATGTTTATAGTACTCTTCTTAAATAACAAGATCTGTTGGTGTGATTAACTTGTTCATGTAGGCAAAAAGTGCATTAAAACATTTCAAAGAAATTTTATTATTGAAAATGAGTATAAATTTTGCTGACACTGTTTTTCACTCCTTTTCAGCACTGCTAAACCCATAGCAATTACTGCACACAGAAAGCAGTGGTTTCTACAAGTGGGAGTGAAGAGGAGTATCCTACCTATTCTACTGAAGCAGATACTAAAGACAGATCTTCTGCAAAGATAGGAGAAATAATGTGTAGAAGAAGCTTTTTATGTGAAATTATTTGAACTTCAAAGTGAATTTGTTTTCTATTTTCTTCCTCACCTTCCTCCATGAGTTTTTGCTTTGCTTTGTTTTCTTGTGTTTTATTTTCTTTTTTTCTCTTTCTCTCTCTCTTTTTTTTCCCCTGATTTAGACTAAGGGTACAGGAAAAAAATGTTGGGGGTATTTTGTTAGTGACTTTTTCTTCCTCTCAGATAATTTTGTTTATTAACTTTTTTAACTCCTATGTCTGTATATAGCTCAATCTTGCATTGGGTTTTACTGTCTTTTAGTATTCGTCAATAAAACAAACACGGTCTTGGGGGGGATTTAGTATTCTGTGCTATAAAATCCATTTATCATTTTTTGCATGGGCTAAAAGTTTCTGAAAATGATTTGATATCCTGATTAATTTTCCTACCTTATGTACTGATTATGAGCTCTATACCTGGAAGTGAGAGATCTGTTCTGGTTACTAACTTTAGAAGACTGATACTGCTACAAACAGAGGTGTGAAGTATTTAGTCACCAGAAAATGTTTACATGTCCTTTCCTGACTTGTTGATGGAAAATGTAAGCAGTCTTTTTACCAAAACCTAATTACCAAACTGCTCCAGTCTGCTTATTATTACTTGAAAGACTGTTGAATATTTAGGAGCTACTCAGAAAATCAAATATATTACAAATATGTGAATACAATACTTAGATTGAATTTCAGAGTAAAAGATGAAACTGCAGAAAGACAGAAGCACTTTGGAATATGATCAGATAAGTAATTAATTCATAAAAATCTTCTACAAGTTCTTTTCATGCAGAGAGAAAAGGATGTGTTTAGAGTAAAAGGAATATATCTAGGAACAACATAGATTAATAAATGCAGATATGCAGAGACATTCTAACATAGTTTCGTGGTGTCTAAACTACAGTGGAAATGCTTATTGATTGCAAACTAAAAAGAGTATCAGATAATTTTTTTTAATATTTCTTCCTCATTAAACCTTTTTGCTCATGACTATTTCATTAATCTTTAAAGTTATATAATTGCAAGTTAATAAAAAAAAAATTCTGTGTAGAATTTCTAACTCACCTTGATAACGTATATTAGGACAAGAGGTGAAAATATTTCTGTAATTGAATTAATAGGTCAGATAGTAGGTCCTAAAGCTGCCCTTTCAGAGATAGATGATAGAACTACAGAAAAAACTTGTTTCTTCTAACAGGCACGTTAGAAATATTTTAAGTGGTTTGAATCTTATAATACACACAAAAAAATATTTTTCTTCATATCTTTTTTGCACTCCACTACTATCCAGCACTGGTGTCTGTAATCATTGTTCATAAAAAAACAAACTATTAAAAACTCCTTATAAGGAAGTTGAAGTAGACAGGCACTATAGTAGAGACAGATATTTTGATGCATGACTAGCTGATTTTAAGATAGATGAAAAAAAATTTACATGTGATCACATGTGATTTTATATTTCCCAAGGATTTACTGTAGTTTTTAGGTGGTCAAATGAATTAATAGACCATGGGCTAGCAAGAAAATATCTAGTAGACTAAACAATAATAAATTTAAATTATTTTATTCCATGAGATAGAGGTGAGGCTTTATAGTCTGGAAATCTTATTAAACTAACTTGAAAAAGGTTTGTTCAATAAATTTTAATTGTAAGTCAATGTAGGTAAGAACAGATTACTCTTCTTTGAACACCAGATGGATTTATAATCATTCAATATTTACCCAGTTATAAAAACATAGACCTGAGCTAAAAGGCAAATACAGAATTATTGGAAACAGATCTGTTCCAGTCCACCTTGTTACTAGTTAAACTGGTGAAAATGTCCTACTGTTTAAAGAATTATATTTAGGGTTATACAATCCAGAATTTTGACATATAACATATTTTTCCTGCAGAACTTTCATAGTGTATTTCTTAAATGATTTTGCAGTTATATTTACACTGAATTGCTAGGAGTTTCAGCTAGACTTATTTTATGGCACTGAGTATAATTTAACTAGTAAAGCCACAGAAGTAATATGATCAGTATGAAATAGTTCATAACATAACACTGATATATTTATATTGAAAGCTTTTTTGTAATTGTATTCTAGACCACATGGGCCTTCTTGGCAATGAAACAAGGAGAGCAAATGCATGATCAGAAAGAGGCCCATTCATTATTTTTTGAAGTATTTTTTATTATTATATTATAGACCTTAACATAGGAACTATAATAATATATGTTGAAATGAAAAAAAAGTGCAAAAGATTCAGAACTCAAAAAAAAAAGACAACATAAAATAGAACACAATGCTTCTTACTTTTAATGTGCTTTTAGTCTCTCATAGAAGCTCAAATGTCAGCACTTCAGAGAATTTAAAAAAATGAATACTTATTTGAGAACCAGATTTGAAATCATTGTGAAAGAAATCAGAATTGACTCATCATCCAGAATTTTGTGATAAGTTGTGAAGACTAAGAGGCATTCAGCTTAGCTAGAAATTCATATTATTAGAAGTTTGCATTATTATTATATTCTCCATATGGTTCCTATGAAACAAATGGAATAGAAAACTGTATGGGAAAAATCTGGTGGCCCTCCTCAGAATATGAGAAAAAAAAACTCAGCTGTCAACTCAAGTGGATCACTGGATGACCTTGGTATCACTGAACACTGGATAAAATCAGCTAAGGTGTGGGAAACACAATGAGGATTCAGTAACTAGTGTTCTCATTCTCATATGACACAGCAGTAATTCCACTCTACACCTGTGTTTTGACACTTGTGATTAGGAAAGGTTTAAGTAAAACATTTTTTGTAAAAGAGGGTAAGGCATCTAAGAACATTTTATATTTTTCTGTGTTCAAATATCCTAAAATGAAGTCCAGAGAAAAAAATTACTACATTTAATGTTATACCAAATAAAGAATGATCATTTTATTCTACTTTCCTTCTTATAAACACAGAGAACCTGATTCACACTAAAACAAGTATTTTCTTTCCTTCCTTTACTGAAAACTGATCACAGATGCAAACAGGACACATTCCAGATTTCCTGGGATTATTTTAAAAGTAATTATTTCTTATTACTATTGTCTATTTAGCACTAATAATAATAATAATAATAATAATAATAATAATAATAATAATACATTTTTTCCCTATGTCAATGCATTCTTTAGGGTTTTTTAAAATGGAGCGTATCTTATACACAGCTTTTCTCTTTGGTAACTATATTTCTTATGAACTGTGGAGAATTATAATGTGTTCATGTTTACTCTGTAAATACTTTATGGTTTCTCTTCATATATATTTATTTTTTCACTGCCTGTTATTGAAGAAGTTAGGGACTAGACTTAATGAGGGAATCCAGTCCCTCATCATTGTGTCCCACCTGCTTTCAATCCTAAAAAATTGTCTGGTTAAATATAAAAATATATATCTCATATGTGATAACGAATTCTCACAAAGGCATGTAAGAATAAAAAGTTTTTCACAGTAATACTATAAAAATTAAAATTGCAAACAACACTTTTTTCAATTTTCCCTCCTGGATGCTTAAATTTTAAGAGTTAAGACAGTGATAATAGACATTGTTTATAGTTCTACTGTCAACCCAAGCTATATATCCTCAAAGACTTATTCAGGAAAAATAGAATCAAGCTCTTTAAATCATAAGTGTTCTTACTGAATAAACAACCAAAGAGAACCACGACTACTCTCAGTAGAAAAGGAAATTGAAAAAAAAAGTGAATGAATAATAATCAGACTTATTTATCATGAGCAGTGAGCATGATACCTATAAAAATGTAAAAGGTTTGAGTAAGCAATGGTGCAAATCAATGTTTTGACTATAAGAGCTAAGTAAGTTTTCCAAAGTGTTTCAAATATTTCTTGGTTCTCTATAGAAGGAAGTGTTTAGAGATAAAATAAATATAACTTCTGTATTGTATTAAAGAGAAATGAAATAACAGGCATTTTGCTTTACTGATGCTTGGTTTCCATGAAAAAGAAGACTTGTTCCAGGAGATGCTTCTTTAGGAGAACACAGGCTCTAAAGATATTGGCAAACTGTTGATGACACTCATACAATCGTGTGACACAGATATATGCCTGAAACATTAGTGGCAATGCCTCTTACATCTTAAAGAGGTAAGTGTCTAACACACAGCAGTAGGGTGATGCTTGGAAAAAAATGTTGTGAAAACCAGCTCAGGTGTATAAATATCTATATAACAAGTTATTCAGAGAAACAGCTAACGTGATGTCATGTCCTTGAAATAAGAGGAATTGTGAAATTATTGTGTCCTACCTGTGTTAGAAAATAAAACATATTGTTTTCTGTTCATTGTATATACAACCTAACTTAGACTACTCAGCACAATGGACCAAGAAACATGGAAGTATTCTTCAGGTTTGCCAATAAATTAACCAGATGTCTCAAAAATCTAGTGTGATAATTTTGTGATAATTAGACCAGGCTTTTAAAAAAAAAAAACACATGTACATATCCAAACACTCATTGTTTGCACGTGTATATGAACACATGCAAAAATTGTTCAGCTTGAAATAATGTTCCTAAAAATATACATATTCGCTGCTTAGACCATGAAGATACCATTCAATAGTTATTTTGTAGGGTATATTATTTGTAGAAGTCCTTGTTAAAATACATCTTTAATTTGAACTTTATCTTTGATCCTATAATTTTAGTACTTTGTCAGTAATATAGACTTGATGCAGCTTGCCTTTCTACCCGTGAATTCCAGTTCTTTCTGTGGCATAAGCAGAATGTGAAATATATGCTTAGCACCAGTACCAGAGGATACATTTGGCATAAACCAGCTATGCCTTCTCTTCCTGGCTCTTCTTTCAGACACAAGAGGCTCAATAACCATAATAGTAGAAGTCACACAGTTTGAGAGTCAGAATGTATAAATAAAGCTGTAGTTCCCCTAAAGAGCTGGAAATCACACCTGGTTACCCTTGACAACTTAAGCCACTAAGAGACCAAAAGCAACCTTTACCTTCAGCTCCACTTTTGAATGCAGTTTCAGTACAATCAGTGTTCAGGCTTACTGAGTTTTTATGAAACTCAGAGTTGTTATATTAAATATTCTAGGTTTGGCTTACACATCTTTGTTTCATACTGTACTGCTATTTCAAGTCAAAACCAAACCAAACCAAACAAAAAAGAATGAACGAAACAAAAATAAGCCCCAACAGAAACACCAAGATTAAATTGTCTGTTTAAAATCAAATGGATTTGAAAGAATAGTTCAAATTCCTTACCTAGTCTTTGAAGTATTTGGACTCTATTTTAATATTCCTAATTGAGTAGCTTCTTAAACCAGTTAATCTTCTGATTAGTTCATTGTACTTTTGCTGATCTTTTCAGTAAGAGAAGTAAAACTTCTCTTCTTTTGGTTGGTTTTACTTGAATTTATTTTTTTAAATAAAATCATTAATAATACCAAAAGACAAAACCCATTATTTTTAGAATTTGTATGAGATCAAGTTCTATCAAAACCATATTTCATTTGAATAATACTGCACCATCTTCAAAAATTTCAGAATATGCTGTTGTTGCTCTGCAGTCTAAGAAAGACGATTATATCTTGAATATGTCTTTCTTCAGAAACATTTTACTTAATAAAGTACGTATAAATACGTGTGCTGCAGGAATTGGTTTTTACTTATAGAGTTCTTTAAGTCAGTTAAAAATAAAGAAGATAAGCTTATTTTAGCATTCACATTCCATATGCACACTAATACAGAGCGTATAAGAGAGCCAATCATACTGTTTTCATACTGTGGAGTATCTGTCTGTATAGATAAACATAACGTCGTCAAGTTATGTTTTACAAGATTTACATTGTTTACATTGCTTTTACAAGCAATGCTTAAGAATGGGCTTTTGATTTTGTTCTGTCTTATCATGATAGCCTCTTACAACACCACCCCCTGCCCCCCACCCCAGTGAGTATGTCACTGAATATACTTCTTGAATGTACTTAATAAATTTGACTTGAACTCTGCAAGTAAAATGCTTAGAGATCCACAATTTAAGAAGGATGAAGGTCCCTGAATGCATTCAGGGGAGGATGACAAAGCTGGTGAAAGGGCTGGAAGGAATGTCCTATGAGGAGAGCTGAGGAATCTGTGGTTGTTTAGTTTGAAGAGAAGGCTGAGGGGTGACCTCATTGCTCTCTACAGCTTTCTGAGGAGAGAAAGTGGAGAGGGACGTGTTTTCTTCTCCGTGGAACCCAGTGACAGGATGTGTGGAAAGAGTTCAAAGATGTACCAGAGAAGGCTTAGACTGGACATTAGGAAGGATTTCTTTACAGAGACAGTGGTCAAACCCTGGAACAGGCTTCCTTGAGTGGTAGTTGATGCCCCAAGCCTGTCAGAGTTTAAAAGGCACTTGGAAAACGTCCTTAACGATATGCTTTAAGTTTTAGTCAGCCCTGAACTGGCCAGGCTGTTGAACTGAAGATCACTGTAGGTCCCTTCCCACTGAAATAGTTCTTCTCTTCTCTTTTCTCTTCTCTTCTCTTCTCTCTTCTCTTCTCTTCTCTCTTCTCTTCTCTTCTCTCTTCTCTTCTCTTCTCTCTTCTCTTCTCTTCTCTCTTCTCTTCTCTTCTCTCTTCTCTTCTCTTCTCTCTTCTCTTCTCTTCTCTCTTCTCTTCTCTTCTCTCTTCTCTTCTCTTCTCTCTTCTCTTCTCTTCTCTCTTCTCTTCTCTTCTCTCTTCTCTTCTCTTCTCTCTTCTCTTCTCTTCTCTCTTCTCTTCTCTTCTCTCTTCTCTTCTCTTCTCTCTTCTCTTCTCTTCTCTCTTCTCTTCTCTTCTCTCTTCTCTTCTCTTCTCTCTTCTCTTCTCTTCTCTCTTCTCTTCTCTTCTCTCTTCTCTTCTCTTCTCTCTTCTCTTCTCTTCTCTCTTCTCTTCTCTTCTCTCTTCTCTTCTCTTCTCTCTTCTCTTCTCTTCTCTCTTCTCTTCTCTTCTCTCTTCTCTTCTCTTCTCTCTTCTCTTCTCTTCTCTCTTCTCTTCTCTTCTCTCTTCTCTTCTCTTCTCTCTTCTCTTCTCTTCTCTCTTCTCTTCTCTTCTCTCTTCTCTTCTCTTCTCTCTTCTCTTCTCTTCTCTTCCTCTTTCGCTTCTCCCCTCTTCCCCTCTTCCCCTCTATTTCATATTTTTGTTTTCGGATGTTATACTAATCCATTTTTTTTACTTATACATTTTTTACTTATTCTTTTTTTTTTCTTTTTTTCTTTCTTTTCCCTCTCTAGATGTCCATATTTTAGGATTTCTTAGGACAATAAATTGCTAGATATGGATCAATAGTCTGTATCATTCTTTGTTTCCTTTATGAATTAACTTCTCAGAAAATTATGAAGGATCATATCACTAATTAGCACAAATGCATTGTTTCCCTCCCCCTTTCCCCTGAATCTCTTCTATTTACCTTTCTCAATATCAAATTCAGGAAGCAGAAACATTCACAGACCAAAACAGTGCGATTCAACTGATATCTGCACCTACATGCCACCCTACACTGTGTTTATATGAAATGGGGAAAATAAGAAATTCAAAAGAGAATTAATCTGTTCTACCTTATTATCTATTTACAGATCAGAAGACCAATATCCGAAAGACAAATTATTTTTATTAGCTCCAAATATAATTTAGTATGGCCAGCTGAGGTCTGGACCATAATTGTCTCCGGAGAGTGTGTCTCAGGATAAACAAGATCTTTCAAAAGCCATATGATTCTATTATATAACAGTTAATAAGAAGGTTTTCTAAAATGTGATAGCTGTTGCCTGCATTCAGATGAACATCCAGCTAGATTCACTACATGCTTTTGAGCTTTTGATCTAACATAGAAGAGATACCTATAGGTCTACTATTTTTTTGTATATATGGTTACTGAGAAGAATATCACACAAGCATGGCTTTAGTTTGTTTAGCATGTTTAACATTTTCTATTGACAGCTGAAGCATTTCTGTTGCACACTGGGTTTTGCAATGAACCCTTTCTCAAAAGAATGGTTTTTCACCAGTAACTATAGACAAGGTAGGTGCCTTACTCAGTATTATATATTCCAACACAGAACAAGGAATCTAATTTTTAGTCAAGTGATATTGGGTATCACAGTGAGAAATGCACTTATTTTTATTTGCCTCTAAGTAAGTGTAATGTGTTAGATTACAGAATCTTTTTCACATGACCCATAGTATCGGCTGAAGTGGTGTTAGTGTAACAGAAGCAAATGTCTCAAAGTTTTGCTTAAAAAATTATATACTTTTACGAGATAAAGAAAAAAAATCAAGAAAATTAGAAGGAAAAAAAAATAAGGCAAAGGCAGTCAATGAGTGAGCTGAAAAAAAAAGAAGAAAGAGTTCAGATGAACGCATTTAACTTTAGAAGAAGTCATGCTGGCAAAGCTAAGATTCCCTGAAACTATTCATGCCAAACCAACTTGTCAGTAGAAAGAGAACTATTTACAGGCACAAGAAACCTAAGTATGGTGAGGCAAATGTTAATAGGAGGTGACTTTCCCTGCCATTATTGATCATGCTAATGGCTCTGAATATTGCTCTTCTGGCTGATGCACAGAGCGTGAAAAGGGGATGGCAAGTCCTAATGCAGCCAGTAGATGAGACATCCCCCATTCCTTGAGGTGCTTTAGTATGTACTTTCTGATTCTACAGTAAAATTCATCTTTCACGGGGACTAAAATGAGTAAAAGGATTTCTAATGTTTGCATCCGCTTCTCTGTCACTGTCTCATAGATTAAATCAAATCTACTGCCTACTGAACAAGGTCATTTTTTGCCAGTTTAGTGCCACATTACATTAAATTCAACAAACATATTACAGCAATTTTATGATGTAGTACTAGCTGTGTCAGAGGTTCACAGCTAAACTTTCACTTGTAATGCTGAGTTCAAAGGGTACTGGTCAAATATTGCTTCTGGTCTTAACTTGGCACATGAAAGACACCATCTGGCTGCATTTTTCTCAGGCATTAAAATAATGATTTATACAGTTATAGATATGGCTCCAACAATTACTAAAATTTACTGCTTCCAGGTTCCTTTTTCTTCTAAATCTATTTTTACATACAGTAACTAGGCTTTAGTGTAAACATCACATTTGGGACAAACTATACATAATGTTATATCAGGTTTTGAGGTGCTGGAGCATGTCCAAACAAGAGCAACAAAGCTGGTGAAGGGTCTTTTAAGGAGAGGCTGGGAGGACTGGAGTTGCTCAGTCTGGAGAAAAGAAGTCTCAGGCAAACCTTGTTACTCTCTACCATTACCTGAAAGGAGACTGTCGAGAGATGGGTGTCGGGCTCTTCCCCCAAGTAACAAGTGGCAAGACAAGAAGAAATGGCCTTCAGTTGCACCAGAGAAGGCTTAGGTTGGATGTTAGGGAAAATTTCTCCATCAAAAAGGTTGTCAAGCATTGGAACAGGCAGCCCAGAAAATGGTGGGTGGAGTCTCCATCCCTGGAGGTACTTCAAAGAAGGATGGATGTGGCACTTAGGGACATGGTTTAGTGGTGGCATTGGCAGTGCTGGGTTAACCTGATGATCTTAAATACTTCTTCAATCTAAATGACTATGCAATTCCATTTGGACACAATTCCTAGTCTTCACATGGAGAAAAGAATTGAGGAAAAATTACATTGACAGGCATCATATAGTTATGCTGCTTACATTAAGTTAAAATTTTAATGTTGTCAGGATTATTAATTTCAGCAGAGAAGTTTGAAAAAGCTGAATGAAACGATATTATGACAGTCACAACTAGACATCTGTAAAAGAAAAAAAAGGGGGGGGGGGGGAGGGGGGAGTTTCCACTATTAGTTTTGAAATAATTATGAACCTCCAATAAATACACATCTAAATAATTTTTTATATAAAACTGTAGTACTATCAGAAAATGCAATCTTAGGAGCACGCTGTCCAAATAAAATAAGAATTCTATCACGGAAGCTGAGTTTGGTCATAGTACTGTGATTTGAAATGGATATCACACTGAACCAACTTCATCGTATTTAACCCCACATGAAACAAAGCATTTTTTCTATTAGCTATTTGAGATTCTATTAGATCCCTTGACTTCAGTGGGAGCTGACTACATCCCAGTGAAGTAATTATCCTCACTCAGCTAAAAGAACAGAAGCAACCGACTGGGGAGAGATGCTGCAGCTGAGGCTCAGCATTGCTCACACAGCAGGAGTGCAGATGAAAGGCACCAGACAACATCACAGAAGCCACTCAGCCACCAGGTCAAGATAAGAAAAGAAAAACTGTTGGCAGTAATTCCCTTTCCCTAAGGAATAAAAAAAGCAGCCCTAGGTAGCTCTCAGGAAGGATGACAAAAACTTGGTGAAGTTAAGACTGTAGAACACCTGCACTTAAACTACAAAGAATAGGAAAAGCTCAATATGTGTTCAAACCAAGTGATAATATACTACCTCAGGGCACCAGGCTTGTAAATGCACAATAATGCTGTTAGGCATGTATATTTGTTATTTTAAATACTGTAGGAAAAAAAGGCTAAAAATGAGAAAGCCACGCTGTATATTTTAAGGGATAACTGTAGTTCTGGGAAATATACCATAAAATGTATGTAAAAAGTAGTTTATAATCTATAGAAGTTTGTACAGATAAAAAATTGTGTTTTGTTTTCATGCCTAAAGGATTTATTTGTACACATTCTAAAGAAAATGTTGTGGTATTACCATAAAGAAAATTTACAGTTAAATCAATAGGTACTGATAATTTCTTTTTAGGAAAACATCAATCTGAAAACTTATATTAAATAATCAGTATGGTAAATATTATTATGAGTGAATAAAATCTCTTTAATCTAGTGAAGAGTAAAACAAAGTAAAGAAACTTAAGACTGGCTAGTATAAAAATTATTCTGAAACATCACTAGTTACACAGAATTTTACACAGAAATTAATAATGATGCCATAATGATTGCAAAAGGAAATGTCATGTCCTTCCCCTGAGGAGGAATGACATCTTGCTCCAGAAAAAGCTGGAGCTGTCTGGAAAAGAACTCTGCAGAGAGGAACCTGTGCATGTTGGTGGATGATATGTTGAACACAAGCCAGAAACATGCCTTCCTGGCAAAGGCAGCCAAATGCCTCCTGGGCTACTACAGGCACAGTGCTCCCTGCAGACTGAGAAAAGTGTTCCTTCCCCTCTGCTCAGCCCCAAGGAGACACATCTGCACTGCTGGCTTCAATGCTGGGCTCCCCAGTACAGGAAGGACATGGGAAAACTGAAGTGTGTGCCGCTAAGGGCTAAAAGGATGATAAAGCGCCTGGGGCATCTGACAGTAGGAGCCAGGCTGAAAGAGTGGAGCTGTTCAGCACTGAGAAGAGAAGACTCCGGGAGATCTTAGAAATCTGTACAAATACCTGCCAGGAGGGAATAAAAATACATACGTCCCTACTAGGATTACACCACGTTTGGGATACAGCTGAAAAGGATTGACAGGCTGTTTCCTCTAAAAAGGAATACACTTAGCTTGCGACAAAACCACTCTGCAAGTTGAACATGTGGAAATCACAAATGGATTTATGTGAAAACTAAAATACAGTTCCAAATTTAAAAAATAGTGTAAATGCATTTTTATCTTGTTCAATTTATACCATGATCCAGGATGAACATCAACGTTTAATAGTTATTGGAAAATGCATGACACAAAGTTCATTTGTCACAGAAAATTTGTCACTGCCAGAAAAAGACATCAGTATGGAACAATCCAAAATTGTCTGAACTTCTTGAGAAAAATCTTAGTTTAAAAACAGCAAATGTGACACTTTTACCAAGGAAAATCAGACAAAATATCACTCCTCATATGGGAAGACAGAACTGGAGCACATGTGTACTCTGTGTGTGATACAAAGATGACTAAGCTGTCAGCAAGGTAGGACTAAATACCCAAAGCATGGCTTCATGCTGAGAATGACCTAACTTTGAGTCAAACGCATCCTGCCAATCATTGCAATATTACCAATGATTAATTACCTGACTAATTACTTGAGAACATGCAGCTAGTCCACAGCCAAACAGCAAGGAAGCCTGTTCCTTCCTCACATTTGGCCTTTCTCAGTCCATGGCTGTGCCTGACAACAGTAGCATATTCCCTGATTCCACCAAGGAGAACGGATGGAAAGTCCACCTGCTGCTCCCATATATCATCTTCCTGCCTTGTCTACCCCACTCTCCTGAGGTACACAGCACTGGGTTGTACACATTTACCTAGGAGATGAAGGCGATATCAGATGCAAAGCTGGGCTGAGGATAAGGGTTGGATAAAAAACAGAGAAGCAATTCTGCTACCACAGTGGCCCCAGCACCATCATCAATCTGCTGTCAAAGGCAAAGCAATATAGAAATGCCAGTGATGATGTTGAACACCACCTGGATTTCTGAACGCAGTGTGTGCTGAATACTGCTTGATGGTTCATTACACCCAGACACTGTGGACAAAGCAACTTACCTTAAAATGAGTTCATACACCTTTGCCAATTCCCAGGCTGTTGTGTCTTATGGTTCAGACTATAAATGTCTTTGTGGCAGCAGCTATCTTTTATTATATTTCTGTCAAATGCTAAACACAGTGGAGTCCCCAGCATTTAGGAGTTCCAACAATGAAAAGTAGAAGTTAATACACACTCTTTTATTGCACTTTTTCTTCCAACAGCCTTTCTCAAAAATCCAATAAGATTAAAATCTATATAAGGAAAGATCTGTCAAGTGCTTAAAACATCCTTATGTGACCAAAGCTGAAGTAACACAGTTTGATACTAAAGGTCTTGAAGGTGCTTCTGCATGGGCATTGCAATAGTGCATTTTTTCTGATTGCTGCCAACACTGTCTCCCTGTCCCAATCTCTCCTTCTGTCTCCAGAATGACAGAAGCTTTAGTGGCAACAGCAGCTGGAGAAGCTGAAAGGTGTGTATGATGTTTCATTTATACTCTTATTTTTATTATAAAACATGGCTCTGGTGGGTTGACTTTGGCTGGATGCCAGGTGTCTACCAAGCTGCTCTATCATGCCCCTCCTCAGCAGGACAGGATGGAAGAAATAAGATGAAAAAAAATCATGAGTCAAAATAAAGACAGTTTAATAAAGTGGAAGCAAAATTTGCACATGCAGAAACAAAGGAAAACAGTAGATTTACTTTCTACCTCTCATCAACAGGTGGTGTCAGTCTGCTCCTCAGGAAGTTAGGCTTCACTATACATAGTGGATTCTCCAGAAGATAAATAATGAGTGCTCCTACCCTTCCTAATTCTTTCTCTTAGCTTCTATATCTGAGCAGATATCATACAGAATGGAATGTCCCTTTGGTCAGTTTGAGTCAACTGTACTGGCTACATACACTCCCAAAATCTAGTCCACACCCAGCCTACTGGTAAGGGGGGAACGTTGGAGAGACAGACCTGATGCTGCTGAGCACTGCCTACCAGTTCCTAAAACACTGGTATTTTATTGGCTCCTTTCTTGCTATTAATGCAAAGCACAGCACTGTGCTGTGAGGAATATTATCTCAGCCAGACCAAATACAACTGCTTATTCAATGTTCTCCCTTTTAAACTCACTGCAATTTTAACTCAAAAAGTTTTGAAACGCTACCAAGTGTAGAAATAATGCCATAAAACCTTTTGATCACATTTAAGAGAGACTCAAGTTACTACAAAACCCAGTTTTCCTATGTGGGTGGATGTATTTTTGTGCTTGTCAAATAGTACGGTATGCTGGCAAGGCTAAACCATGGGCAAATTTGGATTCACAGACTTATGTACCTCTGCAATACTCAGGAGAAGAACAGAGGAAACATGAAAAAAAGATAAAAACAACCCCACCCAGAAAAGATAGGAAATTAGTAATAGCATAGAGATACCACGGGCTGGATATGTAAGGAGCCCATCTTGATACCAATTATTTGAATTACTTGTCCTACAATCTTCAACCTATTCATCTTGAAAGCTGAAGAAAATTTCTGTGTATATATAGTTAATACAACTATAAATTCAACCAAAGGTGAAGGTAATATCTTTGGTTATTTATTCTCTAACTAAATCAGGGAAAGTTTTCAGTGTAGCTATTTTATTCTTTACCAATAAAACCAATTCTTCTTTTGACAGGATGTAGGTTTGAACAAATGGTTTCAATTGTTTGATTGTGTTTATTTTTAATTAAAGGAAGTCTGAATCTCTTGGTTGTTTTCACTGTAGTTTTGTTCGTTTGCTTTCTTGGGGTCAGTTTTCTTTTTTTGTGTTTGGTTTTATTTGGGTTTTTTAAGAGAAATTATTAGAAGATGGGAAACCACATGACTTTTGTACAAATTCATGTGCAGTCTGATTTGAACAAGTAACTGAAGAGAGAGAGAAGAGAACAAAAAATTGCATTTCCCCTTTTGTTTCCTAGCTTTTCTCCCCTAGGGAGAATTCTGGTCAGAACACAGTATCCTGAGCTAGCAGTCACAGATATGCCGCCAGTATCAAATAACAGTGATCTAATCTAGTCTGGTCCCAGAAACTCACAAATTGCAAACATCTGAACTACTTCCAGAAGCCAGGAAAGTCAATTGCCAAATTTTGCTTGTTCTTTTCTCTGCAGAGAACAACGTGTCCAACACAGCCAAGGTATCAGCCCATGGCAAAGACATATCCAGTTTCTTCTGCTAGTCTAAGGAATTACTGTCCAAACATTTTTTTTTGACATGCAAGTCTGTTATCAAAAACAATGTTGTACAGTTGTGTACAGCCATAAGGAGCTTAAAGAAATACCCCAATACAGCTGAAGTTAAATGGTAAAGACACCTGACAGGAAACAATTATTCCTACACTTCTTAGGATTTATCAGTCTTACCTTCAGGTAATCCTAAAGTTTGCTGCAATTTATTTAAAGTAGTCAAAATTAGATGCATGCATTTGTAAATTGACTTTCTTACTATTTCAAATTTTTCCATTCCTGTTTCACATTCATCTTCATTCTGACATGGTATTTGTTTCTTCAAGGCCATTTTCCTGACACCAGGTATTCAGTTCACAGAATGGCAGTGCTCAAGGCATTCATGATGTGAGCCAGATGCTACAAAATCAAGATGATGCTGTGGATTTTTCCAGGATTCTGTATTCTGCGCAGCAGCTGATCTCTATCTTAATAATCTTCCAGGATTTCTGCTAAGCCTCAAATCCCTTCTCAATAAGGGTGCTTATACAAAACCTCAGCAGTGACTTTAGTGTTTAAGCTTACAGTGTACAAAACCTTATGTGCAAATCCATGTACAGTTTTTACTGCCATTCATTGATTTTCTTTCCCTGGCACCATTATCTCTAAAAGAAAGTGTCTGAACTGTTTCTGTTTCCATTTCCCAGACCAAAACAGTCTGTTTCAAACACAAAGCTAGCAGAATACCACAGGAGTCACTTAGCAGCAGCAGAATGGCCTGATTTGGATCTCTGCCTGCCTCAAGACACTTAATTTAATTTCACCATTTGCATTTTTTACCATACAGTATTGTAAAGAACAGCCCTTTAAAGGGAAGGTTATCATGCTGAAATTAAAGAACTCAAAATGCATGTTGAAGTTGCTTTTTTAAATACAGATATAAGCATTTGCACTGAATGCATGTTGTAAGTAGTGTGTGTACATATCATATATGTAATGAGAGAAAATGAGATGTTATTCTGGTTTACAGCTTATTTATATACATATGTAAAACTATTTTATTTCAATAATTTTAATATTTAATTGTTTCTCTGTCTTTATGCAGCAGTTGTTACGGTTATACTTTTTAATTTAGAGCAATCTTTTACGGTTTAGCTCTCCAGCAATCTTCATCAACAATAAAAGCAGCTTTAAAGAAGATCCTGTGGTGTTTTGGAAAATATCATGCTGAGATAGCACAGTGTATTGACCTAGGGTTAAAGTTAGAGTTGAAAACAGTGTTTTAGGTTTGCTGATTCATCTCCCTCCACTCCCTAAACCTGACAGCTGTATTTGGAGCTTGATGTGAGCTCCCATCAATGCTTTGTGGACAACCAAAGGTATGACAACTTCCAAATTTTTCATTCTATGGGACTCAGGATTAGGTAGGGGATCCTCAGAAAAGCCAAACTTCAAGGTAAGTAGTCTCTGCTTTACTAAGTGATTTCAGTATCTTTAAATCATCTTCTTGCTCAGCAGGATTGTGAAACCATTGTGAAAGCTTATTATTCATTCTGTGAAAGCCTTTTCCCTCTAACTGTGTGCTCTCAACCTGAACTGCTCTTATACCTTTTTATTTTACATTGTGCACCTGTCTGGTGCATAAAATCATCATCCATCCTGACATTACCTATATCCTTTAAACATTTTATGTTTCCATTAAGGCATAACATCTTACATTTTGTCCCTTGGGCACTATCAATACAGATTATGTTGAATTTCTAATCTGAAATTATCCTTGAATTCTTGCAGAAACACAAAAGAGGAAAATATTTTGCACAAACATCTCAGTGTTAAAGAGGATGGTCTACCATCATGGAAAAATGTAGGAAAGGGAGACCTCCTTGCTTTCTGGGTTATCTGCAAATGCAGCAGGCCTGGGGGCCATTAGGCTTCCCCACATTGGTCGGTACATTATCTCTCTGTCTGAATCCTTGGGAGACCTTCACAGCCAATATTTTAGAGTAACCAAATTGATACTGTAAGTCTGGCAAGGTACCAGATGCACAAACAGCATGTCTACACGGTAAGTCTGGTCCCATAACAATTCCAGATGCACAAATAGGGTGATTTATTGATTGTGGTGACAGAACAAGGTTCAGAAATTGCTGTTGATAAATGCTTTGGTTTCAGAAAGCATAGGCAATAGTATTACCATGGAATAAAAATGGATTATTTAATACACTGGGATATTTTCACTGGTATTAATTCCTTAATTTTAATATCACCCTCCGACCCTCTTTCCCCAAAATGTTCTACAAATGCAACAAAGAGAACAACCTGCTGAACAGCAGATGTGAGAACAGGCAACAAGTAGAGGAAACAGAAGCAATACCATATACCAATACATTTCTTTTAATATCCTAAATACCATGAAATGTTATATTTACCTAGGTATACTTCGGTGCAGGTGACCTAAGAGATCAATATTTTTCAGAGTGCTTTAAATTGTTTAGAATCTCTTCCTTAGTGTACATAGCATACAATAATTTCATTAATTGAATTAATAATCACCTCTGCTGTATATTATTACCTAATTTGCTAAGCTTTAATAGATTTAAATCAAAAAACAGCAACCTTTTAACTACAGGATATACAAAAGGTAAAACATTAAAACATGTATAACCAGCATTTATGTGTCTGTAAGGTAGATGCTGTGTTTCAGATAACTATGAAATCTCTTACTATTGGTGGTGACTATGTAGTCCATACAGCTAATAGAGTCTGGAAAACAGTTCATATCTTCTAAAAATAGCCATATAGGGCTCAATTCATTGGTGAAAGGCGAATCTATAGTAGCACTTGAGACAGAAGATGGATATGTAGCAACATGATCAAGTTTGAGACAACCTAGAAAAAGAAATTTATTTACATGGCAAATGTGAAGGGGACTCAGAAGACATTGTCAGTCTTAGCTGTTTAACATGGTCATGGTAGAGCAGGGGATCCTAAGGGTCTTTAACATACTACTTTGAGAGCTTAAACTCAGATACTTACCAGAATGTCAGGACGTTAACTTTTGAGTATGCAGATGCTGAAAGTAAGCACCTAATATGAGAGCTAGGTGTTTTAATGTCACCTAAATTTTTTGATCCTCTGTGGATCAAAATCTTCAGTTCTAATCTTAGAAATTCTGAGCTCAGAAAAACAGATTGATGAAAGACATGGCAGAAAAGTAACAAAAGCTATTTTATAGATTGCATGAAGTAATAAAAGAGTAATTAAACAAGGTGAAAAATAACGTCACTTCTGTAGAATATAATAAGCTCTGAGTGAAAATAGAAATTGTGTTGGTTTCTTAATGATGCCTTGTCTGAGCAGAGGAAAGGAGATATCTTCCTTGAAAAAAACAAAGGATTTTATAGGACTGATGACTAACAACCATTGTCAATATTTGCTGAAAATTTCAGAAGTAAATTAGTCATGTAACTGTTTTAATGAAATTTAGCTCTGATCTGACTTATGGTGTATAAATCAGAAACAGTAAATACACTAGAATTCAATATAAATAAGAAAACTGAATCAATTGGAATCAAAATTCTGGCCAAGTTGTTTTATAATGTTTTACTTTCCTCCTCTGCATATTGCTTACTATCAACTTATGATCTTTTAAGTCATACAAGATATATTTAAGTCAAAATTGGCACACAAAAACTATTTTGAATAGCACATTAAAATATAGTTTATTTTTTTAAAGCATTACCTCAAATGGCTGTTAACATTATGTAGTACATTAAATAATTCTAAATACTAGAGTCTACTATTTATACTAAATAATATAGTGTTTAAATTCCAAGAAAAAATGTTACTCACTGTGTAGGTGTAATAATATTTTTTTACTGCTGTGAACTGGAAAACAGAAAACGTGTTATTTTTTCTGAGTTTTTTTGTCTTCTAAGCTTAATCAAAAAGAAAAGAAACCCTTTATATCAGGGGGGAAAAGCAAAAAATAAATGTTAGTGACATTAAATAGCAAGTGACAATAGGAAGGGAAGAAGAAGTCATGAAAAAGAGGGAACTAAAGGATAAATTTAACGGTATTAAAGAATACAGTAAAAGAACACATAAATGTGGTAATGAAACAAGAACTGCATTTTCTGCAGTTTCAGAAATGAATCATAGAATACCTGTACCAGTGGTTTCATTCACTGGTCTGGCTCATATTCATTGCTAAAACTGCCAATTTTTTAATTAGTATTTATCTTCAGGCTGAGATACATAAGTTTATGTTTACAACACAGGTGTCTGCACCTGCATATCACCATGTTATTCAGTTGTGTAATCACAGATGTCTGGTGCCATTTCACATGCCCAGGGTTGTCTGAAACTTCAAAATGTGACAGATAGGTTGCAGACTTTATAGGTTAAGTTCCTGATTACTCCTATTTATTCTGTGTGTTTTTCAGTGTGAATTTTATCGGATATGTCATAGAACTGTAGAATCATAGGATAATGGAATCATAGAATTATAGAATGGTTTAGGTTGGAAGGGATCTTTAAAGATATCTAGTTCCAACCCCAGTGCCTATGACCAGGGACATCTTTCAGTAGGTCAGGTTGTTCAAAGTCCCATCAAACCTGTCCTTGAACACTCCCAGTGATGAGCCAACCACAACTTTTCTGGGTGACCTGTTTGAGTATCTCACCACATGCACTGTGAAACATCTCCTTGTGTCCAGTCTAAATCTACTCTCTTTAGGTTTCAAATCACTTCCCCTTTTCCAAGTATTCCAGGCCTTTGTACAAAGTCTCTCTTCATCTTTTTTATAAGCCCCCTTTATGCAATAGAAGGCCACAGAAAGGTCTCACTGGAGCCTTCTCTTCTCCAGACTGAACATTCCAACTCTTTCAGCCTTTTTTCACAGGAAACCTGTTCCAGCCCTATGACCATTTTCATAGTCCCTCTCTGGACCCACTTTGACAGGTCCATGTCTTTCTTTTGCTGTGGAGCTCCAGAGCTGGATGAAGTACTACAGCTGTGGTCTCACAAGAGTGAAGTGAGAAAAGGAGAATCACAGTTAGAGATTGCCCATACGCTTGTGCAGGACTTTGTACTTGGTCTTGCTGAACTTCATGGGTTTCTCATGGTCCCAGTTCTCAAGGCTGTCAAGACCCTTCCGCATGATGTCCCTTCCCTTGAGCAAACCAACTGCACTGATCAGTTTGGTGCCTGCCACAAGCAAACTTGCGGAGGATGTGCTCAATCCTACTGTCTGTGTCATTCCACTAAGTGGGCTAAAAGCATTGGAAGCATTCAATCATTTTGACTATGCCTCTATTACCAGGTTACAAAACCTTAATTTAGATGCATTAGTTTAGCTGTAATTTTTTATAAATAGTGAAGGGTTTAATTAGATGTAGAATGTTGGGGTTTGTTTGTCTTTTTTCAAGTTGCCAAGGGTGATACATTGTCAGTGATGTGAAGAAATAGTGAAGCATCATTAACCATTATTTAATCAAAACTCACTGTATTCTGTCCAGTCATTTTCATTCTTCAGAATTCAGCAAAATTTTAATATTAATCTGAATTAAGTGTCTGCTGTCAGTCATGTAATCCTGGCTTTCCTGAAGTCTGTTTGAATTAATATTTTCTAAAATGCTTTATATTCATTTATTCATTAATTCTAATAAACAGCTGAATTGATCCAGAAATAACAGGTCTTTTTGATTGCTTTTGTATTTTAATGTCAGCCTCCATTAATCTGCTGATTAGCTATTGTGAGCTTAATTTTTTGAGTAACATGATAAAGTACTGAGGTATATATCTAGCCATTCACATAAATTTAATAGTGACAGACTTATATATTTTAATTTATATTCTTAGTAAGGACTGCTTAGTTCAAAAAGTAAAGAACTTCTAAAAGAAGGATTTAACATATAAAAAAATCGAACCCTAAAGCATTAATATTTTCATTTAAAAAAAAAAAGCCCCAAAACTAAACAACAAAAACAAACAAAAAAACCAGGCTGAAAACACAACCCCTATCATTAACAACAGTTTTGTCAATTACTAATTTGTAATTAGCCTGGTTGTACTGGACTGTAATTAGTATAATGATCTGCACTACTAAACTTGCCAAACAAACTCCCTCTTCATCATCTGTTACCTCCAATGATTTCCTAAAAGTTTACATTGAATATTAGTGGGCACATTTTTAACAGCTGAAATCAGGTTTTCATACTTTTCTTCTTTACTGAATAGTATTTTATATGAAAGCTATTCAATACCAGATACAAAAATAGACTGATTAAAAATGTTTAAACAATTTGTATGGTGTCTGTTGTACAAAGAAATATAGTTGAGTAACAATTTTCTGCTTTTTAAACGTCTGCTGACATTGAGGTTAATGGGATTTCTTGGCTAAGACCAGAAGAAAATTTATATACAAAGATTGCAGGATAGCACCAAATTGCTATGCATTTCAAAAGCTTTTCATTGCAGTATATAAATGTGTTGATGTATCCACAAATATTACTGCACGTATAGTTGGATACGGAAAAAAACAACACCAGGCATTGCCTTGTCATATAAAACTTTACTGATGAAATCTGAATGGGTTTTGCATATATTTAAAAGCTCAGACACTTCAATTAAATTTATAAAAAGGTGGCTGGTTTTGTTTTGATTTGATATGTTTACTTCCATGGAGTCAGCAACAGTGAAAGAATCCACACAACTTTTAGAATCATATAATCACAGAATCACAGGTTTGAAAAGACCTCTAAGATCGTGAAGTCCAGCTGTAAACCTGACATTACCAAGTCCACTGCTAAACTATGTTCCTAAGAACCACATCTCCACCTCTTTTAAATACTTCCAGGGATGGTGACTCAACCACTTGCATAAGCAGCCTGTTTGAACGTTTGACAATCCTTTTGATGAAGAAATTTTCCCTAATATCCAATCTAAACCTCCTCTGGTGTAACTTGAGTCCATTTCTCCTTGTCTTGTCAGCTTTAACCTGAGAGAAGAGAATGATCCCCACCTCGCTACACACTTGTCTCAGGTAGTTTCGGAGAGTAAAAAGATCTCCCCTGAGCCTCCTATCCTCTCAGCTAAACAACCCCAGCTCCCTCAGCTGCTCCTCATTAGACCTGTGCTACAGAGCAGCTCTGATTCCCTTCTCTGGACATGATCCAGCACCTCAACGCCTTTCTTGAAGTGAGCAGCCCAGAACTGAACACAGTACTTGAGGTGCAGCCTCACCAGCGCTGAGTAAAAGGGGACAATCACTGCCCTGGTCCTGCTGGCCACAATATTTCTGATACAGGCCAGGAGGCCTTTGGCCTTCTTGGCCATCTGGGCACACTGACTCATGTTTGGGTGGCTGAATAACGCCCACAAGGGCCTTTATACTGGGCAACTTTCCAGCCACTCCTCCCCTAGCCCATAGCAGTGCATGGGGCTGTGAGCTAAGTGCAGGACCTGACACTTAACCTTGTTGAACCTTGTGCAGTTGGTCTCTGCCCATCAATCCAGTCTGTCCAGATCCCTTTGCAGAGACTTCCTGCCATCAAGCAGATCAACATTCCCACCCAACCTGTTTTCATCTGCAAACTGAGGGTGCACTCAATTCTCTCATCTAGATTATTGTAAAGATGTTAAACATGTCTGACGCCAATACTGAGCCCTGAGGAACACCACTAGTGACTATTTGTCAGCTGGATTTAACTCCATTGCCCAGCGCTCTCTGGGCTCAGCAGTTCAGACAATTTTTTAACCAGTGAAAAATCCACCTGCCCAAGCCATGGGCAGCCAGTTTCTCCTGGAGAATGCTGTGGAAAATGGTGTCAAAGACTTTTCTGCAGTCTAGGTAGACAAAATCCACAGTGACACTCAAGATAATCCATTCCATAACCTTCCCCAGAGGTCAGACTGACAGGCCTGTTCCTTAGATGCTCCTTCCAGAACTTACTGCAGATGGGTCTCACATTTCTTAACCTCCAGACAACAAGGATCTCCCTGGTCAACCAGGACTGCTGGTAGATGGTGGAAAGTGGCTTGGTGAGTTCTTCCACCAGCTCCATCAGTAACCTTGGGTGGGTCCTGTCTGGTTCCATAAGCTTGTGCGTGTCTAAAAGGTGTAGCAGGTCACCGACCTTTTCCTCTTGGATTATGGGGGCTTCCTTCTGCTCCCCATTCCTGTCATCCAATTCAGGGGGCTGGGTAACCCAAGAATAATTGATCTTTCTACTAATGACTGAGGCAAAGAAGAAATGAAGTACCTCTGCCTTTTCCCCATCCTTTGTCTTTATGTTTCTCACGGCATCCAATAAAGGAGATTCTCCTTAGCCCTCATTTTGTGGTTAATATACTTAGAGAAAATAATTTTATTGTCTTTTATGGCAGTACTCAGATTGAGTTCTAGTTGAGCTTTGACTCTTCTAATTGTGTCCTGGCATAACATCACCTTACAGTACTCCTGAGTGGTGTCCACCTTCTTCCAAAGTTCATAAACTCTCCTTTTTCCCTGATCTTGAACCAAATTTGTTCAGCCAGACTGGTCTTTCCCACTGGTTCATATTCTGGTGCACTGGGACAGCCTGCTGCTGCTGTACTCAGGATCATTTTTATTCTGGTTGGTAGATTTAGGAGTAATATATATTTATATGGCTATTTTTTTAGAAGGTGTTGAGCATATAATTTTTCTAGGAGATAAGCATACAGGAGAATGCAGAAATTATACCACCTTCTGATGTAGTTGGTGTTTCTTCACCTTTCCTCAGGTATCTATCTTGACACCAAGAACTCTGGTCCTAGCTGGAGTTTTTTTTGTATAGTATTACTCTCATACTTAAATACTTCACTTTACGGTAAATGCGATCTGTACATTTACTGAAAAGATGGAAAGAAAGATTGTTTGTTCATGAATAATATTCTAGACATACACCATATCTGCAGATTAGTAGTAAATTGAGGAAAATTTGTTTACCCTTAAGGTGCAATGAAAGAGCAACGGAGATGCCTAAATATCATTGACTAGTGCCATTTTAGATGATGCAAGACACACAACACAAGCTTAGGGCTGGAGAGTGAGATACAGGACTGTGGGACACTGAAACACTGGGATTTTTCTCAAACAGAAGCTCAGGGCCAGGTGGGATACCCCAGAGCATCTTAACTGTCACTTTATACTTAGTCCCCTGAATTCCTCTCCTAGACTGTTTGTCTGTGGTTTAGAGGCACTAGGTTTCTTGTTTCATTTGAACACTGAGAGTCAAAGGTGACTTGAAAAAATTATGGGTACATTATATTTCTGCTTCCCAACTTGTGGGCCTTTGATAGCAGCTAGCTGTAAACAGGTATAAATGAGTTTTTAATGCTCCAGTGGGCAACACCTGACCCTTCAGATGGTTGTATAATATGCTTTCAAATAATCTCCGTAGGGCTATGGTTTGAAAGGGAGGTTTACGATGGCCTGATAGCAACTTGTGATTTATGAATTTCTCTGAACAGGATTTACAAGGAAATTGGATATCATTATGAAGCAGCTGTTTTTACCAGGTCTGACCTAAGTTAGAGTGGCTTCAGAGTATCAATGATTATGTTTGCCTGTCTCAAGTAAATTGCTTGTGAATGACTTTGTGATGCAAAATTGCTTTAAAATAGGTGCTGTTGATAGCATGCTGCAAGTTGTTAGCATGTTTGCTGACCACAAATCATAGAAGGTGTTTAATATAAGTCCTGACAAAACACAAAGAAGCAAATAATAAAGATATGAAACACAAAAATCTTTCTTTTTTGTATGCATTTTGTAGGGGAAAATACTATCAATTTTCATGAGACTACCTTTGAGTATTAGACTACTTTATAGTCCAATGTCTGAATAAAAAATGAATATATGATAACCTCTTGTGATGCAGCAAAAAAAATATAATGAGGATATTTTTCTTCATGTCAAAGCTTTCATTTATGACAAGAGTGTCATATTTTCCAATATATAACTTCTATCAGAGAGCAATTTTAAGTATAAAAATTCTAGGTTTACATAAAACATATGGGATTATTTTGGTTCAACATGAATAATTATTTCTATTCTATTTCTTCCAAAATGGCATCTAAAATCCTTCTCACTATTTCATTTATGCATAACTAGAGAGATATACACAGTTCCTGGAAGTCTCTAGAAGTTACAGTGTTGTAACTTTCAAGTCACTGTTGCTGTTATGAGAGGGGTGGAACTTGAGATCACCAGGGGATCTCAGAACAGACAATGGATTTCCATGGGAACTCACTGTTTTGCATCATTATCGCTTCTTCAGTCATTTCTGAATTCTTGAACTTACATGAATTTACACACTGAATGCTTCCTTGAATTACCATTTAGAACCTAAAATGCCAGCAGGATACTATGAAAATGCTGTATATTATATATTTTATACTCATATTGTGGCTTTGGCTAAGTCTGGACTTTCAACTGAAAATTTTCCGCATTTACTCTCTCAGCCAGAATCTAAATTAGACTGAAACAAAACTGTTGCTTTAATTGAATCTGTTCTTTATTCTATTATCTAATCAAAATAATGCAGTTTCATGTTGTGTAAAAACTGACAAACTTTTTGTCAGGAAAATTTATGGAACTCTCTGTTTTCAATACTGGGCCAGAATTCTGTGTGGCTAATATTATTAGCATGCTTTCCAACAAATCCTGCTGAAACCTTCTGCCGCAAACAAAATGAGATGTTACTTGTCTCAAACAATAGGCTCCAAATTCTACTTATTCTATTTTTATGCCTGCAAATCATAATAAGTTTCAATAAGTGAATAAATGGTTTTACTTTCTTCAACCTTTGACTCATAAAAGTAAGTCTAAATTGTATTATATGAAAAATTGTTTGAGCATCAGAACTAGCTGCAATTGCTGTTAGTTCAACAGGTGGACAAAGATTCACATAGACAATATAAGGGCTTGAACTAAATCTCTTCAAAAACCAAGTTTTCATCAGGCCCCAAAAAGGTTATGGTTGAGGCATTGTCTAAAGGATTTAAATTAAATTCGTGTTCAATTAAACATTACTGTCTAAATTGCTAATTGTTATTCTTTTTATCATGTATGCTTTCCTTCACTTACCTTTCCCTCAATCACAGTTATACATGATTATGCCTTCTCTCTCAAGGTATGTGGGTCTCTCTTTACTAGTATTGTAATTTCTGAGTAAATTCAGAATAATAATTTCAAACAGCTTCTTTGATAATTATGCTCCTCTTCACAATGTGCATGTTATAAGACTCAATAGGAAAAGCATGCAGCAATCAGAGTCACATGCAAACTCTCATATTTATGTCCAACAAAATGGTTGTCCTCATCTCTGTTTTCAACAGCTGGCAAGAGGCAGTGCTTCATACTGAATGGTTACCCCTGTCCTTTGGAAAGGGTCTCCTTTATGCTTCATTAATGAAGTTTTCAAGACAAAGCTTGTTTTGATTTCCATAGCATTTATTCTGTCATGAGGGAATAGAAAATGGTTTCATTTTTTGTTCTTGTCTTGTCATATTTCTTATCAGTTGTTGCAAAGAAGAAAGAGAACACATTATGGTATATGCTATCCTTCTTTTCTACCCTTGCTTCAGTAGGAAGGCAGTACAGAGTTAACGAATTAATTGAATGTAATGCAGTTTTCAAAATGGCAGGCAAATAAATGTGAGCAATAGCTTGCAAAGATATGGAGAAAAGAGAATATAAAAGAATATTTTTCTCTGGCTCTATTTCTGTGCTTTCCTAAAGAACATTCAGGCTGCATAAAGCCTCCTTTATCTCACAAGCAGATCATGCACTGTTACCCTAACATCACAAATAAACTTTGTTTATATTTTTCTTTTATTTTCCAAAATTATAGTGTTTCCATTTATTGAATCTAAAATCACACATCATCACTGAAGAGGTTTTCAATTTTTTTATTTGAGTACTTGTGCTTTTTAAACACTGTGAATTTTTACATTTTCCATGTTACTTCCCATACTACTGAAAAAGAATGGTTCATATGCTGTCTATGTCCTAAACTATCAGGAATAAAATAGTATACTGTTATGGAGTAATTTGCATCTACAAATTTTGTCACTATTGTTAATGGAATTAGTTTCAAAAGTAAAAAAAGGCGTTGTTGGTCTTTAGTTACAAAATACCTTCAGCAAAAAAGATAGTAACATCTGCTTGCGAGAAGCCTCCTTGCAGGAAAATAGAGAACCCTCCATGTCGTGCATGAATGACAGCCATGACAGGGTCACTGATCTGTCCATCTCTCATTCACAGGTCTGCTCTGAAGGCACAGTATCATTAAGTCTTGTCCAAAGTTTAATAATCACACTCCTGTCCAGTGTATATGTCTTTTTCTATTTGTACTTGATTGTGAGTTGATAGAAATGTAAGAAAAGGTGTTATTGATGAATGTGTAGTTCATATAATTTATGCAATGTCATTCCCTCATTTTTCCTTTGTCTGCCTTCAAGTGTGATTTAAAATACCTCCAGCCTAGAGTTTTGTTGGTTGGTTTCAGAGAAAATTGGCAGGGTGAAAAGCAATATGTTTAAATAAACAATGTTTTAATTACTTGGAAATTCTTAAACTCTTCCATTTCCATGTAACCCATAAAATAATGTGCAATATTCAGTAGCTATGGATGAAATAAATGTGTCTATTTTCAGATATGAAGGCAGAATGGCATGAATAATTTGATTTTGGGACATTAATTGTCGTTCTTTGTTGTGGAATTTTTTTAAGATGCACTTAGCGATTAGATCATACAGATAATAATAGTATATTTGTTTAAAATTTGTTTATGATTGTCACAGCTCTCCAAGAGATGGTCTTTGTGATATTTTATCTTAAGTCAGGGATTTTCATGACAAAAGTAATACAAGGGGTAGTTTTTACAAAGACAATATCTCAAGTTAATTAAATTATTTCATACCAGTTAAATTCACAAGGAAGAAGGTGCTCTTAATGATGAAAAATTGTCTGCTTTTAAATTGGCATTTGAACAAGACATTTATTATCAAAGAACATATACATTATTTTGTGTGTGCTTTGCTTTAAACCCAAAAATTAACTAAATTCAACAGAATGAGTAGTACAAAAAATTGTTAGTGCAATAATATATGCAAAATCATCACCTTAGATACACAGTGTAAGTCTAAACATTTTATTGCTCAATTAAACAAATTTGTAATTAACCTAAACTTGATTTTGGTCAGAGGTAATG
Source organism: Struthidea cinerea (assembly GCA_013397865.1). NCBI lineage: Eukaryota > Metazoa > Chordata > Aves > Passeriformes > Corcoracidae > Struthidea > Struthidea cinerea. The sequence goes on from VZTI01004651.1 coordinate 771,902, forward strand.
AATGCAATGGTTTCTTAAGGAAAAAAACCCAACAAAACTTAATCACTACTTAGATGTTCAAAGTATTAATGAGATCTTATGAAACAATTGGAAGTATTAAAATGTTGTCAGTCTTTCTCAGTCTGTCTTATTATTTCTGAATCTTTTAATATATGTACATATTATGAAAATTTAATGTCACACAGTGTCCATTGTTGTCCATTGCTAAAGGCAAGATATTTGATAGATGTCACATAACTGTTGCTGTCACATAACTACATAAAATCAGGATGTAAAAGTGCAAAGCATTTAGTTGTGGGTTTGTTTTTTGTTTGTTTGTTTTTTTCTTTTTAACTAGCTGTCTAACTGTCAATAATTTAGTCTTTTACTGGGCCATGGACAATTAAGAGACACTTTCTATGAACTTTCATTTTAGGAAGGAAAGACTGTCAAGAAAAAGAGTACTCAATGTCTTTTTGATCAAAAAGCAGTATTTTGCCAACTGAGCCAAATTGTCCATCTGCTGGATTTAATTCAGAATTCTTTGTTTATGAAAGCACAATCTGTTGCTATTGGAAGTTGTGGCATTGTCACATACTTTTCATTTCAACTTCACTGAAGATTCAAGCAGGAGGAAAAGGTGGGCTAAAATGGCTAAATTTTTTCATCATTATCATCATCATATTTATTAACATATATATAAGCTGCAGGTGTAGATAGGTAAATGATATAGGACAGTATAAATCGTGCACATGGGATTTTCCTTCCCATGGGAAAACAGTAGATAAAAATTGGAAAGGCACTGGTGGTGAAGCAATAGATCCCTTCTTCTAATACCATTGTATACATTAATATTCCATTTCTTACAGTGTTATTTTAAATGCAGTTGGATGAATGCCATACAAACAGGAATTGCCTGTGGTATGTATATCAAAATCTTGTTTGGATTTTCAGAGTGGGGAGCTTGGCCTAGTGATACCTGGGATAAAACAGTCTTAAATTGCTCTTTCTATCATCATCATGTTGATGCCATGATGATTTTTTTTGCCTTTTCTTTTATACCCCTTTTATACCCTTTTACAACTTCTGTATTCTTAGTGCTTTTTGCCTACATTCTTGGACTTGTTTGTTAAGCTAGGAGACTGAACATTTTAGAGGTTTCGTAGTTAGGGAGCAATATGCCCCAGACCCCAAGGTCCTCTCCAGAACCCATTTTGTAAACTAAGAACCATCCAGGGGAAGGTTCCTTGGGGAGGGGGGCTCACTCAAGCCTCCCATTGGGGAATTTTTGATAGGTATGCTAATTAGTAAGACCTATAATGTAATACCAGATCTTTTGGGGGCTGTGCATGGAGGTACATTTGACCCGGCTGTAGTGCACCTAAGGATCCTTAAAATAAATACCAAGGTAAAATCCCTTTTTCCCTTCTAACCATGTTTGACTCTTGATTTTAAGACCAGGAAAAGGCATTAATGTCAATTATGGCACTTAAGCCTTGGTGTGCCTCCCTATAGATTTTTATACTTCACACTTATTAACATATATCCAAACATTTTAATCAAAATGCTTTCATGAAGATTGCAAAATCTATTGTTTGATTATTTGATTCATTAAGAAGCAAGGTCAAAAATGATGAAGTTATTTTCCTTTTTTTGCTTCTTAGCTTCAGCAATCTTGAGGTGCCTTTTAAAGATTTAATTCAAACTCAGCATTAGACTGTGTAATATTTTTTGCATAGTCACTGCATATTTGTCACAACTTTTCTATATTACATCCCAATTCTATGTCAGTTTTTGCAGCTGCCACCACCCCGTTTGTCATATGATTCATTCTCAATCAGCCAAGACAGTTACGAAAAACAGGAGACAGAGAGACTTTAGGAATAATATTAATCTTGATTTGTTTGTGCTGTTCACTATGTCTCTTCATAAAATTTTGATTATTTCAAGATCCTGCTGAATTTGGATCCAGAGAACAATTAATGGTTTCAGCCTAATGTCAGTACTCTGCAACACAATGAAGAATCACAGAACCATGGAATCTGCTCAATAGTTTACTGGTCACATCACTCCAGCTTAAAATTTTAGACCTTTTTTTCCTGTTAACTGCTGCTACTTGTGTTGCTATTACATTCTGGTCTCCACATTGTGTTATAAGTCTGAAAAACTGCTATGAGTTCACCTGTACCTCTTTGTTTCTTCCCTGCACATGTCTAAAGTACTTTTGTGTACACCCAATTATCTATGCTTTCTTTTCCCATCAGACAACAGAACCATCTAGTGGGTTAGAGCAGGGCAGACATAGCCATGGTGTCATTTGTCTAAGAGATGCTTTTGGGTAGGCTTTAAACCAAAATATCACCATATCATTTTAAATTTAAGTAAAAAGATAGCTTATTTCCTCTGATCGTCCATTTTTAAGTCCCTTTTTCTCTTGAGCTTTTTGATAATCTACCAGGAAAACTAAGACTCAACATTTTTTGCAGCTGGGAACTATGTTTATTGCTTTATTTTCTGGCCTTTGATTTATATACTCTTCTACCTATAAAAGAAGTTTAAAAGACTTTTTAAAAACTATGCACATAATGAATGTATCTGCTCTCTTAACTACATGCTGTCACATATTTCGTCATATGAGAAGGGGAGATTTACTCAAAGCCTTAGTATTTGACTAGTGTTTCAGCACCCCAGGAATGCTGAGACCCTTGTGCCTGACAAGCCTTTCAGCATCCCGTTTTGGGGACCCTTCACTGAGCAGTTTACTGCATTAGAGGTTGGTTTGACTAACTTGCTCAGGGTCACACACCCAACAGAGAGACACCCTCCTGGGTCTGCATACCTTTACCCACCATCGCTGACTGCCAGTGCCCTTGAAGGACTCACATTAAGAGTTTACAGAATAAAGCTTTATTAATAAAATTGTGACAGGTTAAGGTTTGAGGATTGCTAGTGATAATATCTGACTGCAAAAATGTATTCAAATCAATACACCAATTCAAAGCAATATACTAGCAAGCTGTAATCCCTAACAAAAGCTAGCTCATTCAGCATGCATAGAGTACAGCTCTTGCCCAGGCGTCGTCAGAGAGGAGAAGACAAGTTCAGCCCATTGACCGATCCCAGAATTTATTCCGAAGACTTCCTTGACTTCTTCCCATTCTTAACTCACTTTTATACTATTTTTTTTACATTTAGGTGGAGCTTAAGTGACTTTATTGACACATGCTACTCAGTGAGGGAGATCCACCTTGAGGGTGGATATCTTAATATAGTACTTGAGACAACCTTGGAATGGGACACGCATCAGTCCATGGAGAGTTATTTTCCCGCAGTTGATTTTGACAGAGCCTGGCCCCGGTGTCTCCACTCCTTAGATTGTACTGCGTGTGGAAGGTTGGCTATGCTGGCTGCATTTCATCCAGGGAAGAACAACTGTATTTTTCCCTATAATTTCTGTACCATTATCTTTTAATCCAAAGTCAATTTCCCACACACTTTCAATTACTTCAAGAAAATAATTGTAGCAACAGGTGTCATTAGTAACAATATTTTATAAATAGTGTAGAAGCCCTGGAATAAACCCTTATATAAAAACACAAGCAGTATACCTATTTAGCTACACCTTGTTAATGTAGTTACTGCTACATTTTAAACCTGTAACATCTGATCCTTATACTGAAAAATGTCACAAATTCTTTAAAGAACAGTGTTGTTTTTAAAGAGGCAGTTAACAGGTATGTTTAGATAACTTATCAAAAATGAAATAAATATAACAAAAATAGGTATCTCTGTATGTTTACAAGACAAAATAAATGTAAAGAATGAACATACTCGAACAGCAACAAGTACTCACACACTTGTGTACAGTAAGTGACTGGATTATAATGAAGTAACACCTGAGGTAGTTATAAATGGACTAACTTGGATGCCAATTTCTTAGTTTAGTGAAGGCAGGATACAACTCAGCACAGGCCATTTTGGTCTTTTTCTTGAAGAATGAAGTGCTGCTGAGGCTGGATTCTAAACAGAATCAAAATTTCCCACTGTTTTTTCACCTGAGATACTAATAACTAAATGAAGAAATTAAAAAAAAAAAAAAAAAAGAAGAAAAAATTCAA
>VZTI01004651.1:776024-888697 GCA_013397865.1 Struthidea cinerea
AAGAAATTAAAAAAAAAAAAAAAAAAGAGTGAAGAATTCAAAATACAAATTTCTCCCAATCCTTAATTCAGCTGCATTCCAGACATGTAGGGCTATATGGTATGTGGTGGGCAAATGTGTACAAGTTTAAGTCAGGTGCAGAGTCTTATATATGAATTCCAATCTAGTTCTGTTTGGGGCCAAGCCACAACTAATGAAATCACTAGGGCTTTTTAGCCAGATTTTGATAAGGTGTCACTTACATGTACTTACATGAATTTTGGTTGACCAGGAGCACAAGTAGATGCGGTTTGTCCACAACATGACTTAAGCATACTATTTTTTTTCCCCATGAGTTAAATTTTTATTTCAAATAAAATATATATTATGAGGTATTTTTATAAAACAATCAGTATCCCCTTAGTCTACGTCTGTAACATTTGGGACTGTGTGTCCTTAAGTCTTCTAAGAAACGAATTCTATGATATCTTGCTATATATTTTCCTTATCTAGCCCTTTTATTTGATCACACTGGCCCAAAAAAGGCAGTCTACATATTTTGTAGTGTTATTCTGCCTGTAAGGACTAGTGGAGCATGCAGTTTCTCTTCTTTTTGCCTGGAGAATTTTTCAAACTTTTGTCTAATCCAATGCTGTGTGCACACATTTTGAAGTGTAGGCAAAACTGAGCTCATTAGCCTCATTTCAGATACATTAAGATACAGCAGTGATGACCAAGGAAGTTGCTAGCTGCACTGGTTTGTAAATTTTCTGCTATTAAGTTGTGTAAATATCAATTGCAGAGCATGAAATAAAGTTTTTAATTATTTTTGGTTTTTATTCATCCAGTGTAAGCCAATATACAAAAAAATACTGTATTAGCTTTGTGAAGAAAGAAACCCTCAATTTTTTAATTGTGAAGTGTTAGACTGAAATACTATCTCTAGGATAAGGAATCAGCCTTTAATAGAGGAGACAGCTATGACTTATGTACAAATGTTATTGTAATTGGAATGTTAATAGATGCATTAAAAAGGCAAGAAATTACAATTTAATGGGCTTTTTACTACTCTTTTACTACATTTTAATGGAAAGATGGTATTTGTGAAAACAGAACAAAATTAAATATGTTTCTGAAATACTTTCAATAATTTAAACTTGCATTTAATATATGAATTTAAAAGGCATTTAGGGAAAAATCCAATTACAACCATAAGAATCTAGAAATTATTTACCTATCTTGTATAGTGAAATAAAGAATTTTCTGCAATTATCCAAAATATACTATAAAATGCATTTCTTGAGCAGAAAAACTCCAACTGCAAATTCTGCCTTTCACTAAACTAAGTTGAGACCATCCATTTGTCAGATCAGATTAATATATCTAAAGTACAGGTTCTTATATTTGGACTCACCACCTAAATAACCCAGCTTTTCCACAGATAATTCTGAATTGCATGGACGTAAATTCTGAATGTTCATTTGAGACATCTATAGTGCTCTTGGTCTGTGCACTCACTAAAGCAGTGATGCTGAAAATGATTCAATGTAATTAAAGCGAAAATCTTAGTTCACATATTCATCTAGCCTTCTTTGGACATTATTATATACAAGAGCTGGATAGTGCTGCTTAAATAGCAAAGGATTTTGTGGACATTTTATTGTTATAGTGATTTTGTCTCTACTAGTGGTTTGGGTTTTTTTTTTTATTTATAAGAGAGTCTGCATTGGAGGTGTTCCTTCAGGAAGCAAACAACCCTAGGAGTTGACCATCTCCCTTTGAACTGAATAAATGAGCAAAACTAGGCAAGTTAAATAGAAAAAGATTAGGACAATAGCATGTATTACAACAGAAAATCTCATTAGATCATCTTTTTGTTCTTCTTCATATTTAAGTGAAATAGAATCCTTAAGAACATCAGTGTATCAATATGTTTTAGAAATTTTACAAATACAATGAATTACAACCAAATGTAATTGAAAAATACAGTTTATGTTTCATTGCATATTAAATATATCTATTTTTAAAATGTTGAATAAATAATAATTTATAAATTTAATACGCATATAAATTAAATATTAGTACATTATTATATTAAATATAAATAAAAATAATCAGACATTGTATATGTATGTTGTAGACATAACTATGTATGATATATACTATTTATAAATTAAATTATATGAAAGGAGTTTGCCTGAGGATGCTCTAGTTTATACTGGCTTTGTTTTTCTTTGGGGTTTTTTGGTTTGGCAAGTTTTTTTCTGTATTGAACTGTCTTTATTTCAACCCATGACTTTTCACAGTTTTACTCTTTTACCCTTCTGATTCTCTCCTCCATTCCTGGGGTTCGGGGCAAGTAAGCATCTGTGTGGTGCTTAGCTGATGAGCAGGGTTATGCAACAACACCAATATATCCTTAAGACACTTTCATGTAAAAGCATTATCAGAAAGAAGTGACTAAGTAAGTTTTGGATGGTAAAACCCAGAAAACTTTTTTTCCCTCTAGGGGAAAAATTAAATAATCAGTACATGAATTGCCCATTACTATATATGTTATCTTACTGATTCCACAATACATTTTGTTTGTCGAGTTGCATATCTTAAATTGCTAAACCTTTTTTACAATACTTTGCCTCCAGATTGCTGACTCAAATGCAGCCCAAAATGGTACTGAATAGGAGTTCTCATCATCCAACACCTCTTCAATAACATATGTGGAACAAGTAAGACTAATCATTACCATGACTTTCACTGGATGTCATTCCCTATACATTTCCATCACACATTAGAAACTGGAAATATCCTTACCTTGCCTACCTGATTGAAATATTTGGGCTTTTTCATTCTGATTTTTAGATGGAAGGACAACTTACTTCACCTTAATGATTAGAGTGTTTTTGATTTAATGATGGGGAAAAAACCACTGAAAGCTGAGAAAGAAAATGTCAATGAGTCTAAAATAATTTTGGTTCAGTACAATGTGGATGTTTATGATTAGAAGTGTTTTTTGAGTCTTCAGCCTTTTTGAAGAAATGTCAGCCTTGCAGAATTAATGTTTGGGTTTATGTAGAAAATAAGCTACTTTTAACTTTTCTATTGGAAAATTAAATTACCCTGCTTGATAGCATATTTCTAGACTACTGTACATCTGCATTTGCCTATATAACAACTTATTGCACGTGCTAAAGAGCAGACTTCCTTCACACAGTGTATAAATACCATAAGGTCTTCACTCTAGAAAGGATGGATACAATTACATTGCTACATATACAGTTAGGCAATGTAATCTCTTCATTCCACTATGTTACTTCAAGACTGTCCCCGTATACATGCATCTTTGGTCATCAAAGATAGTTTTTGCCAGGTAAGACATAAAACCCACAGCATTGGTACTAATATATTTTCAGGCAGAAGAAATATCTCCAGATGTTTGAGTTTCCACATGCTTAGTGGAGATTTACCTAATAGCACTGAAGGAAATAAGAGAGAAATACTTGTCAGGGGTTTGATCCAGCACGGGTGCCACCCACAGGCTACATGTCAGGATAGCTGTAGGCAGTGGGACTCCTGCACTGCTGCTGTAGCCATACACGGCACCCAAGCGTAATGGAAATTCCATGAGTGAGAAATGTGAGAGCTGCAAGTGCTAAGTACTGATTTGGTATTATTGCCTTATTAATTTTAATTAATAAAATGCATAGGTTGCATCAAACAAGGGCTTATTAATTCCTTAACATAGGTTTTCCATTCTATACCTATACTAACTGATCCACTGTCACAAAATGTTGTGATAACATTTGAACTGCAATATATTTTCTGAGCAGAAGGCGCTAAAGAACTTCAGAGACATGAATCAACTGTCAGGTTTCAGTGCCATGGTTGCTACTGTGAAAAACTGGTGTCACATAAGGCTCTCCCTTGTGATAAGGTTCACCCCACTTTGTAGTTTCTAAAGGTTAAAGGTTTCGTATTTTGTAACTATGTGGAAATTTTGACACATGAATTATCAAAAAAAAAAAAAAGCTTATCAGATGTATCCCTAGTATTAATACAGGACTGGATTTATATCAAGGACTATGATTTTACAAAACATAATCTTCTAGCATGAATTTGGATTCCACAAGGTATCTGAAGCATCCTGTGGGCCGGGCAGGTCTGACATGGGACTTCAAGGAGACTTGCACAGCTACAGAGTGACAGCAGAAATAGAATATTACAGATTAATATAAATGTTGATTGGAAGGGACTTCTGGAGGTCATCAAGTCCGACAGTAACCTCAAAGTACAACTATTGCCAAAACTGGATGAGAGTAGACACAGCTTCTCTGGGTAGAGAGCTGAAGTCATTGAAGCTCATTGCTCACTATTCGCAGCACCAACTCCATTTACTGGACCCTGAACTTCTTTTCCAAATGAAGTGCTGCAGGTACTAGAGTATTTTTCCTACTTCCTATGGTCCTTAGATAGCCTTGGCCATGCCAGCTCATTTACGGGCAGTGGATGATAGGTCTTCCTCCTGCAGGTTTTCTGTGAAGACCCTTTCAAACTCTTACTTATCATTCCTCATGAAGAAACCCCATATATGCTTTTCTGTATCTCACCTCATCTAACTTGGATGAATTATATTCCAAGATTTTTGGAAGATACTAATCTAAAACTTCCAGTATGATATTCAGATTAAGACATACTTTTTTCAAAATTTTCAGTGTCTTTTTTTTCTATTGAGATTCCCAAGTGCAAACTTTTTCCTTTGAATCACGCACCAAAATCATATAACACTTTAGGGAGATGTTTTAGGAATAAGAATGTTTATTGTTAATAATGAAAGCACTATGCTGAGGCCTAGGCTTCAAGTTAAGAAGTACAAGAATCTGAGACTCATTTCCCAAATACCATAAGAGAGTTCCAAAAGCAATTATAACCCCCAAGATGGTTTTGGTTATTTTTATGTGTGACAACATTTTGTTTCATTGATCAATACCTTCATCTTTTCATTTTTCCTGTGTAGCAGTAGATAACTGAATAAAGCTTTCTATGAGCAAGGCAGAGCATTGCAATCACTATTCAGAAACTTGGAAATATTAGCTTGATGCCTTAGGGACATCATGTTGAGCTAGGTCTCATTAGTTGCAGGACTTCCAGCAATCTAGCAGGTTTGTGAATGCTAGCCAACAACAGCAGTGAATTCTGTCAGGTAATGTGACAAGTCAAGTTGTATTTTTGTAAGTAGCCTTGGTTCCTAACTAAGATTAGGGAACTCTACAGATCCCTATAAACCTACATAAAAAAAACATGAAACCTTGTCACCTTGATCTAAATTGCTCTGAAACATGAAGGTGTTTTTTGTTTGGTTTTGTTGTTGTTGGGTTTTTTTTCAATTTGTGTTCTGTCTTTGGTTTATTATAGTGATTTTCTGAAAAAGAAAACCAAACAACTCTCTATATGTAGATCCTATGTCCTATTTATATGTTCTAGATTATCTCTATGACATTTGGATTCTTTCCAGCTTGAGGGGAGAGAGAAGGACACTGTGTATTCCTGTATTCTGAATAATATTCTAGTTATGTTCACAGTCAAGTAAGTCAGTGGTTGAGAAACTTCTTTTCAAAAACATTGAGCTCAAAACATGATGTCCTAACACAGATAACCAATCTCTTTGCTTGTTTCTAGACAGCTATTTTCGGGAAACACTGACTTGTTTATGTGTTTGTCTAATTAAAAGACATTATAGGTATTTTATTGATAAGGAAGTGGACACATCCTTCAGAACTGATGAATTACTTGGTATTTTTGTTCCTCTTGTCTCAATGAGTGAAGATTTATGTAGACATGTGACTATCTTGTGCCACTTTTTTATTCTGACAAGGTAGAAAATGACTTTTGCTATATTGAGTTCAGTTTTCATGCTTGATGGATTGGACTTCTCCAGTGGAAGCTATATCTGGTTTTGATCTTCTCAAGGTAAAAGAGTCAGACTCTTTGCTCTTGAGAATGATTTGCAGTACAACAAAACCTTTCTATACTAACTAGAAATTGAAGCAGAACTTTGTCAGAAAGCACTCAAACCATTCATTAGTTGATGCGAAGGTGGGGAAGAGAAATAAAAACTTCTATAATGAGCAGAAAAAAATAATGAGTCAGTGTCATCATTGAACTATCAGAATAGAAGAATGATAGTAAATGAAAATAGTTTTCTAAATTATGTATATGATAAATAAGAACAGAATAAAAATACATTCTGAAATCAAAATGAAAGAAATACATACACAATTAAGCCAAATATTGAGGTAGTAAAAAAGAGAATTTTCTTTACAAAAATAATGAACACATTTATTTGATAAATGCAGGTTGAAAAACCAATGCAAATTCCAAGTCAAGCACTTTCAAAAATAAATTAAAAGGTGGCTCATTCGTTCATATTCTGAAGCAATTTACAACTAATCTTATAAAAGGAAATAACTAGAGGGCCTAGGAAACTACAGATTAGTTAATTTTGCATTTACACTAGTTACTGTTTTCTGAATAAATACATGAATGACAAAGAAGAAGGACAGGACACCTTATTACATATATACCTTTTGTACCCTCTCTGTTACAGTGGTATTTTCAGGCAGTGTCTGGTTAATATCTAATCTGTAAAGAAGCAGACCATATGTCATTGGTTTCTTTTTCTTTTCTGTCTTGACATTCATTGAAGTCCCTGATGGAAAACTAAGGAAGAAAAATGAGTATCCAAAGTGAAAGAAGTTCACTAAACTAGCTGAAAAAAACCCCCCAAAATACTATTAACAACTGCAATGATTGGAAAAGCCCCATGAGAAATGAGATATGTTCACCCTTAGAGATAAGTGATAGCACTATCAAAGTGCCTTACTGAAATAAATGAATTACAAAAGGTGTGACTCTGTTCCATGTAAGATTGCTAATAACAATGAAAATAAGCAATATTGTTACCTGTGATAACACTAATCAAAAAGATTAGGAAAATGCAGAAGTTCTTCTGTTTGTTTTGATAGAAAATTTAATTCTAGAACATATAATTACTTTTTATCTTTTTTAAAAGGGAACAAAAAATTGACTGAAACAGATAGTATCAGAATGGGTGACAGAAACACAGTGATGGAGATGCCTTGTTGATGTCCTAGTTGATATCAGTATGTTTTAGTGCTGTATTATGAACAGAGGTGAGATCTCTATGTTGAAGTTCAGCATGACTTATAAATCCCCTGTAGTGCTACTTCAATCTTTCCATTGTTAATTGTGTAATTACTATCTTTTGAGAAAGCATTGTGTCTGTATAATTCTAGGCTTCTTTCCTCCAAAACATTTCCTACTGCTTACTTTAAGAATATCAATTCTTATTTATCAATAATTCGGTTTTCTCTGTATCAGTAGGATCATTTTCAGATTTTTGTTGACTAAAAGAACTAATTATTTTAAGTCCACCCCTGCTCAGTATGTCAATATTATTTTGTACCTGATGTGCTGTGCCATTCTGTTGAGGTTTTCATTTATTTTCTTAAGATATTTTCAATGAAAATAGTTGCATCAGGACAATAATTGTGCTGGAAGATAAATTTGCCTTACAATAATGCTATATTTTTTAAATTTTTATTTTTAGTAGTAGGCTATATCATCTTCCTTTAGATTGCCATGTTCAATTTCTAATGAAACCATGACAGTGATGCAACTTGCATATACAGAAAAATCCACTTAAATTTAAAGTTAAAAATTATTATACTAGGTCATAGGTAGTTTAAACTTGGTGGTTACTACAAAAGGAAAAATAAAAGTAAACCGATTTTAAAAATATAACTTTTTCTTCTGTATTTCAAAACATTTTTTTCTTGGTTCAATCACAACTGATCTCATTGATCTTTATGATACATTTATATTTTTTAATGAAAAGTATTTAAGACACAAAGATAGAAATCCAATAAAAATAATTGATCTGTGCAATGACAAGCCAAATACTGGAAAAGAATTCAAAGATATTTCTTCTTTCACTTGGGAATTGTTTTTCTTTGGAGATGTTTGATATTCTCTTTTGGATTTCTTGAGCTAAATCTATCTTCTACATGTGAGAAACTCCCAGATACATGATATCTTCCACACGTTCTACATCTATGGGACTCTAGAGATACATATTAATATTTTGTGCAGAGAAAATACTATTGTACTCCATGAGATAATCAGTTAACCTGGAATTTTGATCTAAAGGATAGAATAAATGGTACAATACAATCAGAACCAGAAATCTGGTAAAGCAACATCTAATACAGACAAATGCAGGTCAGTATTGGACTGAACTAAAGCTGTTTAATTGAGTTCAGAAAAAAAAATTGCTATTTTTTAAATTTGTCTGGGCAGGAATGAAAATATTTTAGTCATCCAAGTGGGCAATAACAGTAACAATATAATAATAATAATAATAATAATAATAACAACAACAACAATAACAATAATAATAATAATAAATTCATGGCCTTCCCCTGGGCTTGTTCCAACAGTCTATGTCCTTCTTGTGCTGGGAACCCCAGAGCTGTCCAATACTCCAGGGTGGAGTCATAACTCATATCAGTTCATGCCACCATCTGCTTTCATTTTAATTACAGGAGAGTGTTTCAAACAGGCAGAGAACTCTAGTGGGTTTTGTGCCATTATAGTTAACTCCAAGTGTATTACAAATTTCAAATAGTCCTAGACACTTACATTTAAGCTGAATAAAGATCTGCCAGTGGTATTGACAAGATTTCTATTGACCATTATGGGAAATCACGTGATCAGCTAGGGATCCACCTGGTTGCCTAAAAGTAATCACCTGGTGCCTTTTAAGATACCCTGATGTAATCCAGCCAAACACAGCTGAGTGTTATGTCTATCATCCTCTCTTTGTTATCACTAGATGTCTCAAATGTTGCACCAGTCAGGCCCTCTGCTGTCTGTGACCATATCTGAATTTTACCCTTACTNTAATAATAATAACAACAACAACAATAACAATAATAATAATAATAAATTCATGGCCTTCCCCTGGGCTTGTTCCAACAGTCTATGTCCTTCTTGTGCTGGGAACCCCAGAGCTGTCCAATACTCCAGGGTGGAGTCATAACTCATATCAGTTCATGCCACCATCTGCTTTCATTTTAATTACAGGAGAGTGTTTCAAACAGGCAGAGAACTCTAGTGGGTTTTGTGCCATTATAGTTAACTCCAAGTGTATTACAAATTTCAAATAGTCCTAGACACTTACATTTAAGCTGAATAAAGATCTGCCAGTGGTATTGACAAGATTTCTATTGACCATTATGGGAAATCACGTGATCAGCTAGGGATCCACCTGGTTGCCTAAAAGTAATCACCTGGTGCCTTTTAAGATACCCTGATGTAATCCAGCCAAACACAGCTGAGTGTTATGTCTATCATCCTCTCTTTGTTATCACTAGATGTCTCAAATGTTGCACCAGTCAGGCCCTCTGCTGTCTGTGACCATATCTGAATTTTACCCTTACTACCAAAATTTTCACGCCATGAGATTTCTATATATTAAAACACAGCTTTGACAGCGTTGCCCTGCAGTTTTTGATTATTCACAGTTTTCCTGGGTTGCAGTGTATTCTATTACCATCCTCATGAGTTGTTGAAACCAGGTGGGGCAGTGTTTCCTGGCCTCCTCCCTCCAGACTATCTTTCTGCTAATGGCCCATCAATGCCCTGCCACATGACTCAGAGATAACTCCCCCCGGACTGTCTTCTGTTAATGAGCCCATCAACACCTGGCCTCATGACTCATCATCCCATTGTGGGATGCTCCACCCAGAAGGAGGAACCAAGCATTCCATCCTGGATATAATCTGAGATTCTGGACACCTTTCCACTGGATTTCCCAGAGGACAGGAGCTACATAGCCACCACTGGACCTTCTGAGGGAGAGCAGACCCTTCTACAGGACCACTGCTTTGACAGAGCCACATCCCCCACTTCAGGAGGACTGCAGCCACCATCTTACTGGACTGCTATCGCCACCCTGATCAATAGGGTGTCAGGCTGTATCCTGACTCTGTCAGTTTAACCCACTGTTTTCTGCCTTTACCTTTTTTTGATTTCCCTATTAAATTATTATTCTGACTTGGTGCCTCCCACTGGTTTGTTTTCAAACTAGTACAACAGTGTTCTGTCTGGAATACCTAGGGGCTTTTATGAGGTAACTGTACCACACTGGGTGTGAACCTCAATCTGTCTTGAACCCAAGGGAAGGGGCTGATGTCATGCTGTAGTCATCCTCCCACAGTTACACCTTCCTGTACAGGAGAAATTAAAGTCCGATAATTAATTTTGCTGAGCCTGTGCTCAAAGATTATATACACCTTACACAATTTGATTTCATATTTTTTCTACATATTTTGAAATTAAAACCTGTAGCCCAACACTTCAAAAATTTATGTTTTGAATTTCCAGGCCATCTTGCATATTAAAGCCTGCATGTGTATCTGTGGCTTTGATAGGCATTAGTTCAGATTGTTTTTATGAAAAATAAATATATAAATCTTTCTTTCCTAATCATCATCAAAAACAACAATATGCTGCGACATTACAATACCGATAAGCATTGTAATTAAAAAAAATCTCTTACTGAGATTTTTCTAGCACAGCATTACAATCTTCAACTTCTTCCTGAATCCCACAAAATGAAAGATGACAAAATGTTTATTTCAGAGCTGTAAAAATATCCCAGACAGAGTCATGGGTTCTCTGGGGTGAAACATCCATCATTCTATGAATGCTTTTGTATAATCTTTTCAATTAAATGCTGTCTAAGTACTCTTTAAACCTCCCAGACTGCAAAGATTTTCTTCTCCTTTGCAGGTAACAAATACATTGTGGATGATTAGTCAAAATGACAGTACAAACTATCTAAGTGGAATTATTTCCCTTTTTTATTGTTTATGTTTTCTGATGTTATAAATGTCGTGTCAAGAATGACTTAGTGCTGAGAAGAATTGCACATTAAATTACTTCTGCACCACATGCCACTCACACAATAGCAAAACATCAGCAGTCACCTTTACTTGGGAGGATTTTTGGCATGTAGGTTAAGCTAAATTCTTTGTGTAAAAATTTGGTTTTGCAACTATTGATGACTCTATTTTTTTTCTTTCAAGATAAGAAAAATGTGGCAATGGGGAACAAAGACGACAGACCCCCTTGTGTGTCCAAAGAAGATCCATTTATTCCCAAAAATCGCCCCCTCTTTATAGCCTTAATCTCAACCGAACACAACGGAAACCAAACCGAACTTAACGGCAGAAGGGCACCCATTGGCTGGCACGGCTGCAGTGCTGCTGTCCAGGCATCCTATCAGCCAATCAGCTTCCGCTCATGTGCTGTCCACGCGCTCCTCCAGCCAATCACAGTCTCACTGCCAGCTGTCACTCAAACGACTCGCTCCTCACCCGCACCTGCTGCCTTTTCCCGGTCTTAAAATCAGGAGTCAAACATGGTTAGAAGGGAAAAAGGGATTTTTACCTTGGTATTTATTTTAAG
Organism: Struthidea cinerea; assembly: GCA_013397865.1. Lineage (NCBI taxonomy): Eukaryota > Metazoa > Chordata > Aves > Passeriformes > Corcoracidae > Struthidea > Struthidea cinerea. The sequence goes on from VZTI01004651.1 coordinate 787,551, forward strand.
GACCCTTAGGTGCACTACGTCCAGGTCAAATGCACCTCCATGCACACCGCAATGCACACCCAAAAGATCTGGTATTACTTTATAGGTCTTACTAATTAGCATATCTATCAGTGATTCCCCAATGGGAGGCTTGAGTGAGCCCCCCTCCCCAAGGAACCTTCCCCTGGATGGTTCTTAGTTTACAAAATGTGTTCTGGAGAGGACCTTGGGGTCTGGGGCATATTGCTCCCTGACTACGAAACCTCTAAAATGTTCCGTTTCCTAGCTAGATAAACAAGTCCAAGAATGTAGGCTAAAGCACTAAGAATACAGAGGTTGTAAAAAGGCATAACAGGGGTTTAAAAGGAAAGGCAAAAAATCATGGCATCACAACTACGTCTCACCCCTCACCTGACTTCCAACTGTCCAGCCTGCAGCTGTGCCTTTCCCACAGGGCCTTACGGTGAGCATAAGCCTCAACCACTTTAACAAATGTAACCCCATATTCCACAGGAAAAGACCTACTGATGAACTATTTTAATTTACTGATCTTCTCCATAATAATATGTAGTTTTTAAATTCATGCCAAGTAGTCAGTCACAACTTTAATGGACATTTATACATGTCATTTATTTTGTTTGCTAGGATTTCAGCATTCATGCCACTTTAATATTCATAATCCTGTTCCTGGGATACTTGTCACATCTCTCCTTGATCGTTTTGGAGAGGTGAGGGTCTGTCCATGCAACCATGATAGCCACCTTGCATAGGATGTTAACAGTTTTACTTGCAGAGATTTTAATCTGCATTGATAATGCCACTCATTTAAAGGACCATGAAAGATTAAATAGCACTTGTTGCTGACTTTTCTATTTGATGGAAATGGGTCTGTTTTTAGAAATCTGTGGAGATGAGAGTCTTATCAAGAGCCTTGGAGGTAGTGGTATGGATTTTGAGGGTTTAAGTTTTGCTGTGCCAGTAGGTATCATCACAGTTACAACTGTGGACTCATTATACCTCCATTTGCACACTACTTCCCTCTCCATATTCACTGTAATGCTCACTGAACAGCTGCTGGCCTTGTAACATCTATTCCACTTGTGAAGGAGGCATGTTGGAAACTAAGAATTCTCCCTGATGTTGCTTAGAGATTGTCTTTCACATATTATGGTTGTATTTCCCACTGTCAAATTGATGTTATTAGGCAGGGATCCTCAATTTGTACAATTACAGCTTGCTTCATTAATGATTTTAATATAAATGCATTTGGGATTAAGAGTGGTGATGACCTGTACCACACTTATCATTACAGGTAGAAAAAGTGGGGTTTTCTACACAGTGGATTGGGCTTGTTGATTTATGTGCCCAGTTTGTTTCATTCTAGTGCTGATTTCTTCTATGAGAAGGATAAGCAGTCCTTCAGTGCCTAACTTGATTTTCGGTGGAGAGGAGTTGGCATGATTCCTGGTATCATTCCTGAGAAAGTAAAATATTAAGTCTCAGGGGGGGTTGACCAGACTGATTCCCCATTGAAAAGAAGGAAAAATCCACCATGCTCTAACTCTATGCTTTGTACCCCTGCCATCAGTAGATTCTCAAGCAAGTGGTCCATGAGGTTTAGTTAGGGTAATAGGCACAGTTCTGATTTGTGGTAAATTTACCATAACAGGCTGGCTGCAATACTGTAGGATATTTCCCTTCAATGGAAGGTGAAATACCTGATTCGGGTGTTGCAAAGAATGCTTGGTGGGCCCATACCAAATATTTAGTTGGTAAAGTACTCTGGAAAGCCTATTGTCCTACTGGCTCATGTGTGGCTTAAGGGTCCTTTCCAAGAAGTAATTTGCCCTTTCTCTGATTACATTTTTCTCATGTTAATATGGGGTGTGGAATACACACTGAATTCCTTCCAGCTGGACCCATTCTTGTACCTCCTTATATGAGAAGTGTGACCCACTATCAGTTTGAATGGTATTGGAAAGGAGTAATTGACTTGATGTGCTGGTTTGGACAGATTTGGAGGAAAAGATCCTCTTATAGAAGGCAGGTTACAACTACCCCTCGCCCACCAGGTTTGGGAAAAAAGAAATTTTCCTCGAAGGAAAGTGAAGGAGATAAAAACTATTTATTTAAAAAACACACAGGAAAGGAATAATAATGCTAAATAAGGAAGTCTCTCGCTATAGAGAGAAACCTGGGAAGATTTCAGAGTCCTTCTGTAGGTGCGGTCTCTCTCCTCCTCGGAGCTGGGTCAGCAACGGCCCACCCCCGGGCCTCTGGGAAAAATTCTCCCGATGTGTTCAGATGTTGTTGAAACAGTCCAGAAGAGAAGAAGGGAAAAAACCTAAGTCCCAGGAAAAGAAAGTTCAACTCTTCGTCTCCTGCTGGAAAAAAAGAAGAGCTGAAAAGCTGGCTGAAAAGCACCAAGGGTGTTTCCCCCCATTGCTCTTGCTGCCACAGAAGCAGAGGAGTGTGTTTTGGTGTCCTTGAAACCACTGCTTTGAAAAGTTCATTCAGTTTTTTCTCTCTCACCTCTCAGGCTCAGTTTAAAGGCACAGAAAAGGCACAAAATTAATTTCTGGGCAATAGAGCAGTGATATAGGATACACATCATAAAGTCACCCCAAGACACTTGAGAACCAGGATCATCCTTTTGACCTTTAGTTGCCATGAGTTGCTCAGAGATTACTTATATATCTTTGATATCAGTATCTTGCAGAGGGTCTGAGTAACCTGATAAAATCAATTTGCCAAGTAATCCACAAGGTTTTCTCTTCACCCCTGCAGAGCAGTAATGTTTAGCACGGTAATCTAATTGTAATTTTATTCTATACCAAGGGCATTCTGTAAGAGTAGTTTCACAATTCTTCCTGTTTAGGGGCTATCCTTTGCCCTATGCTGCAAAATAAAGTGCTACCTTGCCTATGTGCCCTAATGTGGCTGAGCAATGATAGAAAATCCAGGTACATGGTTTTTTCCCAATAAAATCCTCATTAACTGTTGTAATTCTTTTTTAGGTTGGAGCATCTGTATTCATTCTATTTTTCTTAAAGTATCTAGAGGAACAACTGTACTACCTGCTATCCACTGAATACCCCAAATTTTTACTTCTTTACTTACTCTTTGACATATTTCAGGTGACATTTCAAATTCTTCTTCATTTAATGCTTCCCATACTGCTGCTACTACTTCCCTTACCTTTTTGTCGGAATCTCCTCAATTTAATATCAACTATATTTTGGTAGTTTCACCTTTGGTGTGAGACCATCAGTAAAAATTCAGCAAGCGCAGCAGTGAGTGTAATCATGGGTCAATGCTTGCACCACTGAGGGAGCCTGTTAAAGGTATATTGGATTTCTCACTGTGTAATGGCAAACTACACTTCATTCTGTTCAAGTGAAGGACTCATGAAAAGTATGTCCTTAAAATCTAAAGCAGGCATCCAAGCATGAGCAGCTCCCTGTATCAGTGTCACCGTCTCAGCAATATTTGGAACTGCAGCAGTTACAGGTGCATTAGCATTTAATTGTTGGTAATCAACTGTAAAATGCCACTGCCCAGTTGGCTTTTTACTGGCCAGACTGGTAAATTATAAGATGAATGAGTCTTTTTAGTGATGGCTCTTTTTCTTCCCAATCTGTCAACACTTTTTCAGTCCCTGTAAGTGCTGCTATTGGCAGGGGTAACTGTTTTATGTTAGTAACTTTAGTAGAAGACAATGGTATTGGTGTCTCTAATAGATTTGTAAAAATTGTCCCACATTCTTTCACATTATATTTGTATCCCTGGCAACCTAGTGCTGCTCACTTCATAAAGTTCCATTTGGGAGTTTCCCAGTTTGCCCACAAAGTAAATTAGATCCTAGGAGTCTTGTATGGGCAGACTCCACAAACATTTCAACCTTAATAAACCATTTTTCCTCTGAAAGCCAGAGAGAAAATTTTGCTGTGGGATGCTCAGGAGCTTTAACAGTAACAATCCAACCCATCCCATCATGCATCCATCCATAACTCACTATTTCCTACACAAATCCACTCCAGGTAGCTACATCCATTGGCTGCACACATCACTCTTGATGCTTAGGAGCTGTGGTGTTTTGGACATGAACCTCCCATATTCCGTCCTAAAAGTTTGCTACAAAAGTCTTGAGACTGTCTGGAAAACCCTGAATGAGAAGGGTTAATCTGGCTGGATTGATAGGTGCTAGCATAAGAGACCCTGTAAACCTACCTCTCTCATACATAGCCTGAGTACAAGCTGCTTTCTGCACAGAAGCTGTGAGATCAGAGCATCCAGTAGCTTTAATAACCAGCAGGTCTCCCCTGTCCTGCAGATTTATTCCTCCTGCCCAGTATACCACCCATGCAGCTAAAGAAGAATCATTATCTCTGGGACTTGTGGTTAAAACATGCCAAGACCTCAATTACCTCCTGCTTCTTCCTTACTCCATGAAATCCACTCTCCCCTAGGCAGAGAGACTCGCTGCACATATTCCATCTCAGACTCTTCTGAATGCCTGGAAAACTTGCAATTTCACCAGTTCTGAAGGAGACCAGGGAATTGTACACACTGCTTTATGAATTTTCTTCTCCCCGCCGTCACCAACTTCAGTCTTAATTAATGGTTGTAAAGGGAAAGCATCAAGGAGAGGGGCAAAGGCCACAATAAAATTCTCTTCACTATCATTCCAAATGCTCCCATACCAGGTTTCAGAATCCTCACAATGGGTTAATTTGTGGATTTGACTAGCCATTCCTGGAGAGGGTAATTGGTTTGTTAACAGATGTAATGTTTTTTGCAGATGTTTGCCAAGTTTTTCTGCTGTAGACAATTGATATTTTAAAATTCCAGTTTCAGCTACAAGGGAATCTGCAAATTTACATTTTTTCTATAATTACTTATTCAAAAGATAATGAGGCTTTTAGTTAATAATTTTTTGATAGAATCACTGCATTTTTTCTAGAGGCAGAGATTCTTTAGCCTCTCATTGTGCATGATCAACAAATATCTAATACAGCACAGATACTTTTCTTTTTTCCAGCTTTTAGTTTCTGTTTTTTTAAACACTACTCAATACAGTCTATAATCTTACCTTTCCAAGACTTTTTAACAGTCTTTCCATAAATGTGATACTGCAAATCTTTGTCCCTTTGAAAAGCTTTTCAAAAAGACTGGAGCTTCAGTATAACCACTACCAGCTCTGCCACCAAATTCTAGTAGTAGCTTTCACTGCATCAACGTTATGTAAACCTTTGTAAAGTCTGTATCTTCTCTTTAAGGGGTAGGCTAAATTTTGTTAAAATTTTCTTTGAAATGTTTTGGTGGTTTGCATGACTTTTCTTTCCTTGTCATTCCATAATCAGATGTAAATATTAACCATACAATTGTGGCTAACAGCAGGATTTATTCACAGTATGGGTAAGGATGGTTACTTAATAAAGCATTCTGCTTCTGACTTAGTCCCCAGTTCCCAAGACACAATTTGTCCTAAGACACTGTTGCACTCAGGACTGAAAAATCATACTTAAAATCAATGAAATAATCTGTTCAGGACTGCATTATCTAAAGAATTATCCTAAAACGAGGTTTGGTAAATGAATGCACTAACTCTGACTGAGTTGCAAGAATCAAAACTCCCAGAAGCAGCAATTAAAAGGATCTTCCTGCCCCTAGTATGATAGCATTCAATTTTTATTATTTTTTTTCTGAACAAAATGGTCTGTGTTTCCCAAGGATCATTTCTTATGGAAAAACTAGTATGTACTTGATTTGTAACTGCTTCCTTTTTGCCCCATTCCTTTCTGCCCCCACTTCTGTGCAAGTCTCCAGATAATACAGGAGGTGTGCAACAGGCATTGCTCATAACACCCTCAGTTTAGGATTTGGATTCTTTTTGAGAGAGGACTCAGACTCCACAGTACCTGATGGTGACTTAAAATACCATCACTCCCCCATTCTCTGTGATACAGTGCTCCATTTCTGCACTGTGCACACAGAAATTTCCCTGTGGCCCAATGGTCCCCATCCACCGAGTGGCTCACAGTGAAAGAGATGCTGCCTAGAGTAGTCCATGTGTTTAGGTGTTCCCCTGCATCCTTCCTGTCTATCTCTCATGAAACTGTATCACAGGGTCCATAACCTTTGTCTGTAAAGCAGAGAGATGGTTATATCACAGTGATTCTGTACTGCACACTGGACACACTCCAAATGCCAGCATCTTTTAAGCAGCTTTATAGGCAATCACATCATTTATCTCAGGCATTTTGAGCTGATAGTCTAGCATTTGTTATAATGCCCAAGTTAAATATAACCCCACCAACCTTTGGTGGATGGTCAAAAGTTTCCTTCTATTTGATAGGGAAAGATTTGAGGACATTGGTACTCACCAGCTCAAGTACACACATAGGAAGACATCCCCACGTGTCCTTCACATTCCCAGTGTGTTATCAAAGTCTGATGTCTTGTTTAGAGCTGGTTAGAGTCTCTTCTAGACAAGCTAGAATCTAAATCAGTTTGAATAGCAGAAGTGAGTACAGGCCAATAAAGCAGTAGAAATTATGTTTCATTTATATCACCCTAGTTAAAAAAAGCACAGACAATTAGAAACTTCTCTCTACTTTACAAAGCAAAATAATATTTAAGGTGCTTTTACAGTACTATCCATTTACTCTACTTTAGAATTATTCTACTCTTATAGGAAACATTGGCCTAACCAATATTTAACAATAATTTTTACATGATTCCACTTTAAAATTATTTTAGCATTTGAATGTACACTAAAATGGTATCAAAATTCTCAAGATAAGTGCAACCCATTAACTGCTATAAATAATTTAGCAACTTCCGTAAGTAATTTAATTTGTTAAAAAGTATGGTCTGATCTGCCATAATTTTTTAAAAATATTCCTATAATTTAAAATTTAAAAGCTTTTAAAATGAGGCTCCTATCTGATTTTTAAAAAAGAATTCCTATAATCAAATCCTCTTGTCAATGACTGATTTTTTGCAGGCAGAATAACTTCAGTTAGGTATTAACTGAGTTTTCTCAGCATGCTAAAAATATCATGGGTCCTCTTGAAGTCAATTTTCCAAGTACTTTACCTCTTATGAAGGCAAAATTACTCCCTAACTTTACAGATGATAAAATTAAATTAAACTTATTTGAGGAGGAGGTTCTCTTTGTTATTATGGAAAATATTATAGAAACATTTTAACTTTTAAATGGGTTCTACCCTCTTCATTTTCCTACTACATTGGAAAAGCACAACAGTAGGAATATTACTGTTGAAGCATTTGGCTTGCAAACAATAGCAGGTGTTTAATTATGCATATCAAAAAGACCATTGAAACTTTCCTAGCATAGGTGAGTGGGTCACACCATTAGAGAGATGCTTTTAGGGAAACATGCACATATTATTTTTCTTTTCTGGCTTACTGCATTATACTTTCTGAAGAAAGCAAAGGAAAAAAAGAAAATATGAAGTCAACTATTCAAAAACTAAAAGCAAATAATTGAAAATATTTTCTTTCTGCAAAATGTTCAGCAAGAAAATTTGCTATTCATAGAATTCTGAATTTTTCATTAGAAGTCATCTGATTTGAATAGAACTATATAAATGTAAATGAAATAGTTATTTTTAAATGAAATAGACCTTCCCTTGACAAAATGTAATGTACTAACCATACAGAAACTTTTAGGAAGTTACAGGAGCAGCTGATTTGGCTCAGAAGCATCACAGAGTAGATATTAAGGAATTATTAAACACAGATTTCATGAGCTATCATAATAACCTCAGAAAATACATAGAATAATAACATCTTTCACAGTCATCCATATTAATGAAAAAGAAGACTATGAAATATCAAAAGTAACTATGTAATTTTGGATACAACGTAGTAAGCACACTCTTTAAATGGGATGGAAATATTTTTAAGCCTCTGAGTACTTTGTGGAACACTGTCTACATGTGTTGAAGTTCAATGTCATGTTACATCACAAGTGGTGCACTTCCCAGCTGGTTAGGTCAGTACCCATCTGAGTATGCAATATATTTCTCCTCTTCAGAGACTTGCGATGAAAGGTTGGAATCTTCTTGATGTTTGATGGCTGAAGTTGCATTTATAATATTGTTATATACAAGTTAGGTACACATCCAGCAAACTTATGTTAGTATACTGATCATTCTTTGACATATGTCAGGTAAAGAAAAAAAGTTGTATTTCTTTTTTGAAGAAACCTTTGCGGTACTTTGGGTTTGGTCCTAAAAGTTAGAACTTGAGAATTTTAAAAACATACACATAGCGTCAAGTTTTATTTTCACAGAGTGAAGAAAGCCTTCATAATATCTGAAGTTCTCATTGTCAAACAGTAGCCCACAGGAAGATTTCATAACTGTTTGAGTGCTAATGAATTTTCAGTTATTACAGGGATGGGTCTCAAGCTCTAGCTTCAGGAAGCAGAGAAGGCTATAGAAATTCAAAGCAGCAAGAAGCAAGTAAAGGGATGTATTCTTTTTTCCAGGTCATGGCAGGTAGCAAGCATCAGACCCAAAAGACTGAGAAAAAAAGATTCAAAAAACCTGAAAACTATTTTTCATAGCTAAGATGTAAAATCATAGAGTCAAGACTATTTTGACCTTTGATTTAATTCAATTTTTCTTTCTGTTGTATTTTAGACACTTTAAAGTTCAGGTAAAATTAATATAAAATCATACTAAAGCATATATAAATCTAGTTTAGTTCATTCATATGATTGCGTGTGTGGTATTTGGAATTCAATATTGAGGAAAAATATGTAACAAACTATCTTATTGGGCACTTGTGAAATTTTTTTTTTCAATACCGCTTCTCTTGGTAAGAATGTTAAAAGTCATCTAACCAAAATCTGCTACACGGTCTTAACTGGAAATTGACTGTAAGTAATTTGTGGTGCTTTAATTTTACTACAGACTTCAAAGAAAAAAAATCACTTGGTGGATGAATGCCCGACAGACAATACAATCTCTACTGCTTTTTTTCCCAAGTTTTTCAGAGTAAAAAAATATTTCTGAGTAACATTATGTGCAGTATTTTGCAAGCATCTATTTGAAACTTGTTTTATTACAGCATTCATATAATTAAATGCATTTTCATAGGTCACGTAGTAAATATTAATAAAAAGAACCATTAAAAATTATGCAACGTGCCAGTTATGATTGCTCTGAAAACCATGTTTGCATCACATTATAGTAGATTTCTTCAAAGTTTTTTTCCCTCTTTTATTTGTTATTTTTTCTCAAACTTGAATTTGCAGTTTTTCCTGGTGTTTTTTTACCTTTTTTTGAACAACAGTTTTCTTCAAATTTTTTTCCTCACATGCAGTACGACTTACTCCTTTCTGGATAGCTGCTTGCTAGACAGATTTTTGTGTAGTTGTAGATTCACCTACAGAATGAGTGTGTTTCTGCTAAAGAAGAATGGAGGATATTTTTATTTGCCTTTTGAAGTTATCAAAAGAGCATTTGGATGCAAATTGAAAAAACTGCATCTCCATAGGCTTGATTTGGAAAATCAACTCAAATTTATTATGAATATGAACACCAGACATTTGGATCAGCAAGTCTATACCAAAGTTAAGCTAATTAAAATATTTTGAAGAATTTTCAAAACTGAGAAGTCCTGAAAAAATTCTCCCACACCCCACTGAAATTAGAACTCTAACAAAGATTTTTATACGAAATTGCATTGATAGTTCAAGTCCTCTTAGAGAGAGGCATAAAAATATTTGGTTATGTTTATAATGTTGAAGACTTAATGGATGTTGTTTAATTCTAGCCCCAAAATCCTATTCATATTTATTGAGGCTACAACTAGTGGCATGTGGAAAGCACTCAGTTATACACACAGGAAAATCTGAATGTAAGTTTACTAATTTTAATTTCTGCCAGTCAGATGCTGGACAGCATTCTCAATGGAAAGCCCCTTAACTGGATTTTTTCATCTTCTGACCAGTAACACAAACACATATAGGCACCCTCTAAACCCTTTTGTTCTGAGAAAATGAAAGGATGTGATTTCTTTCATATATACATCCAGTCTGTGATATAAAGACTCAATTCAGGTAGCGTAAGTTGGGCATTGACTTCTTGACTTGGCTAAAAGCTACTTGTTGCTTTAGAGAGGCTACAATCCAAAGAGATCTTGTCTTGAAAGAAAAGGTCATGCAGATGAAATAGAGTGACCAGCAAAGAGGTGGAATCTGTTCTTAAAACCCTCTGTGAAGGGCAAGGGTGGAAGTGGGGTGCAGTTCATGCCTTTTGACCGTCTTATAGGTTTGCATGTTTTACCTGGTGTATGTTCAAACTTGTTCACTTTTTTTCTATAGTCATCTATACTGAGATTCAATTGTAAAAGTTGCACATAAAAACTTAAGTGCTATTTATAGCAAGAATTTTCTTTACTGTTGCAGAACCCAATAATTATGCTTAAGTGCCACACAGTGTAGAGAAGTATATTCTTAAATACTACATAGTGTTAGGCATATAGAAGGCAGAGTAACAGATATTCAGATACAAGTTAATAATAGTAGCAGCAACAATAACAATTATAATAAAATTTCTCTGAAAGGAAAGCCATGCCCTATGTAAAAAATTTCCCTGTGGAGCAGCTAGTATTGATACTGAAGGCAAGTTATTCCTCTCCTTGTTGCAACAGATCTGTGAAAATTTTATCAGCATTATCTTATGGAGATCAACAGTGCAGCCTAATAGTAAAATGAAGAACATATTTCTCTTTTTGTTTAACAATTCAAATCTGCAGGCAGTTAGTATTTGTGAACATTTCATTCTGTTTAAAAAGTGTATTATCATTTCCTATCTGAGAATTCACACGTCTCTCAAATCTCCTCTTACTAACGACATGAGGATATTAAGACTACTGTGATGCTGGTGAACTTCCTTTAGGATAGAATGTCAAAAACGGCAGATCTTCTGATTTCTTTGCTGAGATGTGGTGGCTGGTTGACTTCAAATTATCCTTCTTTTTTACAATGGATCAGCACTATAGAGAGCGACACCTTTTCTGAACATTCAGTTGTTCTAATGGGTACAGTATCTGAATCTGCTGAGAAGCCAAATTCCAAGGCATTTTCTTTTTTTAGTTCACTGCTTGCACTTGGACACTAACATCCATATTTCTTTGGTTTTTGTTTTGTTTTTTTTGCTTTAATTTATTTTGATAGAAGGGTAAGCCAGCTAGAAAAAATAATAAAAAAGAAAAATAAGTCAGTAAGTCCAAAAGCATGTTCCTACTTTTACACAAAATCTATGCTATTGCATCAACCTGATTAAAGTCTTCCTAGGCAACTCATATTTCATTTGCATCACATTTTACTGGATGCTTGCTTGCTTATATTAATGACCTATAGCTCCACCATCTCCCTTTATGAGCTTCTCAGCCTCTAAAAGTACTGCTTTCACAGCCAGCCTACATTACTCTCAGAGAAATCTATAAAAAAAACGCTTTTGCAATTGCATCATTTATCTACTGCTGTAAATTTACACAGTGCTTTCAAGGGAGACATAGTCGTCCGTCTTTGTTTCCTATAGGCAAGGGCTTGGTCTGCACTTACAAGATTTTACTTCTATAACTATGTCAGATAGGGCACTCTTTTTTTAATCATTACAACTACAGTAATAAAAATCCTTGTATGGTAGCATTTATCCTAGTGAAACCACACTTGAAACAACATTTGTCGAAACACACAAACTTGAACCCTTGGATGCCTATCTGTTATCAAAATGAATGCACTAGGTGTCTAAATACTTTAGATGGCAGGACTTATTTAGCAATACATTTCCACTGAGCAGTGGTCCTAAATATCACTGGATTTTCTGCCAAAGTTGTATCTCTGGCAACATTTGAAACAAAGCCGCTCATAAAAGAAATCTAAGATCCTAAAGGCCAAATAGCAGAAGTAAATGCTCACTGACAAATAAAAAAAAGTTGTAGGAAACTTCTGTTTGGCTTTCAGTCTTGTATGATGTACTTTCATTCCCTTTTTCAACATACTCTTTCCAGTGCACTGAAAGTTGATATTCCAGGCCTATTTTGTCCCCCACTTCCATTTACTCACTATACTTCACATGCTTTATCAGCACTCCTGCTTATTCAACTGTTGCCTCATTGTGAAAACTCTTAAATTCTCAGTCACCATCACCTCCCCTTCATAACCTGGCCCTAAAATGCACACTAAAATGTAACAAAATTGTGCTGAAACTCTACACTGTAAAAGCAGCATTTGAGTTGTTTGTCCACTTACACTTACGACAAAAATGACCAGCCATTTACCTGCATCTCTAGGGTTTGACATGTGCATATTACCATCTTTTCCACTACCATTTGTGGACAGACCACTGCCATCATTGGGAGTGGTGAAAACAAGTGGCAGTAAGTGGATGAGAGGAGTAGTACCCGCCCTTTAGTCTTTTCTGAATGTGCAGTCCCACAGATTCCACAGCATGGAGGTAACAGGCAGTGTAAACTGGCTATGTCCTACCTCCCACAGCTGTGTAGGATTTGATCAGGAGCACGGTGACTTTGTCAGCCCCGAGGCAGCCATTGTGGGGATAAAAGTGCATTGCAACAGATGGGTATTTGTAGCAATTCAAGTCCTTCTCTAGAGCAGAAGGCGGCTGGTGGGGACGTTATGACTTAGGAAAATATGTTACTCCCCCAAAAACTCTATAAACATTAGTAGAAAAGACTCAAAATTTATCACAATGTGCTAAATTACATACTACTGTCTTAACCTCTGATGTTTAAGCATCGAAGGAAAGCATCACTTCTGCTTTCTTTTTTTGTGTGAAGCACCTAGAGGAGTGCTGTGAAACCATAAAAATAATGAATTGCTTTCAACAGCTGGATAAGAATATATTGTTATTCGCTATTCTGTGTTATCTGGTATTCAGTGCTATCCCAATATGCAGCATTATTCATCATATATGTATTTGATACGTAGAGGCTCTTCTTACCTACTCTGAGAAAAGAAGAGCAGTTGCCACGTTTGAAATTCAAAAGCTTTATTTTAGCAAAGATACTATTTTGCGTGTAGACATGCTCCAGGAGGCATGTTACATTCTTAAAATATGTTTAAACAGCAGCTTAGACTCACTTGTAGAAGGAACTGGGCAAACTGTTCTCAATGTATAAAACACTTGGCATATATAATCTTTTATTTGTAAATCGTCTCTGAACAGCATTTGATTTATTTCCATATTCAGAATTGCTCAGCTATAGCTTGACTCACTTCCTGCTTCTGAATTACCCTTATAAAATCTGTATCATTTTCTTTTATGCATGATGTAATCCCTACCCAGATCACATGGCATTGTTTCTTTTTCCTCAGTGGATAGCCGCAGCCAATTTAAAAAAAAAAAAAAAGTTTTATCTATATAATGAAGATAGTAGATTCACCAGAATCACAGAATGACAGGTTGTCAGAGGTTGGAAGAGATGTTGGGGGGGCAACTGGTCCAGTCCCCTTGTTCATTCAAGACCACCTAGAACCATTTACAGAGTTGCAAAATTCTTACGAGGGTGGTACTTTTTTAGTTCACAGTCTACGTTCAGTTAATTTTTCTTTCCCCTCAGTATTAATCATTTGTAGTAGGGCTTTATGAATGAACATGCTGACAAAGTTACTATTTTATTTCTGTTTTTATTATAAGCTTAAATTTTCTTTGTTTTATACGCATTAGTTAATATGTTTTAGGAAACAAAAGTGTATAATAACAGAAAGGACATACGTCTTTTGATTAATATTTTCTAAATTCTATTTAGAAGATTTGCATTGTGACTTAATAAATGTGGGTTTATTTTATATTTTTATTTATACACCCCAATTTAGCTACTTCAAAACCAGAACACTGCATTCTTTAAGTAATGTGAAACAAACTACATGTTATTTCATGTATGTTGGTTTCGTAGTTAAATGAATTTACCTTAAGTAAATTTTTTGTCGATAAGCCTTGAGACTATTGGTAAACTTTCTGTTATGTGGAAAACAAACTCCAAGATGACAGTAAGAAAAATGATTTTATTTTCAATTAAAAAAATTCAATTAGCATGTATTCAATAATTTTCTGAGTGATATCATAGCAATATAGTTATTCTAAATTATTTTTACACTGTTGTTTTCCCTATCTGAAATGTTTTAATTAAATGTACATTTAACAGCTACAGTATTCCAATAGAAAGTGTTGTCAACTGTACTGCAGAAGCAGGAATAAGTGTCTTCGGGCAAAAATTGCTGAATGTGGTTACACAACTAAATAAAACATAATGTCCTATAGCTACATCATTACAAGGTCCAGATTTGTAGCTCTTTCTTAATCATGAGAGATTTTAATTTTTTGTTTTCCATGAGTTGTTACTGCTTCCCTTTTCCTCATGCTTAATAAAGAGACATAGGTGACTTGATATCATACATTTCTTCAGGTCTCTAAAACAGAGTAATCTATGGGAAGAAAAACATCTAATAAAATCACACAATTCTACTTTGAGTGGATGGTATTTTCAAAAAGTTAAAAAAAAAAGACAGAAGCCTTTTAATTTTTTAAAAGCTCATCTTCTCCAAGCCCTGAAAACATTCCTTCTTTTAAATATTCGAGCACTGAAGGAAAGTTATCTCTAAGTCAAATAATCTTATGGCATTTTGGAGCCAACAAGGTACAGTTGCTTGGAAGTCATGGGCTAGAGAATCAGTTTGATTGATCTGGCAGGGTTTCTAGATATATTTTTAAATTAAGAATAATGAAATGTCTCTGACTTACCGTATATTTGCAATGAAGTTTTCCTGTAGCAGCAGCTGCCCTTGTGTGTGCCACTTACTCTGCTTTAATGGGCCTTTTTTATGTAGCTGACAGGTTGAGAAATGGAGGGTTTACTTCTGCTGTTTTATGTTTCTGCTTTTGTTTGTGGTTTATATAATTCTGGAAGAAACAGCATAGTGTTTGTATTGCTTCTATAATGTTAAGGAGCCATTCATTCTTACTTTTCAAGTTTTGGAAGGGTGCCCATTAAAGAAAAACCAAAGACGGTGGAAAAGGTCAGTCTTTCAAAATGTAAATGCAAGTGCAAACCTCATGCTGTTAGCCATCCGTCATATTGATTTCAAAAATTCAGTTCAGTTGCAGTGTTGTGCTTTAATAAATTTGACTTTGACAGACAGTTGAGATTGATTTAATGTAGTTATTCACCACATACAAGGCAGAATACAAGCATGTTTATTTGCTCTTGATATAGCAGTTTTTTGATATGAGCTGATGTAATCATGCTGCCAACTCCAGCTCGTCTGCTTGTTGCCTTGGCAGCCAAAAAAACAGATTGATAAGACACCTAGGGCTTCTTCTTACAATTAGCAAACTTTACCAGCATAATCTCTAAATCGGTAAGGTGGAAAAAACTAATTAATTTCATACAGTATTCTTAATAAATAAAGCGTACTGAGGGAGTGCAAGCATGTGGAAAGAGAAACTTGGTATAAAACTCTCAACTGAACAACACTAGGACAGAACACCACCTACCATCTATTAGACTGCAGCAAAATAGTCTAGAATATATAATTAATATCTCAGCTTTTCACCCACAACCTTGATACTTCTCAACTTTGTCCTTGCACAAAGTCATCATTCAGAAGATATATAAAACATACAAAAGTTTCTTTGGGATAGTCCTCTTGTACCTACTTCAGCTTTCTCAAAATTTGTTTGGTAGCAGAAACACCACATGACTGTTAATTGTTAATTGTTAATTTTTCTTACTTTCTGCAGCACTTCTTTGAAATCCAAAATAATAAATTGGCCCTGAAAATTGCACTACCACCAACACTAGAAAAAATTAAGAATATGGTGGTTAAAATTTAGTAATTTTAAAGTGTGTTTGTTTTCTGCATTCTTTTGTCAGTTTGAAGATCTATGCAACTACCACAAGAGGATTTTCCCACTGTGTGAGGTACAGGAATTGAAATACTTTAACTTTAGTCTTTGAAGATTTGTTTCAACTAAAGTTACGGATTTTTGGTATGGATGCTTGGGTTTCAGTCAGTCACTCAGAGGTTCCTTTTATGGATAAGGACAGAAGCATGAACTCTTACAGCAGAATTAATCTGATTTATGCTAAATACTTGCCATAAGGTGACTCTCAGGTACTGCCAAAATATAAGGCAGCCCATTTTTACCCAGAGTTATCTTTCAGGGTGACTTAATTCCCTGGTCTGATGAGACTCCCTGAGGAGTTATCTCAGGGAAGTGTATATTAAGTGATGTCCCCTTCCTTTTCTACATCTTCATAGTATCATAGAACCACAGAATCATGGAATGGCCTGGTTTTGAAGTGACCTTAAAGATGATCTCGTTCCAACCTTGCTGCCATGGGCAGGGACACCTTTCAGTAGACCAGATTGTTCAAAGCTGCATCATAACTTGCCTTGAATGCTTTTAGGGATGGGACACCCATAACTTAACCTAATTCTTCTTTAGACAGTTCTAAAAATCTCCATATGCTTCTTTGTGTTGGAAGCTCTTAAATTCAACCAGATTTGTCCACTTGGCCATGAGACCAGAACCCTAGAAGGTTATCCAAAGGGACAAATTATCTGTGCCTTGTGATGTGTGTTCCTAACACTCAATAGCAATACTTTTTGCTGGAAAACTCCAGAGGCATGCTCTTCTCTCTCGGTGGCAATTGTGGAAACACAATGGTTTGAAAAATTTGAATGCAATTGATATCTAGATTATAATCTTAAGGTTCCCATTAACACTCGCCATAAAACCAACTTTGAGACTCAGGTGTATCATTCATAAACTCAACCAGCACAAACCAATGTGTTAATTTTGGTTCATTAGCTTTTCTCAGCTCTTAAACATAAACATATGACTGTTAATTGAATTCTACTATTATTAATGCTACTATATTTAGATAAGGCATAAATGGAATATAAAAAGATTTTATTTTAGTGTAGAATTTTTAAAGGTTTAATAAAGACAAAAATACATTTAATATCTCATTATTGGAATGGGGGAAAAACTGGATTTCCCTGGTTTAGATACATCAGGCTTCAGACATTTCCTCTGTTTTTTCTCAGTAGTCCGTGATTCTAAACCGTGCTACCTGCAGCATTCTTACCAGGAGAGATCTCTTAACATCTTGCTATCTTCTGTCAATGAAGAGTAACAATCTGTTCAGTGTCTGCAGTAGAAGGATATCCCAGCTGAAAAACAGATAAGATCGCAAGAGAAATACACAGCAGGAGGAAGCACTTAGAAAGTTCACTCAGCAAGAAAGTTCAGGAGAGAAATAGAATCTTGTCCTGCATTTATCTATCTTAATTTTGGGTTAATTTCTGGTGACAAAACTTGTTTTCAGATATTGCCTTTGGTTCCAAAGTGAAATAAAGATGACAATTTCAAGCTAATTTAAATTTGTATTGCATATTTTTTTACTTGTTGTAGTTAAACCCTGGTGGGCAGCTCAGCACCACCCCAACACTCACTTACTTCTGGTGGAATAGGGAAGAGAATCAGAAGGTTTAAAGTAAAAAACCTCAGGGATTAAAATAAAGGCAGGTTAATAGGTAAACAAAAAAGCTGCTCAAACAATGCCAAACAAGGAACTTATTCACTGCTTCCCATCCACAGAGATGTTTGGCCATCTCCAGGAAAGTTGGGCTCTACCACACACAGCAGTTACTTAGCAAGACAAATACCATGAAGTGTGTACCCCACTTTCCTTTTCTTTCTCCATTTCATAATGATGAGAACAATGTGGTATGGGAAATCCTTTTGGTCAATTGAGTAAATGACTCCTACTGTGTGTAGCCCCAGTCTACTCACTGGCAGGGCATCATGAGAGGCAAGAAAGAATCACAGAATCATTGAATGCTTTGGGTTGGAAGGGACCTTGAAGATCACCTAGTTCCAAATTCCCTGCCAAGGGCAGGGACACCTCCCACTAGACCAGGTTGCTCAGAACTCCATCCAAGATGGCCTTGAACACTGCTAGGGATGGGGTATCCACAGATTCTCTGGCAAACTTGTTCCAGTGTCCCACCATGCTCACAGTAAATTATTTCTTTCTAATCTCTAATCTAAACTTGCCCTCTTTCAATTTAAAGCCATCAGACCTTGTTCTATCAATGCATACCCTTATAAAAAGTCGCTCTCCAACTGTGTTGTAGGCCTCCTTTAGGTATTGAAATAAGGCTTTAGGTATTGTTAAAAGGCGTCCCTGGACCCTTCTCTTCTCCAGGCCGCAAGACCTTGACACTGTGCAAGAACTATCTAGCAGTAGCTAAACCATCCCGATGTTATCAACAATGTTTTCATCACAAATATGCAACATACTGTCCTCTGTGAAGAAGTTGAACTCTATCCCAGTCAGGATCAGTAGATTAGTTGTTGAGGTTTTTTTTTTTTTAAATAAATTAGGCCTTCTAGTAAAATGGCACATGCAAAGTTGTCTTAAACCAGACAGCATTGTGTTAAGGAGTAGGAAATATATTTCTAGTAGTCAGACTATTCCCTTGAAAAACCCAGAAAAAGAAAATGTAACAAAAAATCCAAACCAAAACAAAACCAACAAAACTCAACCTTCTCAAAAAAACAAAAAATAAGAAATACAAAGAAAAGGGGGAAAATGCCATCATTTCCATTCCCAATCATAGAGACCTAGTCCAGGCTCTTCTGAATTTCTGGTATTTTGTTGATTTCAACAGACTTTGGATAGCTTATTTGTAGGTAATTCTTGAAACAACCTTCTAAAATCAAACATTAGTCTTTTGCATACCTAATCAACAGAATTATCCTCTGAAAAGTAAAAAGAAAGAAAATACCATGACAGAAGTCCTGAAAACAGAGGAGGGCTAAACTCTGACACTTTCCTTCATGAGAAGATGAATCTTTTTCACTCTCGTTCCAATATCTGTATAGTTTTCAAAGCAAATAATGATTGAGTTAACATAATGATAGAACAGAAATACCACAGAAATAAACTGCTACTGTCATGTTAACTCTACTGAAAAATATTTCTAGAGACACAAATGACATCATTTTATCTATGACATAATGGAATGCATCTATTCAGATAACCCCTAAGGGGAAAAACCCAAATGAACAAGCAAACAAAAAAAACTCACCAAAAGCAAAAATTATTTATCTAGCACACTATACAAAGTGCTAGGCACTCACAGACACATAGTTTGGTTTTGTTATTCTTTTACAAGACAGTCAAGTGCAAATTGTTTTTTGTTTTTGAACTTGTGTTCAACTTCCAGTGGAAAATCAAAAAGCTTTGTTAAGTGTTCAGGTACAACTGGTAGCTTCAACCCTTTTGGTTCCCCCTCATACACTCACTTTAGGTGGAACACTATTTTGATTTGCTTATAGTAAGAAACTATATTGATAAAAAGAGAACATAATACTAAATTTTGTAGTAAAAAGGAGAACCCTGTAACACTGTCTAAATCAAATCTAGTCAAAGTGTTCTGGCTCTGCTAACAACAATATGAAAGCAGCAGTATTTTGACAACAATGACCCAAAATATATATAGCTACAGATAATATGGAATTGCTTCAGAAGTAATTTGATGCCATGAAATACACATTTACATGATCGGTGTACATTACTAAACCTAACTGCCTTGCTCCAACAAACGTGTCTATGATGACAATACTTTTTACTGTCTGGAAGGTTGTATTATGAAAACAATTTTACATGGTCTGCTTAAGATGCCTAGTTAAGGAAGAGACAAAATTCAGCTTTGGAAATGAATTTTTCTTCTTCTTATAAAGGGAATTTAATTAACAAAATATCTGTAAATTAGAAGAGCCTCTATTTGGTCAGATAAATCTTACAGTCTTCTTGAATATCACTATTTTAGGAGAGCATGTTCCACATAGGAGCATGTGGAAATTGATATCATAGAGGGGGTTTTGTTTTGAAAAGAGCACTAGCTTTAAAAAAAGTTACAATTTCTGATTTTTTTTTGATTGAATAATACAAAATCTGACTTTTAAATATGAAGGGAGAAGACTTAGACGTGTTTTGCGTTAACTGAGATGAAAACCACGCTTTCATGACAAAGTTACTTCAGCATAAATTAGGCAAGTCACAGCATTAAACAGATAATAATCTGTAGCTAATCAGAGAGATGCAGAGAGAGAGAGAGAGAGACAGAGACAGAGACAGAGGAACAGTCCCTTCAACTGCCTGTGTTTTTCATGCCATGAACTGGTAAATTTAATCCTAGAGTGAGCATGCTACAGCATACAGAGTCAAACCACAGTGGTATTAATTATATATACAAGGCAATAGTGAAACTACATCTGCAAATCCATGGCTATTGTTATTCCCACACATTCCAGAAAGTCTGAAATGGCTACAGAGAAATCCAATAAAAGTAGTCAGTGAAAAAAATAGAAAAAGAAATCGAAAAGGACTTCAGTTTTGACATTAATTAAATGATAGTGAAGAGGCAATATGATATCTCTCATCTGAAATACCATGAATGGGCAAAAATAAATTAAGTGAAATTAAAATTGGAGTAGATGTGGAGGACTTATTCAGGATCCAGTAAAAAGTGGAAAAATGTTTAGTAAATGTTTGACAAATTTAAGTTTGTAACTAGATGACCAATCTTTAAATTAGTGTGTTTCTTTAATAACTCTCCATACAGGCAAAATGAAGCCATAAAGGTGGAGTTTAAAATGAGCTTATGACAGGAATTTAATATTTTTTTTCTCTTTTGCAATACAAAATACTGTATATAGTATCAGAATTATTTATTGATTAAGTAAAAAAAAAGAAAGCTCCACAGAGTCTCTGAGATTTCCTTATGAAATCTCAGTTACTTTCTGTCAGCTTACACTGACAGTTGCAACATAATTTTTCTTTCATTTTCAAATAACTTTAAAGATAAAAATTGTAGTTACACTGGGGCACTAGAAGTGATGCAGAGGGTAGGAAAACATATATATTAACTTGGTCATAAAACACAGGGAAGCAGTAAGGCAATGCTTTGAATGAATGCATAATAGTTTTACAAAGCTAATTTGAATATGTCTACCAATATAGTATTCTAGAGACTCAAAGCGGCTCCTAGACAGAGCACAATTACTTTAATTGGGTGCCACCAATTTTATTTAATTAAATTTTAGTTTATTAGCTTTTCAGGTCCTTCAGTTATTTAGTTAATTTTAACTCTGCTTTCTCTGATGGAAACTTAGCTTTCAATGTCTAAAACTTGTACAATTACAATCATATATACGCAAGATCACATTCGTCATTTTCACATTAACAGCTTGCCCACATTCTATAAACTTGAAATGTTTTTTTTTCAGAATTTTATAATGGCTAACAGCTAAGAATATAAGCAGGGAACATTTTTCCAGTTAGTGCCATAAAAATTAGGCAACATTCTAGAGGTATTAAGATCCTCAGTTTCTTTTTATATTCCATGTGGAAATTTGTGAGTCATCTATTCTAGTATTTTAAACAGACTACTTGATTAAGTCATTCCACTGAGATTATGAGAATTGTTTACAAAAGAAGAGGGTATTCAGTGTAACTCATGATGGCAAAACCCTTAAGTGTATGGGAAGTGAATCTTAAAAAATAAGTGATATACCATTCAGCTTTCATTTTTTGGGAAGTATGTCGTAGTACAGCAGGAGAAATATGTAAAGGTTTTTCTTCAGTCATTATTGTAGTGATTTCAAATGAATTGATGTAAAGAACTGAACTAACATTAAAAAAATGAATGTGTTCATTGTAAGTAATATACATATTGCTTTTGCAGTTGCTGAATTCTTGTTTCACTTAATAAGTCAGAAGTTATCAGCAGCCTATAAATGAAGAGTGCTTATTGTCTTAGCTCATGCCTACATTGCTCACTGCAGCTCTGGGGAAAGCTTTGTCAGTGAAGAGTTGAAAGTGAAGAACAGTGGGTATGTAGACATTTTGCATGCAAAGTGAGTAGCTAAAGGTAAGCCAGGCAGCTAATCAAACATCTTTAAAGCCTGCATTTTATCTGATTGAGTCAACATTCATAGAAAAGAGTTTGGCAGGTGAAAATTAGGGAGAATAGCTAGCTGTCCAAAGAAAATTGCATTTTCAATTCCCTGTAAATTGTTGTGCTCTAGAACAGTATTAGAAGCAGACATTCAAGCTGAATATAAAAGAGGTTTGAGTCTTCAAAAAAGGACAAGAAAGTGAGTGGGAAGAGTCTTCACATACTATTATTGTATATTATTGAATCTCAAGAAAAACACTACAGAAATAAGATATATATTATACACTGATTATGCCAATTGTACAAGTGTGAATAGTATAGCATGTAGGTCTTTTCTTTAAAATGAATGTCTCCTTGTTGTGCAGTATGCATATGCCTACCTGTACCCTTATTTGCACAATCCAGGTGGTTAAGTGTTCACTGACAAACTTCACTGCACAAAAGCATGTCTGTGAAGTTTGTCAGATAATACGTACCTGTCCAAATTACTATACTTTTTCTTCAGCTGCGTCAATCACCACAGATTCAGTAAGTAAATGGAGATGTAAAGGTTTGTATCAACTGACTATCTAACTTCATCATATACCTAGACTGAGAACACTCTTAGGAAAAGGCTAGAGAAATCTTTTTATTTTCTTAGATCTGGAACACCAAGTAAAGGTCAAAGACAAAGTAAGAAATTGAACATAGAAATTGCTATGCCATAACTGTAATGAGTCAGTAGTTCAGAAATCAGTGATGTAGCTAAATGTGTATTTGACAGTCTTCTGAATTTTTAGCTGAAATGACCGTGTATCTATTTACAGCTTGGCAGTTCTGGGGAGAATTTCTGTCAGAAAAAGAAAGCTGTTACAATTGCTCTTCCATCTACCAATATAATCATACCTTTGGAAACAGTTAAAGAGGTCTGGCTATACATTTTGCTTCATCAAAATTGAAATGACAGACAAGAAAGAATAGAGTATTTTAAGCAATTGTCTACCGTCTATAAAATGTATATCAAGTCCGTGCACTTAAATAAATAAATTCAGGCTTATCTCAATGAAGAAGGTCATCTGACTAATAGAGATGAAGAAAAAGGGGGCATTCAATGGTTTTTTTTGCTTCAGTCTTTAACTATACCAATAGACTTTGGGCTGCCCAGGTCCCTAAGTTGGAACCATGAGTGTGCCAACACTGGCTTTCCTTTTGTGGATAGTGAAACTGTAAGGGAACAGCTTTATCAGCTGAATCTTCACAATACTGACAGGGCCCGTTGGGATTCTTCCCACAGTACTGAAGGGTGTGGAGCTAGTGGGTGTTATGGCTAAGCCATTCTCAATCATCTACCAAAGTTTCTGGGACTCTGGGGAGGTCCCTGCTAACTGGAAGACAGTCAGTGTTATTCCAATACACGAAAAAAAGCATGAGGGAAGACACAGGTAACTACAGAACTGTTATTTTAACTTTATTTTCTGGAAAAATTGTGGAGTGTATTATACTGGATACTACTGAAAGTCATTTAAAGAGTAATGCAATTGTCAGGCACAGTCAATGTGGATTCCAAAGGGAAAGAACTTTTTTAAATAATTTGAGACCCTTCTGTGATAAAGTCACCCACCTATTGGATGGAGGGATGGCAGTGGATGTAGTTTTTCTGGATTTTATTAAGACTTTTGATACTGTTCCTTTCAGCATCCTTCTGGAGATGATATCCAGCAGTGGGTAAGCAGGTTCACTATGCACTGAATGAAGACTGGTGTAAGGTCAGGGCTCAAGGGGTTGTAGTGAATGGGGCCACATCTGGCTGGTGTCCCTTCTTCATGTGACAGGGGAGCTGGAATTAGAGGATCTTTAAGGTCCCTTCCAACACAAGACATTGTATGATTCTATGACAATTCCCCTTTCACCATATTCTACTAAATAAGGTTGGATGTGAAAGTTTCATTTGTAGAACACAGTGTTCCTTCACATGCAGACCAGAGGAGACAGCTCTTAATTAGAGGATTTTCAAGCAGTTTTGCATTTCTTGATCTGAATCCAAATTTTAAAATTAATTTAATATTTAGCTATTTTTCTCTTATGCTCATTTAAGGACTTCTCTGAGGTTTGGTTTGATTAATTTGTTTTTGGTTTTTTGCTTTTTTTTTTGTTTGCTTGTTTGTGATACTTTGATGCTTACTTAATCTGCTTTACATCCTATATATTATCACAAATTAGCCTTCTGCAGTCTTTTTTTGTCTGCATTGTAATTGTCTCTTTTTGCAGTGTTTCAGGGGTTGGGTTTTTTTTTTACTCTGTTTGCTTCCAGCAATGAGGAATCAAGTGCCATTTTTCCTTGTTTTTCTCTAACTGTCTTTTACCTATTTCAGTATCTTCTAGTTAATAAAAAAGAAAGGCATGTCACAACATATGCAAACCAGATCAAATATCTTATTGTAGCACTTGGTTGAATATCAGCTAATTGGAAAAGTTGCTCAGCTCTTGTGAGAGGTATAAATAATGGATGTATCCATTTTATCTTTTCAGGAAAACTCAATACAGTTCAGTACATGTACTAGAGTCCCTGCACCTTTTGTACCTCAAAGATTATCAAAGGATTTTGCTTCATATTTAAAACCAGAAATTCACAGTCATCCTGTGAATTCTGTACACTGAAGGGTGTTCAATGAAGCCTAAGATCTCTTCACAGATATCTCTGTCAAAGGACTCAAAATTAATCTTCTGTCTGCTCACAAAGTAACATTCTGCTCAAGATAAAAGATAGCAGTGTAGATAATGAGGTGAATGACACCTTGCACCAGTCATGTGGAAGGGTAAATTCACCCCAGCTGAAAACAACAAATAGGAAGAAAAAATGGTAAAGAAAGGCAGTGCTGAAAATATTTAACCTTACAAACAGCTGAGAGCTTTTTTTTCTTATTATGTTTTTAGAGCATTACTGTTATAATACATTATAAGAGGATCAAGGCTGTTAGATCATCACTTACGACTCACTATTAAACATGGTATTTCAGAATTTTTGATTTGTTTATGGTTTTCTAGAAATTCAAGGAACTCATTCTAAATGTAGTAAGAGGTTTTTATGATTAGACTATCAAATTCAAGCAGGAGTGAACTGAACTCAAGAAAGTTTTGATAGATTATTCTGAGGGCATGAGGGTTTCTGCAGCTGAGATGGATGGCACAATGTATATATGTAAGTACATGTATAGCATGTACACTGTGTTCAAACTCTCAAACACTTCCCATCTTGTAAATATCCTAAGGGTATTCAGATTAAAATTAATATTAAGTTTCAGGCATGATACAGAGACCAAATAATTGCTATATAATTGTGTGCAGAAAATACCAAAGAAATTTATGCTGATTTTAAGATCAAATATTAATATATTTGTAATAAATAACTCTGCCCAATTCGAGAATTAACAAGTATAAATTTATTTCGTGTCTGAGAGTTTGTACACGCAATGCTACGATCGAAAAGAGAGACAGTGCCAAGCCCAGTACTGGAACTGGGTGAACCTAGGTCTGACCTCTATCACGTCAGACCTCCCTCTGTTCACGCTAGCTGCTTCCAGCAGCCTGCTTATATACAGTTTTTCCATAAAGTCCGGATCCTGGGTATTATTTTTGCCACTCAGCATATTCATGAAGCTTGCCATTCATGAAACTGAGGTGGACAAAACGCATCCTGTCCTTGATTAATCTCCCATCACCGGAGGATGTTATCTGATGGTTCGTGATGTTCCATATCTCAATTCTCAATCCGGTCGTTAACGGCTGAGCAGGGAGGAGATTTTCGGAGATGGGAGATCAGCTCTGCCGGGAAGTTCTCCTTGAAAATGCAGATTTCAGGAGCCAGTCTTGATGAGCCATCAGTTCTCTGTAGCTCTGTTTTTGGGATGCAAATCCATTCCCAGCCGAGGTTACAATTTCCTCGGGGCATGGCTCTGGTCGTCTCTTTTTTAAACTGGTCATAACTTAACTTTAACATATTTCGATATTACATATTTGGGCACAAATTTCCCGCTTTTATTTATAACATATTTTTGAGGCTGGGCTTGCTCTAAAAATTCGATGATCATACCTCAACCTATTTTACTGTCTAACGTAATATTTCAAAGTTTCTATGCGCTCCAGAATGACCAGATATTTTGCATTAGTTGGGACACAGAAGCTGAAATACGTTGCATTAATATTACATTTATAATTCCAAGGTATGTAACAATTGATGTACTTAAAATTCTACAGGGATGTCTGAGATGTTCTCAAGCCTCAGTTTAGCTTGAACTTTCCAAGGTCTCTCTTCCTACACTGAAGGAATTGTCCTCACCACAGGGCAACAGTCCTTGTTCCTCTAGGCTTATTGTGAAGGGAAAAAGACCCAAATAATAAAATCCCCCAAAGCAAACCACAGCAAATAACTGTTTGTATTTTACTTAACTGTTAGTGCATTTGTTGATACTAAGATTCAGGCCAATAAGCTCCATTTCATTCATACATCTGGGCATTTAAATCTTCGCCTGCCTTATTGTCAGAGACTGAAATATTATAGTTTATGACAAATATTTTCATGAAGGAATTTTAAGACTGTATTACAAAAGCTGCAGAGAAGACCAACACACCCTGAATGGGGCCCTGACTGAGGCCTTTCACTGCTCCCTGATGAAGATAAGATAAAGTAACAACTCAGGGCTGGGGACATTCACAAAGCACGGGCTTAACACCTCCAAGGTGGAGACCACAGCCCCAGGGCTGTCAGCTGCCAGGCTCCCACAGACCCTTGCACAAAGGGTGGAGGGAGGAGAGGCTTTGGGTGTCTTGGAAAAGCCTCTGGTCAGAGGCGCAGTGACTGCCCATCGCCCACTGTGCAGAGGAGCCCAGCTGAGGGGTCCTCACCGGGGAGGGGGGAAGCTTATCCACAGCAGAAGGGGGTGACATGGCCCATCAAAGGGGCTCCCCTCAAAGGGGTCCCCAGACCGTGCACCAGAGCACCAGGGATGATGCAACAGACCCTCAGTGTTACCAGGGACAGTGTCAAGGTAGTCCCTGCAAGGGGAGACACGTGGGTGTTCCCACCTGCCCAAAGTGTATATTAATCCACGGGATTCTGTACTCTGGGGTGTGTGGTGTCGTGTGGCGGCGTGGCCACAGCGGCGACGGGGGACCCTCAGCACCAGCAGACCAGATGGAGGGGAGCAACGAGACGTCGTCGGGACCCTCGGATGGGTGATGTGCTTCCAGCTAACCCCTGTCACCTCTCCCTGTCCCCCCAACACCCACACACACTTCTTTCTTTCTTTCTTTCTTTCTTTCTTTCTCTCTTCCTTCCTTCCTTCCTTGTCTACTATTAAATAAAATGCATCAATTTTTTGGCATCGACATAGAACCTCGTTTGGTTTTAATCTCGCTTTTGGGAATATTTTGAACCTTCTAAGTTCTTTCCGGTTTATGCATGGAGACTTAGCTTTCTTTGCCTTTCTGGGTTTAAACCGGATCGTACCACTTGTCTATAGCTTTTATATTTTTTGTGTATTTTTTAACACACTTGCAGACTGTTTAGACCCCCCCATCTGATTAAACTTTTAAAAATTACAGTTAGAAGAATTTAAAAAAATTATTTAGTCTTCTGAAAAGCATGAGATGCCAATTCATGAACTAAGAATATCAACAGTTGTATCAGTGGTATAACCTACTTCCTTTTTGCATATAGTATTGACCTATCTTTAAAAAAAAATATTTTATTTTCTCCTACATTCAACATTTTACTGTTACAGAGAATAAAAACAGGGAAAAAAAGCCCTTTTTATTAGATTTGTCCAAAACATTGTAGTCTGCTAGCTGAAATGATGCTATTTTAATCAAGTCCAGTTGCCTGCTTGCCTATGAAGACTAGATGGCTTTTGAGATCCTTAGAGTGTCCAAAGTACTAGACTGAGAAGTTTTTCTGGGACACTAAAAGAGCAGTTATTCTTGAGTTGCTTGAAACTGTGTTTGGACCACTTCATGGTAGTGGTCTAACTATTCATGCTACATTTTAGATTCTAACTTTTCCTAACACAGAGTGAATTAAATAAAAATAACATGGGCTTTATTTTGAGACTCTTATCCTGAATCTTTGTACCTGTAGGTAAGACCATCCAGGAAACAAAAAAAAAAAAAAAGAAGAAGAAGAGCAAAAGGAAAAGAAAAGAAAAGAAAAGAAAAGAAAAGAAAAGAAAAGAAAAGAAAAGAAAAGAAAAGAAAAGAAAAGAAAAGAAAAGAAAAGAAAAAGAAAATAGAAAATTAAAATGAAAATATATGGGAAAAGAAAAAGAAGAAGAAAGGAGGGGAAAGGGAAATAAAAGGCTTGTAGAGGAGCAGCTGTGTTTAATAACTTGAGAAAGAGTTGTTGATTAAAATACATAGAATCATCCTGCAAAAATCCAGTTTTGGGAAAACGGTAAATTTCATTACAATTTTAAGGGGTTTTTTTTGTTTTGTTTTGTTTTGTTTTGTTTGGGTTTTTTTGTTTGTTTGTTTTTGGGTTTTTTTGTTTGTTTGGGTTTTTTTGTTTGTTTTAATTTAGTCTAAACTTTGCCACACAAAATATTTTGGGATGTAAAGCAGAGTTCTCAGGGAACACTGGGTTTAGTCCTGAGGTAGCAAGATAGTTACAATTTTGTGTTCACGAGGGGAAATGAGAAAGACATAAGGAAGAAAGCTTGATGAAGACCTGCTCACAAACAATTAGAATTATTATCTAGTAGAAGCATAAAATTTGACAATAGTATTATACTTCACAGATAACCCTGTCCACTGAATAAATGTTATTTTCTCAAGCAATATAATGCATCATGCATAAAAGAGAAGTATGGATGCAGAGAAGACAGGTTTGTTTATTTGTACAGAATTCCCTTAGGCATTTTCCTCCAATAGGTGTAATTCTTTCTGAATCTATAGCTAAAGCAGTGTACTGCAAGAGATAAAATCCTCAGGGTATCTCAAATTAATTACTCCAGTTCATAAAAAGAGCTCTAATTCCCAACTATATATATGCCTCAAACCCATTAAACAATAACAAATTGGCCTAAAGATCAACTTTGAGAACAATAAAATTAATGTGGTTATTTCTTAATTTTGAAACAAACTAGTTCCTGACTAAGAAAATAATAAATAAATCTTTGTCTAAAATCCATAACTGGGAATACGTTATACAAAAATAGATCACCAGATCATTTCTATTAGTGGAAGCCAGAGTTATTTTGAGCTTAAGGGCTCTGGTGGCAGAAAGCACATGAAGAACATTGTGATTATAGCTGTTCGAGCAATTTGCTACCAGGATTTCCCCATAAGGATTATATCCTGGTTTTGCTGCCCAGAGAGACATCAGAGCTGTTCCTGACAGCATGTAGCCAATATGTAGACAACGAGCTCATTAACTGCATCTCTGGAACACCTTGCATTGGCAAAGCTTCTGCATGCTCCTCCTTGGCAAAGATTTGTATTTTCCTAAATCGTGGGGATTCAGAAAGAATGGAGCATCGGTATTCTTACTTGTCCTTGCCAACAGATTGGTACCCCTGAGGCATAAATGAAGCTCAGTCTACACTGCAGCTAAAGACAAAGTTCTTTTTTTAATTATTATTTCTTCTTTTTCTTTTTTGTATCATAAGTAAATAAACCAGGATGTCTCTGTTGATAAATACAACTAAAAATTGGAAGGTCCATTTCATATAAATTTATATTAGCTTGATCCTTGTTCTTCCATTCTGGACTTTGTGGACACCTGTAGTGGTTTTGCCTTTGACAGAGTTAATTTTCTTCTTAGTAGCTGGTACAGTGCTGTGTTTTTAGATTTAAGATGAGAATAATGTTGATAACACGTTTATGATGTCTGTCAGAGACTGAAATAGTTCATGCCTCAAACATTGATATAAAGTTTTGCTCATTATCACAAAAACTGCATAAAGAAGCTACAACCAAAGAAGCCTCCCTGAGGATACCTGACTGGGGCTTTGGACTGTAAGTTAAACCACTAAGATTAGATAAAGAGAAAACCCATCCTTTAATCATCACAGGTCTAGGAAAAAACAAACAAGTAGGAAGGAGAAGAATGCATCCACAAGAAAGCCAAATGCAACAGAGATTCTTCCCTGGCTGAGTTTGGGTTGGGGGAGACCACAGCCACAGAAGCTGGATTTACACAGACTCCACCCGCCCCGAAATGAGGTGGGAGGGATAGGAGGTTTGGGGTGTGACCTCTGGTTAGGGGCAGTGAACACCCATCCTCCCTTACACAAACTGGCCCAGCTGTGGAACCCCCAACCTGACAGGCCACATCCATGGGACATTCATGTGAGAGGCAGCTGAGGGGGTGTCCTAATCCATCAAAGACTCCCCAAAGTGCCACCCAGAGTCATTCCTGAGGCTTTGCATCACAGGACTTCTTGTGATGCCACAAACCTGGAGTCTGTTGTAAGAGACAATGGCAAACTCTTCCCCCACAGGGATGTGCCTGGGTTTTCCTACCTAGCCTGAGCGTATATGAACCCATCCAATTCTATGCTTTTCGGGGCGACCTTCACCACCAAGAAGACCAGCTGGAGAGGATCAACAGAACATCATTGGGATCCACGGAGTGGTGATATTTTCCATATTCTGTCTCTG
The DNA here is from genome assembly GCA_013397865.1 of Struthidea cinerea. Lineage (NCBI taxonomy): Eukaryota > Metazoa > Chordata > Aves > Passeriformes > Corcoracidae > Struthidea > Struthidea cinerea. The sequence continues at coordinate 818,206 of VZTI01004651.1, forward strand.
TCACCCTCTTTCTGTTCCCCCCACCTATCTTTTTCTTTCTTTCTTTCTTTCTTTCTTTCTTTCTTTCTTTCTTTCTTTCTTTCTTTCTTTCTTTCTTTCTTTCTTTCTTTCTTTCTTTCTTTCTTTCTTTCTTTCTGCCTTCCTTCCTTCCTGCCTTCCTGCCTTCCTGCCTTCCTGCCTTCCTGCCTTCCTGCCTCCCTTTCTCTCTCCTATCTAATAAAATCCATATTATTGTTGCTAGCATATGGTCTTGCTTGCACCTTAATTCGGGCAGAGGCATTTTGAAGAACTTTAATAACCAGATCATGACAATGTCTTGGCTGTTGCTGAACAGTCCTTACCCCAAATCAAGGACTTTTCAGTTTCCCGTGTTCTGCCCATGCAGAACTGCTGAAAAACCCAGAAAGGAACATGGGCAGGACGGATGACCTGAACTGACCAAAGACAATAACTTCTGTGAGAATGAGAAGTATATTAATAATGAAACTTTTCAAACATAGAATTAATTTAAGAACATAAAATAGATTAAAATAGCTTTTTTTCTGTAATGTAACTTTCAATTAATTAACTGAAATGTAAATTTCATAGAAGTTCAAATACATTCATTTTTTTTAGTTTTTTTTTGGTTGGTGGTGTTTTGCAACATAGATTTGCAAAAAGATTGCAATCATATGCATGATTCTTTTGCTGCATAATCATCTTGCTTGAGCTTTTCTTTGGTTTCATAAATGATTTTAAAAGTCTTCACACAGAACAAGCTGCAGTTATTACAGTCAGTCCTACCCAGAATCTTCAGCAGAAATATGGCATGTGTTTGGGTTTTTGTAGTTTTTTTGGTTATTTTAATTTTGTTTTCATACCTGGGCATTGAATTCATGTTACTGGCAAGTTCTTTCCAGTGTATGACTACGCCATCATCCCAATTGCATTGACCCGTTAGATTAATTCAATTCTAAGCAATCAAGAGATGGATATTTCTTAAGTGAGATAACAGTGCAGGAAGGAGAAATTTTCTTTGCACTTCTTTTTTGATTAAATTAACCTGCTGTAAAAGAGCACCTTTCAATCAAATTAAAAAGACACAGACTTAAATCCAGACAGTTTATAACAAGTAGACTAATTGCAGGGTCTTCATACAGTTAGGAATGACAGAAACAGAGTACTGAGCAGGAAAAAAGAATTTATGACTGCAATTATGTATAGTTTAGAAGTCTTAGAAAGAATAGTCTTAGAATGAACCAATACGCTGACGTTATGCATTCATTTTGTTTTTTAAAGTACTTACATTAATTTAATCTAAATTCACAGTGACAGAAGTAGACTTTATATTTTAGCATAATTGAATACCAGATGGGAAATCACACAAATAAAACAAGGGAACACTAAAAGAGAGAAATCCAGTATTTGCCGTTTCTGCTGAAACTGGCATTTCTTTCTTAAGAGATACAGATTGTGTTCAGAAAAAAAAAAACAATCTACCTTTTCCTTTTTTGTTTTATTTTAAATATTTTTCTGTTGTTCAGAAAGAGATTAATTTACCTCATTTAATGAGAAACAGTTTTCCTGGTTTTTTTGTTTGATTCTTCTCAACGAGAACAGTTTGCAGAGATGAACATCACTAGATAATTCAATATAAAAAAAATATTTTTCAGCCAAGACAGAGTTCCTTTTTCTCAGTAGCCATGAGGGTGTGAAGGGTGGAGCCCGGTGGACATGTCTGGGTTGTTATTCTATACCATCTACTGGGGGGAGAAATAAGGGATTCTCGCTTCTGGGAAGGAGGGGGCCATGGCTTTTGGAAGAAAAGTGTCACCATGAAGGGTCCATCCACCATTTTGTTCATTGTCTCATGGTTGTGCCATGTCAGCTCAGGCTCTGTGAACAATTTTTTGTATGTAAATCACCCTATTTTCATATACTTTTGTTATTGATATTGTTGCTGTTACTGTTTGTTTTCTTATCTCATTGTTGTTACCAGTAAATTATTCTTATCCCAACCCATAATCTCTGCCTTATGTTTCTCTCACATGTGGGAGTGGGAGGAGAGGACAGGGAATGTTGTTCCTAAACCGCAACAGTAATTTTGTGGGTTTTTCCTATCTCTGTATTTGTGATATTTTTATCAGTTTCCTGGAGCACTGCTAGGGGTTGGCTACCCAAGTTCTTTTCCTCTCACTTTGTGTTTAGCTACCACAAAGACAATTTGGCTGTAGAATCAGGGGAGAGCCATGGCTTCCTGCAATACCTGAGTGTAAAAGAGTAAAACTGACAATATCCTACATGTTCTGGAAGCGTAATATCAAGTTTTTAAACTAAAATGTTTGAAATGTTAGAAAATGTTAGACATTCTGTTTGGTTTTTTTCCAAAGAAATGGGTATTTCACAAAATAAAAAAAAAACCCCAAAACATTCTCACAAAAATTGCAACTTAATGTAGCACAAGTTAAGAAGCTCTCTAGAGAACTTGGAATTATGTCAGAGGTTTGCTAGCATCAAGTCCTGGTCTCCTGTTACTGTATCAATTGCATCCCTTTGGTGACTTGAGCATGCATTGTAACATGCAAGAAAGTACACCAACAGTAGTGTTGCATAGGTGGTTTTGTCTTTAGTAAATTAGTTTTGTATGCTGAGTTAGAAGGTGCGAATTAGTCAGTGTGCAAGATACAAATTTTGATGACTTTACTCTCTAAAATGAATGCGTAATTTTACACAGAGTAGACACATCTCAATAGTCTGATTTCAGAGAAAACAGTTGTGATTGTTACAAGTGCCACTTTCAGAAAAAATTCATCAAGGAAAACTAACAAAAATATTACCAGGGTAAAGAAAGGAAACCTTTATAAAATAAATATGCAAATGACTTTCACAAGTAATTTTTAGAACTTTATTGAATCTACCCTCGGGATTTTCTTAGAAATAAATGCTTCAGGTTCTCATCTATACTGACTTGCTGGAATGTGCTGTAGGTAATTAGATATTGATTCTTGCTGTCAATGGGTATACCACCTATTATCCATTTCCATGCAATGTGAAATGTATAAAGTCTGAATTAATCTTGGAACTACTTTTAAATAGTTACATTTTAATTACATATTCCGTGCCACTAAGAAAACTAATCCCATTAGAAACTGAAGAGCATAAGAAATTTTTAATGGCTAAGTGACTCAAACATTAATAGCAGTAACTGAAATTTGCTCACTGCTGTTTTTCATATGTACATGTATTTGTAACATTTTCTGGTCTGATCATGTTTGGTCTCATTTGTTAGCAAACATTTGTAGAAAAAATGTCAACAGAAATAACTAAAATCAATCTGAGATTAGTTTTTCTTGGAAAGTTATTGTGAGATCAATGTCTAGTTCCATCTACAGTAACTATTGTTTTTAGAGTAGTTAATCATAGAATCACAGAATATGCTGAGTTAGAAGGGACCCAGAAGGATCATTGAGTCCAGCACTGCACAGGACCATTCCCAAGAATCACACCACGTGCCCTACAGTATTGTCCAAACACTTCTTGAACTTTGACAGGCTGGTGTGGTGACCACTTCCCTGTGGACCTTGTTCCAGTGTTCAGACACCCTCCGGGTGAAGACTCTTTTTCTAATACCCGACCTAAATCTACCCTGATACAACCTCAGACCATTCCCTAGGGTTAATGTAACCTTAAAAATCCTACATTATGTTCCTCTGTGCTCTACTTGCTGAAACTATTCTTCTTTGTCTTACTTAAAAATATTTTTTCTCTAATTTGATCTAAGTGAATAAAGCCAAACAGAGTTGTTAGAAGAAACGAATAGTTCTGAAGAAGTAACTAAATATGCTGTTTAGCAATACTCACATATTGAATATTTTGCTGGTACAACCATAAGCTGATTTTTTTGGTCTTGACTGAGTTTCTGTCGGCACATTTCCATGCAGATGAACTGGGTACAGACAGTAGAAGGCCACTGCTTAAATGTATTGTTCTTCCTAAGATACATATAATGTTAAGCATAAAGCAAGAGATAATCAGCTTTCCTTTGAAGTAACAGGGGGTTTTGTAATTATATGGTGCTAAGAGGACCAATACCTTCTAAAGTTGTTTCCTTGTACATCGTCACAGTGTTTCACTGCCTTGATAAACTAAGGAGATTTTTTTTCCTTTCTTAGCATGTTAGAAGTCTTTTACATATTTAAAACTCCATAGGAGTAAGGGTATTATATGGATGAACTCCTTTGTCTCTAAATCTAGTACCTAATTTATATTACAAAAAGGAAAAGTTATGTATCATAAAACATCTCTTCTTAATTATTTTTGTTTTATTTCTGAGTTTGAGGAGTCTGCTGATACTAATTTGGAGTAGTAGCATAATTGTGCTATTCCCTGCAAAACTCATGGCTTAAGTTTTGCTTAAAGTAGTTAACTGTGAACCCATTATTGAGTCAATCACCCTAATTACTTTGATGTCTCACCTAAATGTATGTCAATTAAATTATTTGAGCCATGACTAAGCTTCTGAATACAGGTACTTTCTCAGTTTTTCCCATAGGACATGTAGTGTATCTGAGTTTTCTTCCTGTCTTTCTATTACAGTAGCAGAAGTCCAGACCTTCCAGGCAAGAAAACAGTGTGCAATGCCTTACTGGGCCAAAAAAGTGCATTCTAATGAAAGGACTTCAGTGAAGACAATAAAAAAACCCAAACAAAAGACCAACCAAGCAAACAAGAAACCCCCCCAAACTAAACAAGATATAAATAGAAACAAACAATTTTTGTCAAGATTTAAATGTTAGTTGTTTGCACAGTTTTGAATGAAGTAATTTGCCCCTTGCTGTCTCCACCCAGAGAAAACCAATTAATGTTGCAGTCCGCTAAGGACAATTTAGTTTTCTCCTTCTGACAGCTGATGAAGCCAAATAAACAAGGGGTCTCAAGTTTATATAACTTGGCAGCATTCTTTAGACATTAACAGCAGATGGTGATATCTTCTAATTTCAAAAATTTCTCTTTTAGTGTTGGTCATATTAAAAGAAATAGTCAGGCTTTAATAAGAATTATTGTGACATCAAATTTTTTTTCTTCCTTCAGGTTGAAAGATTAGAATCTCAACTGTTACTACAATCAGTGGCTTCAATAATTCCATTATCCCTATCTCTGGGGGAATTACATAAATTTTGATTAGAGATGTATCAAACAATGAGGTCCTAGTTTGTAGTAGCCTTCCTACGACTAAAGCCCAGCAGGAAAGACCTGTTTTATTGTATATGATAAAAATGGCAGATTCCCAGATGTTAAGCAAGTTTTTCATAACCAGATTGCTAATAGTACAATAAGTCCTGGTGACAAATTCACAATATTAGGGACACCATTTCATTTTTCCTTAAGACTTGTCAGACTGGTGCCAATAACTGAGAAAAAGAGGGTTGGGTTGAGGTATTCAGAGGAAAATATAATAGGACGTTGCCGCCGTCTTTGCAACATCAAATATTTGAGTAAACATCCCACCCTAAGGTAAGGTGGGAAAAAACAAAACCAAAGAGAATTAATTATCAGCTGCTTGTCGTCAGAAATTCACACACAGATTATCCATTGCTTCCTAACAGTTTGAATGGTTGCCACAGAAGTGGACACACAGACAGTGAAAGTATGTTACACCACCACACAGAAGAAATGGTCAGCAGTGAATATAATGGTAAACAGCAACTACTGCATAAATTTTCGTTCAACTGATGCATCTGGCAAGTGAGAAGTATGATATGAAACTGGCATGTGCATTTTAGGAATGCAAAATCAACAAAGGAGTAAAGTGAAAGAAAAAACTATGTGTAAAGTCCAAAAAGGCCATTGAAAACTATCAAGTCAAATTCATAGACGCTATTTATGAACCTGATATTCTTCCATGACAAGATGGCACCCTCAGTGGATGGAGGGAAAATCTGTGCATGTTGTGTATCTGGACTTCAGTAAAGCATTTGACACCGTCCCTACAGCACTGTTGTGGAGAAACTGGCTGCTCATGGCCTGGATGGATGCACTCTTCTCTGGGTAAAAAAATGTCTGGATGACCAGACCCAGAGAGCGGTGCTGAATGGAGTTACATCCAGCTGGCCGCCAGTCATGAGTGTTGTCCTCCAGAGCTCAGTATTGAGGTCAGTCCTGTTTAACATCTTTATGAATGATCTGGATGAGGGGATTGAGTGCCCCCTCAGAAATTTGCCGCCAACAGCAAGTGAGAGACTGGAGAAAATGATAACTGGCTCAAAACAACAGAAGTGTGTGTGTCTGTGCATGTGTGCATGTGTGTGTGTGTGCGTGTGTGTGTCCCCTCTTCCCCCCCACATATTTCACTTATTTTGAGCCAGTAACCATTTTCTCCAGTCTCTTACAGGATAAGAGTATTTATCTGCAGGAGGGAAGGAAGGCTGTGCAAAGGGATCTGGATAATCTGGATCGGTGGGCTGAAGCCAATTGCAGAAGTTAATAAAGGTACAGTGCCAGGTCCTGCACTGGGGCACAACAACCCATGAAGCACTACAGGGGGGGCAGAGTGTCTGGAAAGCCACTCAGAGGAAAAGGCTCTGTGGTGCTTGTTGGCAGCTGGCTGAACATGATCCAGCATAAGCCCATGTGGCCAATAAAGCCAGTGGCCTCCTGGCTTGTATCAGAAATAGTATGGCCAGCAGGACCAGGGCAGTGATTGTCCCCTTGTCCTTAGCACTGTCAAGGCCATACCTTTGATGCCTTGAGAGGCCACCTAAAACAGAGACTAGACAGGAGTAAGGGAATAAAGGTAAGTATTTATTTGAAAAGCCTTCAAAGGCACACCCTGGGAAGCCAGAGGCTATTGCCAAGATGGACCCCAAGATGTACAGCAGGTCACAAGTTCTTCACACTTTTATAGGTTTGGTTCATTTGCATATCAGGGTTAATTCTCCAATTAAAGCTTCAGTTTAATGATGTAATTTCCCCTCAGCTTGTGTCCCTCTCAAAGGCTCTTGGTTTATACTTTTTGGGCCTAGCACGGTCTAGGTGTCCTTGAAGACAAAACCTGGAGCGGCTTTGTTACGTCTACCTAGCATGAGAGAGCAGAAATTAACAGGCTGCGAGAAACTTCAGAGTTACACACTAAGCAGTACAGGATTTGAAAAATACGAAAGTTAAAACCTAAGGCATCACCTTGAGTGCTGTGTTCAATTCTGGACCACTCTCTACAAGGAAGATATTGAGGTGCTGGAGTGTGTCCAGAGAAGGGCAACAGACTTGTGCCTCCACAGAGAAAATTAACAAGCTATTAAAAGGTATCAGAATAGAAAAAAGTGTCATGGAGCTGATTTTCTTGGATATTTTAGAGATGTCAATAGTGACTAAATATGCATTTGGTCCAACTATGTAATATATCATGTACTTAAAATGACTGTAGATGCAAAATCATTCATTTTAAACAGATTTTTATATCTGAGAGTTTGTCCCTTTGAAGCAGAGTTTCCTGACTCAGTGGTATAAATTAATTAATTAGTAAAAAATGAAAAATATCTTGAAAACGTAATGCATTGCTAACCATACTTGACTATATTTTTTTCTTTCTCATTTACATTGCAGATAATGTGATCTAAATGTTGATTTGCCTTCAGCATATCATTTTGCAGGAAATGGTATGTAATTGGCATTCAAATCATTCTCTGTATACTGCTAGTAGTGGGTTGCTTCCAGAAGGGACAAATGTCTTAAGATTAATTTTAAAAATCCAGCATGTTTTCTTACAAGTCACTGGTTCTTTTCTGACATAATTTAAATTTAAAAGAGTAGAAAAAATTCCACATCTAATCAATAACAAGATTGTGTTTAGAAAATAAATGATACAGTGTTAAAGTAAAAACAACATACTCCATCACAATAATTTGCATATTTTATCGATCATTTGAGTACACTTCATTTGGTATTCTGTGAGATAGCTTTGAACAGAACAGAACAGAACAGAACAGAGTGTCCTCTGCACTCATAATTTCTTTTTTTTTTTTTTTTTTAACCATGTAATGTTTTGGAAATCTTCAATATTGAAATCAGAACCATTTTTTCTTCTGTCACAATCAGATGATTAAATATATAAAAGCTTAAAATGCTGTGTAACATTATCTGGAACTACAGTGCATAAATGATGAGATTTGAAAATGTGTGTTGCATGCATTTTCGAAGAGGTGTAATGTTGGAGCTACAAGCAACTACTCTGTTGACTAGGCTTTGGAATGAAGTTTAGACAACTGAAGAAGATGTTGAAAAAGACAGCTGAGAACAGAAAAAATGCTGATCATACTTATGCTGAATAACAACTGAATAACAAAGTGATGAATGTTGCAGATAGCACCATCAGGGAGGGCTGGATCTCACAGGTCCAGAGGCAAGTTATGAGAAACAGCCAGACCCCATAGAAAAATGGAGATGAGCCCAGGGGAATCTTTGCAGAGTATGATCTTGCAAGGAAGGCAGTGCCTAGGCAACTATATCAGTAACACTGTGCAAGGTTGAGACTGCCTGCAGAGTGGTATGAAAATGGATTATACCACAATTTGGAGGCACCTTTCCAGCTTGGAGAAATGGGCAAGCAGGCATCTCAGAAAGTTAGTTCATCAAGAGGAATGTGCTAAGTCCTGCAGCTGAGAAGGAATAACTCTATGTGCCTATCCATGCTGGGGTCTTACTAGCTGTAAAATAGCTTTGCAGAAGAGGGCCTGGCAGTCCTGCTACACACCAAGCTGAATATGAGCCAGTATTGCATCCTGCAGATAAAAAAAAAACAAACACTGTATGTTTATCTGGAAGGACAATAGGACAGAGAAAAGGAGGTAAGCAAGTAGGAGGGCTGTTGGAGGGGCAAGGGCTGCAGATTCCACGTTTGTGTTTCCAGGCTGCCTGGAGTCACTATCAAAGCCTTGCCTGGGTCACCCTGACTGGGACAAGACAATAAAGACAATAAACCAAACCTTTTGTTGTTGGTACCTCGTAGGAGAGGAGCCGTCTTGAAAACAAGTGGAAGACTTTTTTGAAAAAGAGAGGAGGAGAAAAGCATTTTCTAACATGGAAGAACTGAGACCCTTTTTGTATTTCAAAGCCGCACAGGACTGTATTTCAAGAAACCTTTATTTTTGGATTTTGTTTTAGGATTAACTGCAAAAGCTTATCCAAAAAAGAAAAGTAGATCAGAGCAGTAGAAGACTCAATGGGTTGTATGGCATGTCCCACTCTTTTTCTGGTGAGAGAGAATCCATCTATATCAAAAGGATGGTAGAGGAGAGGGGTAGCAGCAGCTGGATCTGAATAAAACTTCCTACCGTGCTACCCTAGGGATGAAAGCATCTGTGTTGTTTGTTTTTTGTTCATGGGGTTTTTTGTTTGGGGTTTTGTTTTTGGTTTGTTTGGTTTTGGGGCTTTTTTGTTTGTTTGTTTATTTGTTTTGTTTTGTTTTTTTTTAAATTTTTCTCTGTCTGAGAAACATCAAAGCTAAGATGAGTAGTTAATCCTTCCTGAAAATGTGTTAATTAGGACTTCAGGCTTTTTCCATTTCTTTTAGCAGTGCTCCAGTCAACACTAAGAACATTGCACAGAACCAGTTAAAGACCTGTTAGAAGAGAAAATTGATTCATGCGAGAGGTCTGGACAGTCAGGAAGCCTTGCAGGGTCAGATTACTTAATTAAGAGTTGAAGAGATTTTTGATCTCACTACTCTTTTATAAAGGGACAAAATCAAAAAACATAGATGTTTCCCAAGTGTTTGTGAATTTGTGAACCTTGTAAAATTCCATTGCTTCAAGGACAGCTGGGCTTTGATGAGTTGGTAGTTTAAGATTTAGGAAGCTTCTGTTTATTGTGCTCATCCCTGAACTGTAATTATTGAGTCATGGGGTACTTTAGGATGAACACTTAGGCTCTCTGGGTTGGTTGCACATGTTATTTTGGCTTTTGCAACTTTCTATAATCCTGAAGTCACAAAAAATTATTCAGCTAAGCAGAAGATTATTACTAGGACACTGAATGGTGTCCTCAATTATTCAGATTCAGTTTAGGTGACTGGAAGCTTTATTTAGAAATTTCATTTGTGGAGCTGAGATGCCTGTATTTGAAGCATCCTTTTGTGTGTGTCTGTGTCTACCTACAGTTTATTGAAGATAAATGAAAGGAATTAAAAGAGTGGCTCAAAGTGCTTCTTGGTGTTGTCAGATGTGAATATTAAGCAAGGAGAAATTCTCTTGAAAATTAAGATACTAGAATAGATCAAACTGGGAAAAAGGCCACAGGAAACCTAAGTAAATTTTTATGCAAATTGATGGGCCCAATTAAAACCATCAGACTTCATTATAATTGTGCAAACACAGGTTACAGCTTCTCTATACATACAGGGATATTAGCTATGTGACTCAATTCTTTGCTATGTAGATAGAAACAACAGTTCTCTAGAGGAAACCCACCAATTCTGGAAAACGTTAGCATTCAGGGCTATATTGGCAAAAAAGCTTTGAGTAACAAAAATTTAATATATGCAAGTTATATACATTTACACCATTTATACACATACATGTATGAAATAGCAAAGGCATTCATAATAATGTAAGTAGTAATAAAACTTTATATTTATTACATAGTTTTAATATGAACTTTTTAGAATAGAAAGGGTTTTTTTCGCTAAACAGCAGAGAAGGAAATGAATTACAGCTTGCCCACACTGTGATTTGCTTAGAAAACTGTGTCTTTTATAGAAAGCTACTTGTAATTTCAAACTTTACAAATTGGTCACCTGGACTCAGTAGAAGACTGCCAATTCAAAAAGAGGATCGATTTTAAATCCCCATCTTGACACTGCCAGATTTCAATTTTATGAGAGAAAAGACTGTGTCTTGCTAAGTCTGTCAATGTCAATGCCTTTGCTCAAGTAAGGCACGCTGACCTCAGGGCCTCCACTGAGTTGTGTATACCTTCAGCTATCAGCAGAACCTGGGCTTCAGCTATCTTCAGCAGAACCTGGGACTGGGCCACAAGTTTTTAAGGGATGCCTTAGGAGTTGAGATTTAATTTAGGTCTAGCATTAAAAGTTATTTAATTTAGGTCTTGCATATGGCTGATACAACTAGATCTCAGAGATCAAGGAAGACCTGAATAACTTTTACTTTACAATCATTCTCCTGGAAAACTATTCATCGATTTGAGGTTGTATATACTGAGACCTTGTGAAAATTCCCAGTATAGCACAGCCATGTATATTATAACAAGTACTTAGTAGATAGCAATCATAGCAAAACTCAGTTATGCATAATTAGTCATATCAAGCTATTTTTGAACTCCTTTAGTACTTGGCAAATTTTTCTCTCAATAGTGCTTCGTATCCTTAAATCCAGCCACTAATTCTTATGACTGTCAAATGCCTCAGTGAGGGTTTATAGAGCAACACGGAAAGTTTTGCACTTTATTAGCTTCAAAGAAACAGCCACTATATACAGCACCAGTGGGTGTTTTTCCTCTTAGTTGCAGTATAAAGAATTTGGCTGTACCTGTTTGCTTTAATGGATGCAGCTGTTCCTTTTTGGCCTATAAATTTCAATGTCATCCTAATGTCAAATTCAGATGCAAGCTGTGTTTTAAAGTGATAGCGCATGACAAGTTTATGCAATTTAACAGCAGATTTCATTCTTTATAACTGCTTTTGAGAAAATTGGTTTTGTCATGGTGACATGTCATATACCGTTTAGCTCTTCTGTTTTTAACCCTGTTAAAACCTTACAATTTTAAAGATTATTTCATCTTTCAGCTAAGTGAAAATACTCCATTCAAGAGATCCATCATTTAGCAAAATCTTTTGAAGATTTAAAGATTTAACTCCCTCTGCTAAGGGGTGTTATCCAATGGCAAGGAATATATTTTATTTTACTCATAAATGTTAAGTAGAAATTGACGATTTTATGTCACATTCACCCAACTTATTTTGTCCCACACATTTAGGTTCTGCTAATAAGACAACACATTTCTATTCTTGGCAGAATATTCTCCTTCAGTTAGAGATGGAATTTAAAAGAGTCAGTGAGAAGTAACATTGCACTGTAAGAGAAAAGTCTTTCCCCACCTTCACAGCCCAAACAGGGGCTCATCTTTCACCAGATCAGCTCATAGACTCATAGCCCAGGCTTGGATTTTGAAGTCTGAGAAAGACTGCTGTCTGCTTCTTTTCATTACTTCACTCCTTTAACATATTATCAAGATTATCAGTGAACATACCTAAAGTCCCACACTTTTTCAATTTACTTTTAGATAGATGAAAACTCAACTGACTGATTTTTAAATGTTTTTCAAGTTCTGTAATTGTAGAAGGGATTAATATAGCTATAAAGGGAATTCAAGTGTTCATAAAAAAGAATAAAAGAGAAACATCAGAGTCTATACAGAACTTCTCAGTTAAAAGTCTGAAGAGACAGAAGATTTTGTAAATTACAGGGGTCTGATGCTTCAGAAATATTGAGATAATTATAATCTAATATTTCAGTGCTGTGTTCAGCAATGGAGTGGCAGCCACCAAAGGAGTTGGACCATCTACATATTTGTAGGAGTGGGATTATTAGGAAGGGAAAAAAAGGGAATATCTTTATGAAGACGGTTGAATTCTAGTTTGGACTATTAGATAATATCTTTGCATCTGGTATGAAATTCTTACTAGATGATAGACAATTCACATTTTAATTGGATAAAAAATTTTAACTGACTAAAACCCAGACTTTTTATACACAGTCATTAATGGCATTTTTCTCATTTTTGGGTGTCTGTGTTGAAGTTCAGAACTGATTACTAGAAAAATTGGAAGCCCTGAGAAAGAAAGTTTTGCTGGAATATACACTCTTAAATCATGTGGGAAATTAGCTACTAGTGGTATCATTCAGAACACCTGGAATTAATGGAAGTACTTGGCTGAAATCACTCTATGCATCAGTTCTTCACTTAAAAAATAACGATGGTAATTTCTGTTTGTTTCACAGGATCCAAATTTTCATTTCAGTATTGCAGGGATTATGGAAACATTTGAACAAGACTTTTGTACACCATGATTGTACACAAAAAAGATTTTATACTTCAATAAATAACCCTCTCCACCCCTCAAATTCTTACGTTTAAGTTAAACTAGAAATATCTAAAATTAAACGCTTTTTAGAAATGGACTACCATCTTCTGAAAATGTTGAAATGGAATTTTTTAGTACCTTTTTTCCATTTGTTTTCAGGAAAAATAGATCAGTTAATTTGAAGCATATTATAATGAAATTTGGTAGAATAAAATATTAAACTGAAATTTTTCACTGCTGTCTATATTAACATTGTAAAATATAAAGGCCTCAGAGGAAATCAGCATTTTTTATTTAAATAAACATTTAAATAGGCAATAGTAAATACTACTTTCAGTCACATTCTGAAACTCAGAATATAACAAAATATGAATGGCATATCTATTTCTGGGACTTGGTCAGATTTATTCGCTCTATAGGTAAAGAAATTGACACCAGTTTTAGTCTTCCTTGATAAGGATCTCCGGCACAGGGGTCATCCTGTGCAGGGCCAGGAGTTGGACTTTGATGATTCTTATGGTCCCTTCAAACTCAGGATTTTTTATATTTTCACTATACTTTTTATTTGGGATGCAAGTGTGCTTGTGCCATTTGTGTGATTACAGCAATCCCCAAGAAAGGATTAAGTGACAAAAAATAGAAGTTTAGAAGTGCTCATCTGAGCCAGCCATTAAATGATACTGAACTGTGTTTTGTACCTCTTGTATGCTTTATAATTCTTCTAGTCCCTGTTTTAGGTTTAACAAGTTTTATCAGGACTATGTATTTCTTATAGCAATTTTTTACCTTTGAATTTACATAAAACCCGTTTGCATTTAAAGAAAGCTTTTTCAGGTTTTTTTTGTTCTTGTTGTTTTTTATAAAACAATTTTTATTTACCAGTTTCTGGAATTTCAATTAGTTTTCTGCATACATGCAAGTTAGTGTCTTTTGAATTGAAATAGATATAATAAATGTATAAGAAATTAAACTAAGTGTTTTTACAGATAAAGGATAGAGCCATTTACAAAGAACAAAATGTTTATGGTGTTCTATAGCATGCAATAGCTTTTTTGCATAGATTTGTGATGGAGTTTTAAAATTGTATACCCAAATATTTCATGTGTAGGAAAGTTCCATAGGGATAATATGAAACTGAAAGTTTTCCAAGATTTTTTTTTTTTTTACATAACCAAATAATTCGTTTGATATGTTAATTTTAGGAAGAGGTATTTTCCTGGTAAATCTGAACTTGCATGGCAAGGAATTTTTTATTTTCTTCCCTGTGCCCTACAAGGATAAATAAACACTGAAGTAATTAATATATTGCACTGTCATGTAAAACTAGGGTAACTTGATATGGAGCTCATTGTGCTAGGATGAAGGGATTCTATTTAGTTACTTTCCTAATAAATTCAATGAGCTTCTTGCAGGCATTTATTTTTAAGCTAAGTGGGTCCAAGGATTTCTGTAAATTAAAAATAGTTCTCTGTGGGATAGCCTTTAGATTTCCAGCTTCTAAATCCAGTTCTGCTGCCTTTGTTTGTGCTGAAAGACACAATTAGAATTCTTGTGCAGTAAAATGCTTCTCAGTCTTCCTGATAAAGGAAGATCCATCTATTTCAGTCACAAAAACATAAATAAATAACTAGACCCTGTATTTGCATGTGTTTGTAGACATTCAGTTTGACTTTTAGATACCTTGGTTGAGATGTTCAATATTAATAGGTATTCAGTTCAAAGATTAAGCTTTGAACAACGGGAGACGGGGGCGGGAGCGGGCTACTGAACACCACTCAGTTGCCACCTGGGGTTATACCATGGCATTATGGAAAGTAATTTCTTGAAGCATTTCCTAAACAAGGTGTCAGAGAAACTTACAGACCACCTAATATCCTGAATTTACTTGCTTTCCAATCCTGAAAAACACATTTATACCTCTTCAAAAGGAATAGTCTGTAGCTCATTGCACTAGGATAGGTGCTTGCAGATGCAGTGAAATGAACAGGATCACAGTTTCAACTCTCATTAAACATTTTCCTTTTTTCCCCCATATTATTCATGCAAAAGGAAGGTATACTTTCCTTCTCATTCCCTGGTTTGCACTGGGAATTGATGGCTAGATAGTGCAAACCCAGTTGGCTCCTTTCCTCTGTTTAGGAAAGAAATTCCCTTCTGGGTCTTAAGATACTGAAAATGGCAGCATGGGAGACTGGTATTTACTTCCTACTGTAGACTCTTAAGTGAAAATTAAAGCCACACAATAAAGAAGCAATGCTCCTTCTTTCGCAACCCTCTAATAGAGATATTTCAGAATACATTTTTTTTCTGGTGAAAAGATGTGGCTCTACCTACAGAGAAGAAATATAGTCCTTTGTTATTGAAGCCGCATGCCTTACCCACTCACTGTATAAACAGTCAACAGAATTATTTCCTAAGTAATTCAGAGGGTGAGTTAATAGCTTCTCTTTTTCTTCAAGGTATGTGTTATACTGCAGAGATACAAGGACATATTACAGTTTTTTGTAAGCCTGTCTATCATCAAAAGCAGTGTTAAATAACTTTGTATTCCACTTAAGATATTATTAAGGCTGTAATGGGACGTGATGCTACACTTCACTGGGTGAATCGTGATATTTAAAAAAAAAAGAGTCATTTTCTTTCCCTTTCTCCTCCCTAAAATAAACACTAAAATTTTCAGCAAAGATAATACATACTTTCATATTAGAAACTTCATAGGATTTGCATTTTACTAGCTCCATTTCATGCCCTTGAATACCTTGAAAAATGAATCGATGAATATACTTAAATGCCAAACTCATCACTAGGCCTGTCAGTTCCTGAAAGAAGCATCTACAGTGTATAAACTGGTATGACTAGAGAGATTTTCCAGTTCACCTTGGATATGTCCTCTTATGTTGATAGTTACATGAATAGCCAACAGCACTTTTATGTGGATGATATATGACTTACACATAAAACTGCTCCAGCTAAGTATCTTCTACCTACTATAAATGAAATATTAGGCAAGTCTTCAAGATGTTGCATTTTTTTCATTTGAACTTCCATAAAACTATTTTACTGACAAGTGAAAGTGCAGCCACGCTATAAATGCAAACTTGCATTTATCACAGAAACAGAGGTTTTATCAACTCAAGGTCATATTAAAGGGTTACTCATCTTCTTTTATCATATTTCAGAGTGTATGAAGGCTTATATGATTAAATGTTAATGAATAATTATATTTGGAACTAAAACAGTGGCAGTCATTATATAAAAAATTTTTTACCCAAAATGGTGCTGCTTTTTCAGATGTGGTTATATATATGAAAATCTGATACTGAAATTTCTCCCTACCTTCAAAATTTGATTTTCTGCCACACCTCAGCTTCTTTTCAAAATGTTCTTAGTGTGAATAAAATACAATTCAATACATTCATATTTAATCACTCAAAAAAAATACTAATTAATCTAAAATTTCAGAGAACTTCAGGTGTGTAAACAAAATTCTTACATTTCCTGAAACCTCTTCATAACTGTAGTTATCATTTATCTCCATGACTTTAGGCAGTCATCTCAAAAATCTATTTTAGACCAATTTCTAAACCAATGGAAATATTACAATGTCATCATGTGAGACTTGCATGCTAAAACCCTCAAACCTCTTCTACAGTCTTAAGCTTGGCACAGTAGAAATTCCATTTCTAGACTAGAAAGTGGAAGACTAGAGTTATTTAAATAGGGAAAGACAGCATTAGGAAAGCATTTAGATGAAGTGATTCATGAGAAGAAGCAGCATGCATCTATGTGAAGGCTTTTGAAATATGAGCAATGATTGTGGCACCATATGGTTCAGAACATGTTCACTTTCTGGTCAGTTGAATAATGTTGTCTATATCAGCAAAAAATCAGTGAATGAAAAGATAAACACATAACAAAAGGAATCCTCTATGGGAGATTTTTCTCAAGAAGTAAAAAATGCTAGATATTTAACAAAGTACTGCACTACATTAACTATTCTAACTGTAAATTGTTTAGTGTGTCAGGACTGGGTAGCAGAGGGAAAACTTGAGACACGTAAACAAATTGGAAATAAAACTGTTGCTATTACTCACCATGTTAAGATCATCATCTTAAGTAGAGAATAATATAGTTTATAGTCTTAGAAATAGAACATTACTACCGATTGCCCCGACATAATGTTTTTGAAATATTACTGCTAGTTGTCTCTAATGAAGTGAAGGTGTAACATAGTTTTTTTGGATAAAAATAAGTAAACAAAGAATAGGTAATATTCACCTTGCTAATCTGATAATGCATTTTCCAAATGTTCGGGAACTGCTTAGCCTCAGGCCATAATAATTTCCTAACAGAATGGAATATTTTCTAGGCAGAAAGGACAATTTTCTGCTTGAAAATAAGTCAGCAGTTCAGTAAAGCATCCTACTCTTTTCAAGTCAGACTCTTAGGCTGAACTTTTTGTTTTTAAATAGGTTTCCTTTTCACTCAGTCTTGATGAAGTGAGTTGGTTTCTTTTTCTTTTCCTCTTCTATTGGGGAAATTTGATTTCAGGAACATAATAAACTAAAAATTATGTCTTTTAATTCAAAATATGTACATGGAAGAAAAGGCTATCTGATATTTTTTACAACAAGCTCACAGCAATTGTCCCTTCTTTTTACCACAGGACTTTATGTTACCTGAACCTTTTCTACTTTATGTCTTTTCATCATATATGTGGCAGTACTTGTCTATCTCCTCTCTACCAGAGATGGTTGGTGCACATGCAAGAGGTAGCCCAGGTGGGTCACAGGCCCGGCATGGGCTCATCTCTGGCACCAAAAGGGCTCAGGCCCCCAGCTAAGAATCAGCATCTTAGTCTGGAAAGAAAATATAGGAAGAGATAAAAGAAAAATAAATATTCTTGACCAAAAGACACTGTTCTTTATGTCTATAAAAGCCCACACAATTATCACAGAGGCAAAAGCCTTCTATCCACACACCCTGAAAGCATGTGAAACTTCTGACCTGGAGTTTGGATGCAAATTCCGTGGTTACTTTCCTGGGAATTGAGGGAAAGGTTTTTGATGTGTGCTCCATCACGCATTGGATGATAAGAAACATTGGATCCTAAGTTATATTATTTCTTTGCTAGCTGTAAAACTAATGGTACCTTTAACCCTGCGTGTATTTAACTAGCTGTCTCTTTTTCTCTTATTCCTGTGTAGTAGTAGTTTAAGTCTTATGTCTGTTAGTTTTGTGTTCATTAAATAAAAAATTCATTCTATAATAGACCAAATCAGCCATTATTAAAGAACTTGCAAACAAGAGTGGGTTTAGGAGTGCTGGCTACCTCAATGAAGCTACTGCCTGCTGCTGGAGACCTGGGCAATAGGCAGGGACTTATTTAAACCCTTCATCATCCATTCATAACAATATATTAAAAGAGACCAGGAAGAAAATGGCAAGCCAGAAAATATGTTTCTGTCACAAAAGGAGAAACTCATTGTAATTTAGACTACCTAAATTTCAATTGATAATTACAGAAAATATTAACATATCTGAACACTATTAAAGAAAATCCAACAGCACAACAACAAAAACAAGTGTTTGATTTTTGCACTACAGTATTCTGGAAGTCAGATAACATTTAAAAATATCTGAGCTTTGAAAGCAAGTAATTACCACCAAAAAAAATTCAATGA
Source organism: Struthidea cinerea (assembly GCA_013397865.1). Taxonomy (NCBI): domain Eukaryota; kingdom Metazoa; phylum Chordata; class Aves; order Passeriformes; family Corcoracidae; genus Struthidea; species Struthidea cinerea. The sequence goes on from VZTI01004651.1 coordinate 836,965, forward strand.
AACCCTCTAGAATAGGGTCAGGTGCTGGAGGTGTATGAGAAGGTAATTGATACAGCTCTTTGTAACTTACAAGGACAGTCATTCACACTGGGACAAACTCTCCAGCTTGATTAACATGGACTTTGTCAAAATCAGCAAGATACAAACACAATTTTGAGCTGTCAGTGGTGGTAACTGATAAGATCTCAAGCAATTAAACTGCAAAGCTCTAGTTATGTCCCTGATGATTTTTTACAAATTTTTGACATCATTCAAATGATTTCTAGTATTGAAACTTCTACTTGTTTCTTTGATGCAAGGCTAAAAAAATGTAAACATTTATCTGCCATTTTCTTTTTTTTACAAAAGGAATCAGCATAAATTTGTATTTGAAAGTCTTTTTATATTTTTTTTTATTTTTATTTTTTTTCCTGGTCAGATCTATTTCTTTTGCTAAAGGTGTTTAATAATTACTCTTTTATTATCCAAGGTGTGACATCTTTTGACATGTGTAAGATTTTGCAATGAATATTAATGCATATCTTCCTGAGAATGTACATATCTCTTGTGGTACTTCTGCATCTCTGTAATGGAGATTTTGAGACTTTTTTTTTGCAATGTATTCTCTGCTTTATCTTTCCCAAAATTAGAGTAAGAACATCACCAGTTTCATCTTCCAAGTCTTTTAGCATCAGATGTTTATCTTGAGACAGCCTTTGACTGTGTTCAAGCTCAGTCACATCCAATCATCAGCTTTTATCATCAGGGCTTCAACACATCTGACATGGACCTTGATTTCCCAGGTGATGCTCAAGACACTACAAGATTTCAAATAAACAGAAAACAAGCTGCAACAGCATGTGGATGAGAAAGCTAGCTCCCTTGAGAAAGACTCATGAATACTTCAGAGAACAGAAAGTGCAGATTGTTATTATATTTTTCTAAGAGGGTCTCAAGCATAATTCTTTTAATAAAATGATAGTTTGGAAAAGAGTTTTTTTCTCATTCTGCAATGGCATGGGGAAATATAAACTGAATTTCTGCAGGGGTGCATAAGCCAATTGCAATGGACTGGGCTATAATGAAGAAGCTTAATTTTCAATTCATCAGACACCTTCATCCAAGCAAATCTTCTTTTAGCAAATTCAGTAAATATGCTGATTCATATTCAGTGCAGCAGTAATTCATATTTTAATATTAATTCATACAGTTTGTACTCATCAACAATGTTGGAATACATTTACCAGAGATGCCCCTGAAAAGATAAGCTCGTTGTACAACTTTGCAGGCACACAGGTTACCTTTCTGGAGAGTGCATCCTCCCACTTGGCTATATATTTTCTGAGGGAAGAGGGAAAGGGCGATACGTTCCCAGAGTTTTGCTCTATGTAAAGATTGTTTTGAATGTTGTTCAGTGATTATAATCAGAATTTTCCTTTGTAAGGTTCATTTGGCTTCATAATCTAGTCTGTGTAAGTAAGGGATGTATTTCCCATAAGAATTAACTGTGTCTGCACTTGCAAGCACGTGCAAGTAGGCAGCTGGCAAGGCAAGGTGCAACAGGCACTTGTATCATTAATATCTCAGTGCAAAGACCCATACTGGAGTATTCTACTTCAAATGAATAGTGAGTGACAGAAGTGTATCCTGAGCTTGAAACACTAATGAAGAACTTTAATCCTTCAGATGCTGGTGAATCCAAACAGGACGGGGAGTGAGGACAGATGCCCCATGAGCCTTTTTATTATTTTATCTGTCTCACATACAGAGTTGAAGCACAGGAGATGACACAGGCTCGCGTTGTCGCAGGCATCCAGAGACTTCCTGGTTACAGAGCATTCTTAAAAGCTTTTCAGCCAATAGCGTACTTTTTAAAAAGTTACAGACAACTGTCTTAACCAATCTTCAATAGCGCACGTACATCTGTTATATGCTTGTTTTATACCTTATATAACTATGCACAGCATTCCATTATTAAGCTTAACCTTATCTATCTTGCTAAGCATATTTTTTTTGCAACTCTAAAAGCTATCTCAGCCAAACCTAGAAACTCTAACAATTGTTTTAATGTCCATGCTTGTTGTATAATTGTATCTTCAAGTTTTCGCAGCCAAAGCTAATCCCTAAACTCTTCTGCTTTATTTCTGAAGCTTGCTTTTATTTCTCACACTTAAGAGCCTTTCTACCTTTTTTTTGTGTTTCCCACAGCAGGTTCTTAGGTAACCTAAGTATACTAGATTATTCTAGTGTCTCTTACTCCCACTTCCCTCCACAGTGATTAAAAACTTTTTTTCACAAAATATAAGAAAAATGCATTGAACTAAAAATTAAACTCCATGTAAATGTTTCAAGGAAAAAAAAATAAAGGGGCCATTAAGGAAATTAAATTTTTAACAAAATTTCCCCAAATTCTTAAATTTTATTTTAGACTCCAAAAAACAGTGTTATGGATTAGATTCACAGAATAAGCTCAGCCAAGGAACATTCCCTTAATCTGAAATTTTGTGCTTCACTTAATTCTCAGTTTTCACCTGCAAAAGTCTTACTCGGACAAAGACTCTCATGCAGAAAATATATAGGGTTTTTTAATCTATGAAAGTACTTTTAAATAGATAATAATAATTTTTTTCTATGGACAGTGTTTGGTGAAAATGTTATGAATGGAAGTATGGACCCAAGTAGACTAAGAAGGAGTGAAGAGTCCTAACAGCATGGAAGAGCTCAGAAATGAAATGTTGACGAAATTAAGCACAACAAGAATGTAAAAATAATGTACAGAAGATATAAAATTCTTATTTTTATGAATCTGATAGTGTTTTTAACCAGAAAATTATTATTCATGAATGATATCCTGAAGTTATCAATGAGCATTCTGTGAAAATACATCAACTTGTCATATAATGTTCAACAAAAGAGGCGCAGGGAAGAAATGAACGACAAAACCTGTTAAGAAATATCAGAAATATTGAAACAAGATTTAGAATCTATATTATGTGTCCTCAATTTGAATATGTTAGTCACAATGTATATAACACATCTGGGTCAGGTACAGAAAGGAAGAGCTAAAACAGTTAAAGGTAGAGCCACTGTAAGGGAATAGCTAAATTAAAAGCATTCTCCAATATTCAAAGTGAGAGAAGATATGATAAGCATAAGACCATGTATGTCATTAAGACACTGAGCACTTAGAATTGATCACTTTCTCCTCAAATGCAGAATTCTTCAAAGACATTGGCAAGCTGCAGATTCAAAAAGGAAGCCCTCCACAGAACACAGAGTTAGACTGTGAGTAGCATGGTGAAGTCATTACAGAATTCCAGAATCCATATTCTTCACGCTGAAAAACCTGCTAACTACACAATATAGAATATCAATCCAGCCAGGGATATTGCATGGAAATATCAACACAAATATTGTTGGCTCAAGAGGTTCCAGAGCAGGACCTTGCTGTGAACTTGTTAATATCCTCACTAAAAAAAAAAAAAAAATTGTTTTTGCTTTCCTCTTCCCAATATTTTTTCTTAGTCCTTAAATATTGGACAACATTGTTGGAATGATATTGTTGGGCTGGATTAATCTTCTATCTAACATAGTACATTCATTTTTACATCTTATGGAAATTAAAATCAAGATAACTTAATTTTATGTTTTGCATTTAACAGAAAAAGATGAGCTGCACTTCTCCATTCTGCCTCATTTTATAAAACGGTTTTCTTCAGAAGTTGCTTAAAGGAGAATTGTGACTAAAAGACAAATAATATAATTTTTTCTAATAGGCCTTTCCTTCAAATTTTCTTCTATAAACTGTAGAAAGCAGTTTATGAAATGTGCTAGATATGTATGTTAAGATTTAGTTTTGCCTGTCTGCATAGAGTACCTGGACAAATGTAGATTTTCTGGAAAGTTTAGAAGTGACAAAGGTAACCTGATCCTCAAAGTTTCGGAGTGTTTCTCAGTCAGAGATGTATTGAGCTGTAGGAGGACAAAAGAACTTGGTACATCGTTTGCTCTGTCCTGAAAATATTCTGTCTGTTCTATTGGAAAACAAGGGCATTTCCCTAGGTTTTTAAAATTTGCTTATTTTTCACTGAGAAAAAGAAAGAAATGTAAGTACATGCATCTGCTATAATCCATCAACAGTGTCTGTACAGATTTCCTAAAATTAGCAGTAAACCTAGAGCTTTGAAAATTTTCCACTTTTTTTTCTGTTATTCATAACTAATCACTTTAAAATTATTTTAATTATATTAGTTAAAATATTTTAGTTATACATCTAATTAAAACTTAGTATTCTAAACACATAGTAGCATAAGCAGCAGCACAAGTGGTATTTCTATGCAACTCTAATTTATGCACATCTTGAAATACTGAATTTTAGCATGTTTTTCTTTATTACCATATATATCATTCTAGTAACATAAAGAAAAGTAATATTTTTTCAAGACTCTTCTCAAATATGTTCATCAATAACTTAATCCACTTGACAACACAGACAAGGTCATAAATGATGTATTTAATTATATAGGTTTCCTTTCAGAATTTCGGGTAATTTTCTGAATGAATGATTGAATCATTGAAATATCTCATGTTGTTTTTTGTTAGCATGGTTTTTGAACTGCGGAAGTCTCAGAGAATTAACACCAGCAACTAAAATGTATCATTACATACCCATTCTCATTGTAGAAACAAAAAAGGAAATATTTTTCAACATTGTCATGTATCTAACTTATCAAATATATAAATTTTTTTTAAAATGTATCTTAAATATTATTTGCATATGTAGAGAGTAGAGGATCTAATTCAAAACTCATCAGATATTTTTGAAGGCATTTTTTCCAAAATTAGAATGTACATGCAGAAAACTGTTTCTCAATCTTCATAAGATTTTGTCAATGGAAGTAAAATGGTTTTGAAAAAATCAGGTGGTGTAAAGTTTACGGCCACATATCAGAAATCTGGTCCCTAATAGTCATAAAATAACAAAGTTCAATGGCTGACCGAAATGCATTTTGCTTTCGTAGATTTTTTTAGACCAACAAAAATCACCTGTATCAGGATACAATATCACCTAAACTAGAAACACAGTGACTGATTTTCTTAATGTTTTATATTATTAGTGTGAAGCATCAGTGATCGAATTGAAAATGATTTGGCCACAATCTGTTTAGAAACACATAAAAGTAGGGCTTATATGGCCCTTTATAATACCAAGAGAACCGCAAGCATTTATTAATCTGAAAGATAATGCTGAATATTACTGATTGCTGCTGTCAGGAGACAATCAACCTAATGGAACATTCTAGAAATAACATATTGCTATATGACTGAAATAGTTACAAAGAATGGTTAAATTCTTACAACTGGATCATAGTGTAGATATCGCTGCTAAATCATGAAAAAACACTGGTAAAACAGCCATCCAGGTCCGTCAAGTAAATAGATTGTATGTTACTTCTACAAATTACACCTTTCAAGCCTTTTGAAAGCCACATTTTAGGGGAGGATTTCTTACTCCTAATTAGTGCATAGAAAACCAAAAATATTGTGCAGAGCATCTATCAACTCATTCAGTGCCTGATGAATTATCAACTCATAAACGTTACAATAACAAGCAATTATACTTACATTTTCCAAGGGGAGTACTTGCAGTGCTCAGTCCATTAAACTGAGATATTATATGAAACTGGAGACCTGCACTTTTCAGTAAAGTACTGAGGAAGAGTAAGGATGAGAATTATGGGCACATTATTTGCAAAGTGCTAAGCTACATATAATTCCTATATCTTACATAGAATAGAATCTGCCTTGGGTTAAATTTTTGTTTGTATTTACCACATCCTTTTAACTTGTTCAAATAATCTATCATGGTATGTTACACCAGAATTCCTGAAATTATTTTAAAAAACCCAAAAAAACCCTGAAACAAAAACCCCCAAAAAACCCAAACAATGAAAAAGGGAAAATCTAGTATTTCGCTCTGCTTACTGTCATGCATGAGTGAAATGCTTGTATGTCACATTTAAAAGCCACATTTAGACACCTCTGTCTTTGTAATCTTTATTTGATGCATGTCTCTTAAATGACTAGGCTTCTCTCACATGTGTACTCAGACAATGCATGTGAAAAGTAGCATTATTATGCCATCATTTGGGATATTAGGTTAAGGATAATATCCTGTATCAGTCTAAAACATGGGCAATTTTTCAGTTTAAGAAAAGTTCTTATTTTTCAGCTGCTTGTCAACACAATTATAAAGAGAATTATTATATTTTTGATATGTATTAATTATTAATGACAACAATAAGAAGAACCATGTTACCATATTATTAGATTTATTATGACAACATCATGCACAGTTATTGAGTTGCATGAACTGGAAAACTGCATTCCTGAATTTAATCCTTAAAGGTTTTTAATATTATCTCATGACTTTGAAAATCTTTGTGCATTTTACTAAGAAAAAAAATTAATGCAATTGAATCTGGTCCAGTCTCACATTTAAGTGGTTAAGATATTGTTCTTTCAAAAAGCCTGTAAAATTGTAAATTTCATGTTTATAAATTGTATTTGTTGCTGTTTTTCTGAGAAACATTGGAAAAAAATGGATAATTTTTTAAATCTGTTCACTGGGTTTGGAACAGACACAATTTTCATATATAACCTATAGGTATCTTTCTAAAATATTAGATTATATCTAAATATGAAAAATCTAAAGTATTTTATTTGGTGGTCTTGTAAAAATTAAATATTTATTTCAGAGATACTGCTTAAAATAACATAGTGTACAAAATATAGTTATGCATCTATATGAAAGAAATATATAATCAATCTAGATGGATTAGATTCAAAATCTACCTAAATTCCAAGAATAAAAATGTGCAATTAAAATGAGAATTATTTAATTGATTTAAAATATTTATTTATCTACATATATTGCTTGTTTCTAAGTAAACTTGAAAACAAACTTTCTGTTTTGTTTTACAGCAGTGATTGTCACAAATAGGGATAGCTTGCTAGACATTATTTCCAGGAGAGAATATTTTCATAGTATCTAACTTTACAGAGTAGACTGAAACAATAGATAGACTAGATTAGTCCCTGCTCTGTTTCACGAAAATAAAAAGAGTATTGAAAACCATTATTATAGTCGGAAGAAAACTAATGTGCCATTTTGTGACTTATTAAATACCTTCAAGCAGAGAGAATTTCCCCTAAACTTGTCAGAATGTTGCAGGATTAAGGACTCAATCCCAATATTTGCATTTTTTTTTTAGTATAAAAGAGACAACATTATACTATGTGAGTCTAGTACCTGGTATGACTTCGGGAAGTTTTGACATCATTCAAAAAGAAGACTGGATGCTCCAGCCCTGCTCTCAAAGTAGTTTACACGGAGTAATCATTGATTTTGATTTATATTCCATGGTTAGACAACCATTGCAGAGAGAAAACAGATCTCATCATTTTATCCAATACTGTCTTCAGAACATTTCTGTATTGGCTTACACTTGCTGGAATTAAAGAGTAGTTTATAACAATGTTGTTTAAAGAGTTCTGTTTTCTGTTTAAATATTTCTGATTATGGCAGAGAGTTGAAAGCAATATTTAGCTAAGTTTCATAATTGTGTTTTTCTTCATTCCTTATTTATTTTTATTAATTGCAGACAAACTTTTTAACTTAATTTGCCTGTGAAGACAATAAGTAGCTATATTTTGCAAACTATACCATATCAGATAAGATTTATGACACACAGCTCCAAAGAGATAATTAGAAAGGAAAAATAACTATAATGTGTATATAATTGAGCTACAGAATGAAAATGCTTTCATCAGCTCTGTGTGCTGTTTTTTGGCTGGGATGGGGTTAATTTTCTTTACACTGTCTGATATGGGGCTATGTTTTGGATTTGTACTGAACACAGGGTTGATAATATAAAGATATTTCTGTTATTGCTGAGCAAGGCTTACACAGAGCTAAGGTCTTGTCTGCTTTTTGTAATGCTACACTGGTGAGGAGGCTGTGAGTGTGTGGGAGGTTGAGAGGAGACAGAGCCAGGACAGGTGACCCCAACTGACCAAAGGGATATCCCAGACCATAGAGCATCACGTTCAGTGTATAAAGTGGGGAGAAGAAGGAGGAAGTGGAGGATGTTTGGAATGATGGTGTTTGTCTTCCCAAGCAACTGTTACATGTGATGGGGCCCTGCTCTCCCAGAGATGGCTGAACACCTGCCTTCCCATGGAAGCAGTGACTTAATTCCATGTTTTCCTTTGCTTGTGTGTGTGGCCTTTGCATTTCCTATCGAATATCTTTACCTCAATTCACGAGTTTTCCAGCTTTTACCCTTCCAATGCTCTCACCAATCCCACTGGAAGCGGAGTGAATGAGCAGCAGCCCGGGGCTTGGGATGAAACAGCAACACTTTTGCAATAAGCAGTTGTAGACGACTTCCTCATTGAAATAATTTTTATGAATAAATACTTTTCTACGTGTAGATGAAAACCTTTGCTTTTCCTACCTTTTATAGATCTTGATCATATCTCTTTGTGCATGGGTTTTGTTGTGAGTTTTTTTGTTAAATATTTCATTTATTTTATATAAATACCCTTCTGTTGTACATAATATACTATGTTCTTAAAGCTTGGGATAATATGGCTACTTTGAATAAATATATCTGCCAAAATACTATAGCTGTTTCAAGCACTGTAGTGGGCTTAGTGATCATTAAATCAGAAAAAATGAAATTGAAAAATAAAGGTAGTCCAGTGTATTAAATTTTAGACTTAAAGAAACAGTAATGAGTGTTTGCAGAATGGCATGGAAAGTATGCAGGTCTTAAAATGCACAGTATAAGTAAGGATGAAAGAGTTTGAATCTGTGGAAACTCTTCTACCACATAATGAAAAAAAATATTTTTGGCATTTACACCATGCCATTTCTGACAAGACAGTAAATTCTGTGTGACAACATTTCAAAATATCTGGTGGGGTTTTGATCAGTCAAGAAATTTGATATAATATTGTATAACTGGAGTGTAAATATGGGCCTAGGCCCACAGTGGGACATCACTATCCTGTTGTGTGATTGTACTCAGAAAAGTCAGCTTAATACAGATGTCAGACAGCAGAACAGGAGTAATAAGCTGGTTTGTCTTCTAAGAAATGCAAAGAAAAAACAGCAAATAATATTTTCTGTAATATGATAGGAAAATATTTCAAGTGTAACATACAGCTAATAAAATAACTGAAAGAAATTAGAGAAAAGCATCCTCTTCCATTTTCCTTATTCAAATGTGCAAATTACCTCTATGACAGGAAAAATACACTAATTCTTTGAAATAAGTGGAAGCAGTAGGAAGAAATTGAAAAGAAATATGAAAACACAAATTCTGTGGGCAGTAACAGAAGTGTAAATGTGCTAACCTTAACTGAAATCAAATGTCCTATAGAGGATTTGTATAAGTGGGATAATGACAAAATGGATATGAGAACTTTGCAAAATCAGTAAGTTTTACTTTTAGGCTTAAATAGGTTTAAACATCACAGAAAATTGAACAGTTGAAACATTAAGATCAATCTGAGAGTTGGAAAATAGTAATGTTCATTTTCAAAATACTAAAACCTCACCATAAATCATTAAAAAAAACCCTTTTCTCTCTTTCTCCTTTTCCCCACTTTCCCCCACTTTTCCCCCTTCTTTTTCGCATATTCTAAATGCAATATAGACATATTTTAATAAAATGTCAAATCTTCCTGATTTGATGTACGAGTTATGTCACAGTCAGCCTGGTCAAGCTGCATTAAAGAACACAGACAAGAGATTCACAGAAGATTTCAACCACAGAATGAAGATAAATGGCTTGGTGCATTTGAGAAGGAAGCTCCTGTGGGATGTGAACGTGAAATGCACTGATGATGAGCACAGCTACAGCCTGTGGTCAATTTAAAAAAAATGATGGAAAATAAATCTTCATGCTGGCTTTCTTAAGGACACATAATATAGGCTGTGCAATATCACACCAACTGAAAATGAAGAATTCTCTGGAAAGTGAGCTGTCTAAAGCTATTCCTTTCAGGCAAGACCAAAAATCATGATGCTGTACCCTCCCATAAGTGAATAATAAATCAATCACAATGATATAATCAATATAACTGGGAAAAAATCCATTTTTATTTTTGCATGAGATGCTGATACCGCAAATTCTGCCAGAGATGTCATGTGCTGAAACACAGGTTCTTTATTACAGTCAGAGAATATACCTATTTAATACTGCCTTTATACCTGCGTGTGTTGCAAATTGCTGAGTGAGAATAGGAAAATAAAGACTGAATTTGTCTTTCTAATAGAATCTCCACACAGTTTTTGTTTTGTTGCTGTGTTCTGTTGTGGAGTTTTTTAAGAATACGTGTTGGAATTAAAGATCCTGTAAGGAAATGCTATGCAACATGAATTATGATTGTGTGTATAAAACTACACTATGCAGAATGACTTTCAAGATGTCAAAGATCTTGGAAATATTTTTTAGAAGTTAATACTCCTAATTTCTATCCATGAATCATGGACAGCTTCCTGCAATTTTTAAATTATGCCTCCTTAATTAATCAAAGTGGCATTAGTTTACATTAGTCTAACTCATGATAGACTATAAGCAGCACTGCTCAGCAAGGTCTTGTATTTATATCACAATGAATATACTATTAAAATAGATGATTTAAAATAATTACTTGCTTAAAGAAAAAGGCTGAATAAATAGAGGAATAGCCTCTCCTTCCTATACAGGACCAAATTACTTGAATGCAGCTCTGTGAAAAATTAATTTAATTATGGCTTTAATTTAAGTCAATTTTTAATTAAGTGCTTACAACTATGTATCTACAGTATGTCTTGCACAGTATCACAGAAAATATAATTTCATATGACAGGTAAATTCATGTATGTTCTGGGCTTTTACCTCTGTGCAGTCTTTACAGTCTTGTTTTTGAATTCTGCCAATTCTTTTTTCTTTTTTTGATTATTCATTTTCAAAACCTCTTTTTTCAGATTGAACTGTGTCACCTGGAAAAACCTGTCAGATAAACCAGCAGCTATTTCTTTTCCTGATATATCCAAGATTCTGCAAATGTAAAGTATTGGCACAGCTTCCAGAACAGTTATTGTAGGTCATGGTTCACAAACTGTGTGGTTGCCAGAAAAAGATTTGGATTGGATTTGAATTCTAAAGAAGTGTTTTAAAAGCTGTTAAGAAGAGATGAACCTCACAGTGATCTACAGTATTTGAGTGATCAACTTCATTATAGATACATATGATATCTATGAAACTGTACCAAATTTTTCCTCACTCCTAACTTAATTATTTTCTATTTCTGGTTTATTTCATATGTGGATAATTCTTGACCGAAGTATTTTTCTGTTTTCTTTTCTAAAACACTCAGTAGAAAAAAAGTAAAACAGAACAGGCCTTAACCTGGTGGAAAGTGTACAGGAAAGTTCCCAAAACCAGAAATCTTATCTGCTATGTATTTTTCTACACTCTTTGGCAAAATGCATTAAGAGTAGAAAAATTGTCACTCTTGTGACTTTTATCAGTCAAAGAAAGTGAAACACCATCATTCATCTGGGGAGAAAGATGAAGTTTAACCTTCATTCCAATCAGGTGTGCTTTTACTGCTTTATTTCTACTCCTGTGTTCCTGTGCAATATTTGCCCCTTTTGACCTTCGGTCATGAGGCTTCCCTCTGTGACTGTAAGTTTTCCTAGACAAAGAATAATGCCTTAAAATCATAACTCTAATTTTTGTTTGCTTAAACTAGTCTAAGCTAGAATCATCGTTCCAGAGCTAGATTTTGAACACTTGACCTGCCCCTTATTTATAACATTTCCACATCCCAGTACTGGCAATGCAGAGGCTGATACCTGAAACGTCAGTTTTCCATGCTCTCAACTCCATATTCTGACTTTCATCTTAAGCCCCTATTAATTTACAGCATGTTTGTCTAAAATTTGGCAGTAAACTGGTGCACCATGTTCAACAACTGACCAAACATTTCCAGTTTGTTGCTATTCAAATTGCTGTCTCTGGCAGATTAATAACTGCAGTTAAGCATGACAGTATTACTTCTGTAATCCGCAGCTGGCATACTGTATAAAAAATTGGTGTTTTCTTTAATCATTGGAGCTGTCCAGACAATAAGACTGTTAGTTCACTTTTCAAACATGCATTCATCTGTATCTTATCCAGTCCAGTGACACAGTTTAAAATATAACACTTACTTTCTGTTTTTATTTTCTATAAGGTGACCTGAAAAATCTTTGAAATTGCAAGTCTTTAAGGACATGCGGCAATGAGATAGTACACCTAAGTCTATAACCATTCTAAATCAAATGAAGCCATGTTTTTATAGCATATAAATCATTGCAAAATAATTTAGAAAAGTTGTTTTGAGTGTCCCCGTCAGAATATGTTGAAATCCTTACATTTTTGTTTCCTGATCCTCCCCAGTTGAAATACTTTTCTGTATTTACAAGGAATTGCACAGTAGTATTGCTTGTATCAATCTTTGAGGTTCAGCTGAGGCAATGGTATTGTAAAACAGTTAAATTAACTGGCTTACAAAATTCCATTCCCTTTTTCCCCAGGGTACAAACTGGCACTGCTTTACAAAGTTGACTTTTTGTCTTTGGGGAAATTTGGAAGGATGACAATGCAAACAGTCTAAACACAGGCTTATATTGCTGCTAAAGCATGGGCAGTGGACACACCCTGCACCACCCTGAAATACCGGGAGCTATAAAGAGGGATGAAAGAACAGGACAGGTATTCCAGCTATAGATCTTTCACCAGAGACCCAAGTGGCATATAAAATGGAAGAGTCGCTTCATTATTTTCTTCTGCAGGGTAATGACAGACCGTGTCCTAAGAGGGACAATGGTATCTAGTAGTCCAAATGTATGGGCATGTTGCTTTTTTTAATAATTTTCTTTATGTATTTGGGATACAGACCAAGAGATAGCTGCTTGGAGGCTGAGTTCAAATTTTGACAATGTCATGGAGCCGACTCTTCAATGACTCTTCAGCTCAGGGAAAAAGAAAAGTGAACAAACTCAAAGCACAAGAAAAACTTTAAAATTTTATTTTAAAATTCTTTAACATAATTTATTATTAGAATTATTTCAACTATTTAAGATCACAATTCAGAGTAAAGAAAAGGAAAAAAGATCTTTATGCAAATAACTTGGAATTTTGCCTTACAAAACACAAAGTACCATACACCTTTCCAAAATAACCTAGACTTGTTCAGCATAAAGCATTTCAGAAGCAAACAAATTAAAATTAAAGTTACATGGGGAAATGAAATTCTGAATTTTGCTTGTTTGTGTACATTTTTTTCCTGTATGAAAAGAATTTATATATAAAACTACTGGTGGGTTTTTGCTTTTGGGGTCATATCCAGGGAGATTTTCTCTCTACTGCTGATATGATACTGCGACTTATAATCTCCTTGGTCAGATTTCATCACAGGAAAGAAGGACAGCCATTATATGTTTAAGAAAGCACAAAATCTGTCCCAATTATTATTCTGTGATATAGTGTTGGTAACAATGGGAATCTCTATTAATCACATGCAATTTAAAAATTTTTCTTCAAAGTGAGAGTTGTAAGATAAATACCACTTCATTGAAAATGTCTAAAATACTTCAGTGACGAATTGTAATCATCTAAGTGAACAACACTTTGGTTTGAAATTGCTGAGAAATCAACAGGTTTTATTTGGGAAGAATATGTAAGACAAATGTAACTGAATAACTCTGGTTTAGGAAAATTAACAACGAAGTTTAAATTCTTATAGGAATACATGTATTTAAAATAGTAGAAATTAATGAAAAAATGGAAAACTACACCATGATAAGTTAGAAAAATCAGGGGGTTTAGATAATAATATGCAAAGAGATTTTAATCTATTTTTTCTATCCGAACTTTAAATTGTTATGGAAAAATATTCACTAAGTTATTTCAAGTCACTATCTGAATTTCTAGTATTCCTATCAATGCGTTAGGCTGAGATCAGTTGGGAAAAATATGTTGCTGGAGTCGAGAAAGAGACTGCCTGTGCAAACTATCTTCCTCTATATTATACTACACCCATAAAACTGCATAATATGATCTACCTTGTTCTGCAGGGTCTTTAGAGGCTAGTGGATGAAATTTCTAGAGCACACTTATTAGATACTGCAATCATTTCTGATAATGTCTTTATCCAAAGGTGAAAATGAGATCTGGTTTGTAAAATGTGCAGCTGATAACATATTACAACTAACCACAGTCTACAATACAGTTTATATTTTCTTTTGATACCTGACAGAATTTTAGAAATATATAGCTATACATGCATAAATATATATATATATATATAAAATAGATATACTTATATTGCCATATATGTATTATACATATGCACTCATAAGTTTTAATTTACCTGTATGGCCAGAATTCTGACATGCAGAAAGAAAAAAATTCCTTTACAAAGACCTTTATGATTTCTATTTCTCTTACTTTTCTCTTAATTAAAATTAAGCTCTTATCTCAACCCACGAGTATTAGTTGGGTTTTTTTTATTCTCCTCCCAGTTCCTTTGGGGTGTGGGGTGGAGTAAGTGAGTATCTGTGTGGTACTTAGTTGCCGGCTGGGGTTAAACCATGAGAAATTCTTATATTTTGAAGACTCAACCTTCTGCAGAGAATCCCTATAATCAAATATTTCTCAACATTCTCCCTCGTATTGAAAGCTATTCTCAGAAATAGGATGAGCACTTGAGGGGAACGGTAGAGGCTGCCTTGACTAAATGAAGTTTGAAGTGGAAGCAGGTGTAAAAGGAAGTAATTTTAGTGAAAGCTTCAGCTTGGATAGATTTTTTAACCACTGAGTGTTGTTAATCTTGAAGATCTATGGAGTACTTAACCTCTAAACCTGGCCTACTGTATCATCAGGACTTGCCTTGTATTTACCTTGTTGACTTTGGAAATATTCGCTTGACATACTTGGAGGTATGAAGGCTGCTGTGCCCCTTAAATTCACTTTTTATGCTGGAGACAAAGTACTTTTTTCATGTTCAGAATATTTTATATTCGTCATGTCTGGGCATGCTGAAATATAATTCAAAACTGATAGTATCATCATCTTTATTCAATTACCAATGTTCAGGGGAAAAAAAAAAGAGAGAGAATATGTTTAGATAGTGTCAATGTATCCCAAAAATTCAAACTAAATAGTTTATATTCCACTAATTTTGAGATGTTTGAATTCCCAAGTCCCCTAGAGTTTTGTTCTCTGTACTTTTAAGCTCATAAACTAGAACTTGTTGTTGGTTCTACTTGTGTAAATTATTTTAATTCTCTTTAGTTTAAATTTCATTGTACAGCACAACTTTTTGTTCCTAGAATTTGAAGGCCCTTATTACTGGGTCTTCTATGTGAAATAGAGACATTGCAGCAGGCTGGTTTCTCCATGTCTCAATTAACCTATCAGGTCTTAAAATTCTTGCTATGTGCTTTCCCTTTACCAAAAGATTTATACTTTTTACCTACAGTAGTTGTTTTTGCTGAAATAGATCTGCTTGTTCTGTCTTCTTCCAGAAACAGCCCATAGGTTTGGGTTAAAAACCTCTCTTGGAAAGTGAAAAGTGTTAAGTCCCTTCAGTCTGAGAGCACCATGGTCACAAAACCCTAAGGACATTTATTGTTGCTGTTACTTTTTATAGTCAGGCATCTAATATTTACTATGTCTATATTTAAGGATCTGATCATGAGTTTTATGTAACAAAATTTCACAGTGCATGTGTTCTTTAGATACCAGCTTAAAAGAAGATAATTCTAGAAAGATTGTTTGGAAAACATACTCTAAGTAAACTACTTTGTTATAATTTGCAATTATCATCAGAACACTTTTAAGCGAGAGCAAAATGTGCATTAAAAATATTGTCTTTATGGTTTTTTCCAATGCTAAAGGGTATATAGATCATGTAAAATATATTTTTCAAGTAGTTAATGTAACTAATTTATGTATGATACATTAGGAATGTTATCATTCTATGTTCTATTTAATAGGATTTATTTGATAACATTTGTTAAGGAGTATTTACCACCAAGGATGGACATAACAAAGAGCATGGGATAAAGTGAAAAACGTTGTCATTTCTAAAGGTATTTGCCAAAGTTTTTACAGAATCTAATGGAAATAAGTGCATTACGACTGGAAATCCATTTCCATTTCCAGACTGACTTTTTCTTATTTTTATTTTTGAAATATGCTTATATTAAAGATTTATGGGTTGTTATTATTAATAATATCAGGATCCTGTTAATAGTTGCATATTTAAAATTAAATTATAATGATACATACTTTCAGACATAGAACTCGGTAGCAGATTAGCTTTTGCACAATTTGCAAAGGTGAATATAGAGTCTAGTTCAATTTGCACTGGCTGAGATTTGTTGAGTGGGCTTATGTCTCAGGGGAGGAGCAATATTAATATGGTCAAAGAATACACAAACCTGTCTTTTGTTTTTGAGTATACATCTTATTTACCTGAGAGTTGGGTTCTTCCTAAGGGAGGAACTAATCATTGACTAAAGATGAATCCTTTTGGCTGACAGAAGTTATGGAAAGATACATCTATTGAGTTCCTACTTCCATTTGACTGGCTTTGTATAAACCTTTTAAAATATTATTATAAGGTATTTTAAAACTTAATTAAGATGATTATTAGTTAGTGTTGGGGTTATACTAGTGCATTTCATGTTATCAGAGCTTCATGATCCCTAAAGATTAATGCATGCAGTATTTTCAGTAGTGCTATAAGACATATAGGCCAGATCCCTATCTTATAAACAGATAATTCTTATCTTTCCCTGCTTCTAAAAATGGAGAATGTTTTCTCCATCTAGTAGTTCAAAATTGAAGAAAAATCTTGTTGAACATCTGAAAGAAATAAGCTTTTTCTTTGATACAGAACAGCTACAATGTACACTTTGCCATCACAAAATGAAATACAACAAAAAGATAAATAACAATAGAAATATTTATATTAAAATATTCTCAGGTTTTATTTACTAAATGCATCATTTATTGCTATAACCCATTATCTTGTAAGTAAAGTCCAGGCTCACTAGAAGTCACTTTGTCAAAATCCTACTGGATATTTTTTTCCGTTTTTGCAAATTGATACAAGTATCCCAGCAATTTTTCTTGTCATGGAGTGTGAACAGCAAATTAATACTCACAAGAAATGCTCCAGGGAGTAGTAGAGTATGGGAATGGCAGGAACATGATGTATCGAGAAAAAATTTCACATCATAAAATTTTACATATATAACTGAACGGTGTGATGTTTCAGCAAGCTTAGCTAGACTGGTCACTTTACATATTGAGAGTAGGACCTAAATTACAGAATCATAGAATGTGTAAGGTTGAAAGGGACCACTGATGGAGACATCTGGTTCAGTAGGATAGTGTCCAGATTGTTCTTCAATATCTCCACAACCCCTCTAGGCAACCTGTTCCAGCATGGTCACACACACAGTAAGGAAGTTGTTCTTCATATTCAGGTGAAACTTTCTGTGCATCAGTTTCTGCCCATTGCCTCTTGTCCTACTGCTTGGCACCACCATTATTTGTTAAAGGTCTGATTATTTCAGTTTTTTGGTCCTAATGAGTAGCATAAACTTCTATTTGAACAGATAACACCAATTAATTTATCAAATAGCCTATAAAAGTGAATTCCCTGTAGAATTTCTCTTTGTCCTCTTCCACTGTCAGCCTATCTCAAACCACTTTTATGTAAGTTTCTTTGTTGACGTTTCTTGCCTGGAGAACTCATCTTTTTTCTTTGCCTTTGTAACCTACAGTTCCTTCCCCTCTTCTCTCATGTTTGTTTATATATCTGCTGCTTTGTCACAAAAAGGACAACATGAAATTTACTGAGAATTACGCTGCTTATTGTATTTTTCACATTATTTTGCTAAAAGAGGTTGCTTCAAGCTTTTGAACACTTTCCTCTGTATGCTTAAGAAACTCTGCTGGGTTTAACAGCTTGTAATCATACAGCAGAAAACATAACAAGCCAACAAACACGTGAACAAAGCCTTAATTGCTACATATATCTAACTTGGCAAAATAAGCAACAATGCATATCCTTCAGTTACAAGAGTTTTTTTCTACTTTTGGAGTGAACATATTTTATAAACACAAATCAGCGACTGTATAAAATATATTTATTCCCAAGATTTATAAAAGCTTACAATCTGAGGTCCTGATTATGTACTTCAAATGTGTTATAATATTTTTTTCAGTTACAGATTACCTCCTTCTTCCATTCTATTAATTCTATCAAGTTTCCAGCAAAGTGCACTGAGGAAACAATCCTTCCTTGAGTTTAAAATTAGTTATCACTTAATGATGAAACTCTGAAATATTTTGGAGAGATCAGCTTTCTAAATCTTGGAATTAAATACAGTCTTTCATGATGTTCAGATACTTTTCTAAAATGAAACATATCCTTAAAACCAGAAATTATTCTTTATCAGTTCTATTGACCATATTTATTGATGGTTTTTATTAGGTTTTCTCTCTTTAATTTATCAGTTTGCATAGAGAATTAGAATCTCAGAAGAAAAAGACTATACTGAAGTGTGAATGTCGAGGCTAAGACACAAACTTTTATTTCCACTGTACTTGAATAAATTTTCTTTGACAACTGCTATTTGAAACTGTCTGTAATGTACCAGAGAATATAAATATCACAATGTCCTGTTTTCTTAAGCATATAGTAGATATTTACTCTGACTACCACATGGAGAGGCAAGCTTTCCTAACATATCCTACCTACAAGATTCTCATGACCATATGACATACACTCTATGTAACCGATCCTCTAAAAACATTTGAATTTTGAGAACTACAGCAAATGATCAGTTTTGACACCCATTTAGTGGTATTGGATTTGAATGACAAGGTTTTGGTTGCAGAGGAGCTCCAGGGGGTGGCTTCTGTGAGAAGCTTGTCCCATGTCTGACAGAGCCAACCCCATCTGGGTCCAAGCTGTACCTACTATTGGCCAAGGCCAAGCCCATCAGCGACGGTGGGAGCACCTCTGGGATAATGTATTTAAGAAGGCAGTAAAACTGCTGCACAACAGAAACTGGGAGAGAGGAGTGATATTATGTGAGAGAAACAGCCCAGCCTACACTAAGCCCAGCAAAGAAGGAGTGGCANCAGAGAAACAGCCCAGCCTACACCAAGCCTGTCTCTTTGTCTCTCTGCCTACCACGGCCGGCACGGGGGCGAGACCCCGGGCAGCAGGAGGGCAAATTTTAGACTAGACTTTAAAAGCCGGCTATGCTACCTGTGGTTCTCCTTTATCTGGCCGTTGGATCCCTCTAGGGCGTGCAGCACATCCACGAAGCGTTTAGTTTGGACCCTCGGGACCCCAGAAGTAAAGGAAGGCGAGAACCCGAGACGCTGGGAGACCTGAAGGCGTTTATTCGTCCGTCTCCCGCAGCAGTCTGGCTGGGGACTCTCGCGTCTCCCTGTCCTGGGGACTGGGGGGGCGGGGCTTACAGCAACAGCCAATGGGGAGGGAGAGAACCCGGGGCCAACCCGACACTGGCATGGCGGGGGGAAGGGAGAAATCATATACATTTGTATAGGGATATCATACACCCGAGGGGAACTGGGGAGAACCAATACATATTTGTATACAGATACCATAAACCAGGGGGGTTCTCTCAGGCGCAGGTCTGTCCCCCCAAACCCTGGGCTGGCAGGTTTGCCAGGACACCCCAACACAAGCCCAGCAAAGAAGGAGTGGCACAAGGTGCTCCTGGCGCCTGAGCAGAGATTCCCCTGCAGCCCATGGTGTAGACAGCCCATGGTGAGGCAGCTGTGCCCTTGCAGCCCATGGAGGTCCACAGTGGAGGAGAGAGCTGCTGCAACCTGTGTAGGACCAGTGCTAGAGCTAGTGGATGACCAGAGGAGGCTGGGACACTGTGGGAAGCCCACACAGGCATAAGAAATGCCTAAAATCTAAAAAATTTGCATCACTAGAATCCTGAAGGAATTAAGATGCAACATCATAGGACAAATTCTGAGTCCTGAAACCAACATTCTAATTAATTGTATATCCCCATATTCCAAAGGTGTAAATGGCAAGGCCCAAGCATCTAAATATGGTGGCAAACTCACAACTTCTGTGGCTTCTGGAAAAAGTAAAAATCCTGCAATGAATTAAGCAGAACAGAAGTAATATTTTTAAGAGACAGTAACACTATGTATCATGTGACTTGGGGAAACAGTATATGTTATACAACAGTAGATTGCAGATCTTCCACCACTATTTACTTGCTCCATCACCCTGAAATAATAACCTTCACCTTTGTTCTTCAGCATTTGTGAGCCGTGCTCTGACCTGAACTAAAATTCAGTGCCGAGGACAGCAGATTAGCTATTGTTAGCTGAGCAAAAAGACTATGCTCACATATAGCACTGCAATGTTTTTTGTATGGAGGAAGACAAATTATAATGGAGAACAACTGCCATGGGCGAATTTCCTTGCATGCCAGTTTCTGAAATGGAAATTTTGGTTATAATTGACAACAGCATAACTACTCAACTATTGTTCTCCCTCTAACATTGATTCAGATTGCACTTTTTTTTTTTTTTTTAACTTGCCTGAAAAGGTAATGCTTTATCCTTTGTTACATATGCTGCATGAATTCCTGGCACTAAATTAATGAGTCGTTTGAAATGTCAGCTAGAGATGAGAGGCTATGAAGTCAGGTGGAATCCTGTGAAGACAAATCTCTGGCAACACTTTGAAGTCTTGTCTTTCTTGAATCCTTGAAGGAATATTAGTGATTAAAAAGTTGGTCATGGCATTCATTTATTACAAAACCCATATGCACACACACAGAGTTACACACGCTTAAGGATATTTTAGTTCTGATTGTTTTACATTCGAGTGATAGAAACTATCTCACTTCTAGCCAGTGTATTGCAGTCTTTGAGATTTTATTACAACTAAGTGTAAGTAACCGGTAGGTAGTTTCTAAACTGATATCAGGAAATATTTTACATCTGTACAATGTATTCACTTTATCTATAATTTAGTCAGCACTCATAAATCTGTCTCTTCCTCTATCAAGAATGTTCTGCAAATCCTTTAAATAAATGAAAGCCATACACCTCAAGGAAAAAAAAGTACATAAAAATGGGGGAACAGGTGAAATAGAAGAAATTAAAGTACTTCAGCACTTCAGAAATGCTGAAGAATTGGAAATCTGAACTTGAAAGTTTGACTTCTCTATAGACTCTTGTAGAAATCTCAGGTATACTTCTAGGTCACCAAAAAATCTTCAGGGACTGAGGGAAATGTCATGAGATTATGTGATCTCAGTACTATCTCTACATTCTTAATTGCATTACTTCAGAAAACTGCTGATAAAGAACCTCACTCAGCACAGCATACATGGTACCAGAAAGATGCACCAGTATTAGTGGTTCTTATTAAGAATGAATGATACCCCTACATTTAATTAGTTTTGTTTATTACTCTCTTTTTTCCTATGACTTGTCTAGCATTGCCCAGACAGTGGACTGGATCCCTGTAATTTTATCTACATGTAGATGTAGAGCTATAAACAAACAAAGGAAAATATTGCTGCAACAATTTCGATACAATGAATAAAAAGAATAAAATAAAGCTGTTCCATCAAAAGTCTTGCTCATGTTGAATAACTTATTTAAAAAAAAAGTGCAGTAATATTCTTTTTTTCCCATTCCTTTCCCCCTGTGCTCTGAAGGTAGGGAAAAAAAACCCCAAGTGTTTGAATCTGATTTTTAATTAAAAAATATTCTGTTTGATTATAGCCAGAGACAATAATCCAGATATTTCTCTATACTCTATCTCTCTTCTTTTTCCCCCCCCCGCCTCCTGGCCCCTTCTTGTCTTTAAATATTTCAGGTGTTTGATTATTATTCTGTTAGCAGTTCTGCAGGTTTGTCTTTTGTCAGTATGTCAGTGAGTTACTTTAATCAATATGCTTTAAAAAATTCCCCTTTATTCATTTTCTCTGTCTATTGGCTATTGCTTATCAGCAAAGCAAAGAAAATTACCCTTTCTGACAGTCATTATAGATTTAGGGCTTCTCTTGGCAGCTGCCTTCAGAGCATATCCAACTACTTCAGTGTGGAGTTCTCCATGGGCTGCAGTGTGAATCTGCTCTGATGTGGCCTCTCCATGGGTTAAAAGGGGACAACCTCATCACCACGGTCTTCTCCGCAGGCTGCACAGCAATCTCTGTTCTGGCACCTGGAGCACCTTCTCCCCTCTTTCTTCCCTGATGTGGTTTTCTTCAAGTCTGTTTCCCTCACGTATTTCTCACTCCTCCCTCCCAGTTGCCACTCAGCACTATTTATCCTTTCTTAAATAATGTTTCACAGGGGTCCTACCAGTACCGTTCAGCTTTGGTCCAGTGAGTCTGGTCCACCTTGGACACAGCTGAAATTTGCTCTGTCTGACACATATGTTTCTGGTCTCTTCTCAATAGTCTCAATAGTTTCTGCTCTCCTTTCACAGAAGCCATTGCTGCACTACCAAAACTTTGTTATGTAAACCCATTGCGACCCAAGTTCAACAGAGTTTTGATACGGCTGATTTACAGGTCTAGACCTCCATAACAATGCTTTTTTTCATTCTTTTCATAATGTCACATTTTAATTGCCTATAAATGAATTGAATAGTAACACCCCTCCACACCTTAGCCTGAAGTAGAAAAATTCTTTTGTTGTCTTTTTTGTTAGTATTGATGTTGAAATGGGGACTGGGCTATATTTTTGTGATAACTAGTGAAGATCTAAGTTGAACACGATTTTACATTAGCAAGCCACAGAGTTTATATTTAATTTCTTGTCTTCTGCTTTCCTCCAAACTTGACTAAAATGAACTATAATATCCCTTTCCACCACAATCCCTTGGTTGAAGGTTTTCAGCTATTATTTACTACAAATACGTCATGAATCTGGATCTTCATTTTCTCTGTCAAAGTGCTCCTCATTTTTGCCTCCCATCCTTGGTTGTTACGGTCATGCACAAAGAATGTCTATTAGCAGAATACACACAGCACACAGTACAACTCTGGCTGACATGAAAGTTATATGGACTCCAGCAAGGTATGAAGCAAAGCATCAAGATTCTCCACCTGCACAAGGCACCTTACACACTTCTGCTGGTGTAGCAGCATCAGTCCACACAGAAGGTTCCACCACTGTGAGTCCTGGACTCTATCTTTCAACAGTGCTGCAGAGCAGTCAGCTGCCACCAGCTCTATTGACTTGGGTGCTTAGTGATCTGCTTCAACAGCACCCAAATTAAATATTTTGGTTTTTTTCTTTCAAAGGTTGTATACCTTTTTCTGCTGTTGCTTTTCCTCTTGAATCCCTGATCTACTAATTATTGCATCTCCATGGGTTCTCTCATAGAATCATAGAATCATTAAGGTTGGAAAAGACCTCCAAGAACACTGAGTCCAATCTTTGACCAAATACCACCATGCCCACAAAACCATAGCACTAAAGTGCCATGTCCAGTTGTTTCTTAACACTTCCAGGGATGGTGACTTACTCTCTAGTCCCTTCATCAGCTTCTTTGCCCTTGTCTGGACACACTCCAGCACCTCAATATCTTTCCTGTAGTGAGGGCCCCAAAACTGGATAAATGATTTGAGATATGGCCTCAGCAGGGCCGAGTACAAGGGGACAATCCCTGGTCCTGCTGGACACACTACTTTTGAAACAGGCCAGGATGCCATTGGCCTTCTTGCCTATTTGGGCACATGCTAGCTCATGTCCGGCCGACTGTCAAATAGCACCCTCAGGTCTTTTTCCACTGAGCAGCTTTCCAGCAACTCTTCCCCAGCCTGGAGTATTGCAAAGGGTAGGACCCAACATTAGCCTTGCTGAACCTCATGCCATTGGCCTTGGCCCATCTATTCAACCTGTCCAGATCCCTTTGCAAAGCCTTCCCACCTTCCAACAAATCAACACCCCCACCAATGTAGTTTCATCTGTGAAATTACAGAGGGTGCAAGTCAATCACCTCCTACAGGTAATTGATACAAATATTAGCCAGGAATCTCTCCAATTTTGTCTTTTAACCTTTCTGCAGGCCTTCTGATGCCTATTTCTCATATCTCTGCAATTTTATCATCTGTCTGAGCCAAGGTTGCAATATTGCGTGTATGAGATCTTAGCCTCGGGTCCATGGTATGCAGGCAACTGAATGCCTGTGGCAGGCAGGGAAGGCAGTCAAAAGGTTTCACACTTGTACTAGCACATCTTATTCTAGTATCTAAGCCTCCTTAGCATGTCCCTGGGGAGGTAGACAAGCCGAATCCACTCCCAGTGCTGGTAGAAGGTTAACCCATTTGTCTTCAATATTGTAGTGCACTGACCCTTGCTGAATGCCAGGAACCCACCAAAACCTCTCTCTCACTCCCCTCTGCAACTGGACAGGGGAGAGATGATATAAGGAAGGGTTCACGAGCTGGGATAAAGACACAGAGAGTTCACTCATCAAATACCATCACAGATAAAACGGATTTGAATTAGAGATATTAATTGAATTTACTAGTAACACAATCAGAGCAGGAAAATGAGAAGTAAAATAAGGCCTTAGGAACACCTTACCCCCTACCCCTCCCTCCTTCCCAGCTCTAACTCCCCCCTCAGCAGCTCAGGGAGCCAGGGAATGGGGGTTACGGTCAGTTCATCACTTGTTGTTTCTGCCAGTGCTCAGTGAGAAGAGCCCTTCCCCTGCTCCAGTGTGAGATCCCTCCAGCTAGAGACAGTTCTCCACGAACTTCTCCAATGTGAGTCCATCTCACAAGCAACAGTCCTCCATAAACTGCTGCAACATGAGTCACTCTTCCATGGACCGCAGTCCTTCAAAGACAGGCTGCTCCAGCCTGGGTCCTCAACAGGGTCACAAGTCCTACCAGGAAACCTGCTCCAGTGTGGGCTCCTCTCTCCACAGGTCTGCAGGTCCTCGCCAGGACCCTGCTCCAGCACAGGCCCCCACGGGGTCACAGCCACCTCTCAGGCATCCACCTGCTCTGGCATGTGTCTCCTCCATGGGATGCAGGTGGGTCTCTGCATCCCTGTTGACCTCCATGGGCTGCAGGGGCTCAGCTGCCCCAACATAGGCTTCACCTCAGGCTGCAGAGGAATCTCAGCTCCAGCACTTGGACCACCTCCTTGCCCTGCTTCTCCACTGACCTTGGTGTTTGCAGAGTTGTTCCTCTCATATATTCTGACTCCCCTCTTTTCTGGCTACAATTACATTTGCATAATAACTTTTTTTCCCCTCTTAAATACACAAAGTTGTTACCATTTCTAATTGGTCCACCCTTGGTCAGCAGCATGTCTGTCTTGAAGCCAGCTGGCATTGGCTCTGCCAGATGTAGAGGAAGCTTCTGGCAGCTTCTCACAGAAGCCCCCCTTGCTGCTCCCCTGCTACCAAAACCTGGCCACACAAACCAAATACAAGTACATAGCAGGCGAGTAGAGAAATTGAGACAGAACTATTAAAAAAAAAATTGAAAATAAATATTTCTATTTGGCATGTAAAATTAAGCAATTTGTATCTCCATGGTAACTAATTACTACCCTCTATTTGATTGATAACAGGCTTACTGTCATAGATATTTTTTAGTTATACTTGTAACTAATTTTCGGAAACATAAGTATTGCGTTCAGACCTCTAATCACTTATTATGAATTTGTAGAGATATAATTTGAAAACAAGCCTTTAAGAGTTTTCTCCTCGTTTTAAATTCAGTTAATATAGCAGATCTAAAAACTGTTTTTTCTGCATTTGTACTGATTGCAGTAATAATAAAACTAATTGCCTGTAATCCAGTAAAGTATAATTACACCTAGCTTGATTTAGACAAAGATGTAGATATTTCATAATTAGATCACATGAAGCATTATATGAATAATTCATAAGAAAATATGATTAATGAGATCATTTTGTAGATTTAGTTTAAACAAATATTTCAACTGAGTTATGGGCACAGTGTGTGAGATTCACCTTATCTGACTTTACCTGTCAAACAAATAGTAATCTAAGTCTAAGCTGGTGTCTTACTTACCATCACTAATGAAGAGTAGCCAACAACACACGAGGCAAGGGAAAATACCGGTCAGGTCTCTTGTTCAGCTTAAGATAGCATTAATTAGCATAGGAAAATATCTACACTGTAAAAGTCTTCAGTCAATACCTGGCACCACCATTAAATAACATTCCCCACAGCCTTTGGAATGTTCATCAAGAACTGGAAAAGTATTACTTGACTGGTCTATATAAATCATAAGATTTTTTAGTTTCATCAGTTCCGTATTTGATAAGTGCTTACTATCCCAATTAAAATTGATTAAAGAATCATAGATTAGATACTAAATTTTAATCTGGTAACTGATATTAGTGATCATAATTTAGACTCAAAAGAAGCAGTTATTTCAAAAGCAGCCCTTGCTTTGAAGTAAAGATGCTTTAAATGAGATATGCAGTATAAGATACTTTGCTATAAAACTTGCAAAACGCAAGTGTTTAAGCACATTTTAATATGAAGTTTTCCTCTGTGTTTAAAGAAGTAATGGGTTTGCTTGCTTATGTTTAAGTTCTAAAGGAAAATAGTTGGAAGGTGTGAGGTTTTTTAAATTTTATTTTTTAAATAAAGTAGATGACACTAAAATTATTTTAAAGACAACTAATTTTAAAATTTGTGATCCACTGATTGCATATTGAATCGGTTTCTGCAGATGTTAGAAAGATGACACTCTAGCTATACAACAGGGAGATAGTTTGGATTCAAATTACAGTTTCAGAGGGCTGAAAAAGTGACCTTTCCTGTTCATTCTTTATTCTATCAGGACTCCTCTGTGTGAGTCAGTTAGGAGAAGACAGCATTTACTTTACATTTCCCTTACATGAGAAACTTTAAAGTGTGCATGTCTTGCCAATTTGAGGAGCCAAGTTTACCTCATATTGACTGGACCAGTGGTTTTCCTCTTAATCAGATTTACCATTTCTCAAGAACTTTGAGGACTTTTACTTTGATTGATTACTTCATTTGAAGGCTTCTAGCATAGCTTTTTGGGAATGCAGTATTGTAGCTGCTGCAGCCACTAAGTTATACGTCTTTCACACGTTTTGCTGAGTATTTGCTCTTTTTCTTATAAATGTGAATTTTCCTTTCAATAAACACATATTTAGTTGATTTTAATTAATTTAGCATAATATGTATAAAGATTGAAGACTTTCAAATTGATAGAGAGTAAATTAGATGGACTAAATCACAGTGGAGAAGTTATACTCAGAATTTCTGTCAATACATAAGATCTTTTAAAATAAAATTCAAAATATAAAGTCAACCTGTCACGTTTATTTTTTTCTTTGAAAACCCTTAAAAGTTTAAATAAATGTTGATATCAGGATATTTTTTCAAGTGATCAAATGCCAATAAAGTCTGAGGCTGAACTTCTAGAGTCTTCTAGACAGGTAGATGACTGTGGCTCATTTAAATTTTTTCCAAGTTTCCATTCTGTGGTGCTTGTTCAAGACGTGTTCATTCAACTGCAAGAGAATTAGTGTAGCTAATAACTTGTTAGAAAGCTTTTCTCTAAAAGGAATATGTGCAAATAGTTAAGAATAAACTGTAGCTGGACATCCCTCACATCACCGATTTATGACAGTAGACTAAAGATTTGGTTTCCTCAGTTCAGTATATAATACTGAGGCAGAGAAAAGCAGTTCCACTTCTGCTCCTTTCCTCATCTCACTTATCAGGGTAAGCAGTCTGTTAAGAACCAGATCTTCAAAAGCATGTAGGTGCTTAATTCACTTTGTTGGTTAAGAGAGACACCTAAATGTGCCTGAGGGATCTGATCCAATGTTTGCTTCTTTTCCCTTGCTCCTACACTGCACTGCATGCTGTCATTCCAAAAACTTATCCTTGTGGTGAAATTACAGACATAACTGATACCAAAAATGATAGTTATATTTTTACATTTAAAGTTCCCATAATGGCTTCTATTCTGACATAAATAAATATAGCTTAAAGATTTAAATAATTTGGTGGAAGAAGGCAATACTTTTTATAAGACTCTCATAGTTAAAAGAAACAAACTTACTGTTAAAATTAATGGGCATATTTTGGCTCAGAAAATGAAACTTGTTTAAATTTTAATGGTGCTGAGAACTCTAGTCATTAACTTCACAATATGTCCTACTTAAATACCACATCTTTCATAACCATCAAAGGTCTGAATTTGATTTGCTGAGACACTTCTGAAAGAACTCTGTAACTATTTTTATAAATTTTCCTCTTTGCTAAGAGTGTACTCTGTAAAGTACAGGCAGGAAGGCTGCCTGAAAATAATTGATAGATTGGTACTGCTAATGCATTAACTGATAGCTGAGTACAGCAGAAAGTCATTTTGGATAAGGAATCATGTATTTTTTATGGGTTTTTTAAAGTTTTCTTGACAGCATCTTACACTAAAAAGTTATTCTTTTGTCTCGGTGCACTACCAACAGGTGTGCTTAAAATAGCTCTTTCTAAATCTAGCTTTCATTCTACTTGAACCCAAACCACACATAAAAGTATACACCTTCTAGTCACTCATTTTAGCAGAAAGAAAGTAAATTAAAGAGTGCTATCACTACATTTAATGACAAGGACAGATTTTTTTTTTTAAATTATTATTTCTATCATGATATCTCCCTCCCCTTTTCTCAGTTACTTCTATTTTGTAAGAAACGTCATACTTACAAAATACTTGTCATACTTCAATCCATCTGTCTGGGTTGATATACTTTCACTTTATGATGATGAATTTCATGTTACATTGAAGTATTCATTAACATAGAAACAAATTAAATTATAAAAAAAGAAGGAAGGAAGATAATAAAAATCTCTTACTTTTTATGCAATTATCCTAGAATACCACTTTCTTCTAAATGAAAATACAAATATTTCAGACAAAGAGGGATAGCTGAGTCTAGTGGAATTCCCAAATATCTCTTCCATAAATAAGCATCTGTTTTCAGATATAAACACCAAAGATGGTGTTCAGGACAAACAAAAGTTTTAAATCTCTTGTGGACAGCAGAGTATAGGTGGGTCTTTGTTCTCTCTCAAAAAGTTATGAAGTCTGCCTCTTGCTGTGCATAGAGTTATTTTGCTGTTTTTCAGCTGGGTTTTCCATAAAATCTTCTGTAATGAAGAAGGAAAAGTGGGGCAAGATTTTCTGAAAGAAATACAAAAAAGGAGGCATAGAGGGAAGCCAAGTTATGATGCCTAAAAGAGGGAAAAACCTTAAAGGATGAGAGGGAACTATCCTTTGAAGTATAAAGTTGTAGCATGATCAAAAGCTCACTGGAGGTAATGGAAAGATTTCTATTGACTTCATTGGCCTTTGAATTCAATGTAGTTAAGAGGAAAAAACCAAACTTTTCCCCTTTTTCCCCATCAGCTCCTTAGTTGTGCTGGGTTAAGTCATAATAAGCAAACAACATAGAGAGTCAGGAATGGAGTTAGAAATCATTGATTTTATTTGAATAAAATGAGCAAAAGTAATTAATTTATAGCATAATTTTTAAAGGAATTTAATTAATTTAAATATTCTGTGTACTATTTCAGAGATCCAGACATTAATAATTTACTATCATTTTTGTGGGAGAAAAATAGAACAATTTTTGCACAACCTTCTCTAAGAGTTTGTACAGATTTTTATAACACAGCTTTTCAAAAATACAAATTTTTTTCTTTTAAGACTTACGGCCTCTTTCTTCCTTCTAAAGCTTTTCTAGTAGACACAAAGTATACTCATTGATTTTAATGTCCTAATGAATATAAATATTGTAGCTTCATTTTCATGACAACATCTGGCTGCTGGATAACTCCCCCCATTCATTTCTCAGACCACTTTTTCAATTAATTTTGAGAAACATTCTGGATGAGGCCTTTTAAAGATAATTTACAGCCATAATACCCCTGTACTGTTTACAAATATGTTGTGTGTCTCTTTAAAACTTCTAAATTTTTGAAGAAAGTTTTTGTTCAAAGAGCTTTTTTATAGAAATACCTGTTCCAGAACCCACAGTTGCAGTTGGACACTTACACAGTCCATCTCCTTGGCATTGCTATTACCAAAGAACTTGAACACGGCCCCAGATTTGATCAGCTTTTAAAGTGTAATTATTCCCAGTACCAATATCTAGGAAAGAATGATCTTGAGATAATTCCTTTTGTAATCTTCCATTTTAGATAGTAGCATCTGATATTCCCCTAGAATGACTTAGTTACAAGCAAGAGGATACTTGCACATCTGCACATCTACTGAATATGACCACGGTTCTCAGGTGTGACTTTCTCCTGAGTTCTCTTTTAATGGAAATCATGGTATTGTATAGTCAACATTTTTCGTCTACAAAATGCAGCAATTCTGTCCTTGCTCTTTTAAAAAATATTACAGAGATGTGGAAAAAAAATGAGAGAAGAAGCAAATTATTCAACCTGCAAGTCATAAAAAATGAACAATCACCATATTTGGGATCAGCCCAGCAAAATTTAGTCTGTTGTTTAGGCTCAGCAACATTTAGTCCAAGAGTATGTAATTCTGCTAAACTACCCTTTCCCTCTAGCCATATCTGAATGATGGAATGGGGCTAATACGTTCTAGCTACAAAGGATTTTGTGTTTTTTTATATGGGACTGGACTTCTGTTTTATTTGTACTGCTTAACTTTAATTTCTATTCCATCTCTTTTAAAAATTCCTCCAATTCTGAAGACATTATACAGTTGCAGAAAGAATAAATATGATTTTTTTCAATCTGTAAAGTTTCCAGAGTTTCAATTTTGAAATGTTTGGGTTTTTTATACACTATTTTTTCATAACTAAATGCAATGTAACAAACTATGTCCTCCTGTCCCCCCTTTATCTTGCATTTTATGGAAATATGACTGCCTGATCAAGTTGCTTTTAGCTGGTAAGTTTCTTCTGCTGCCTTCAGTACTTCATAAGCTCATTGACTATTTAAATAAGACAAGACAGCTGGTTGAGGTTTGTCTGTGTGTTTGTTCCACAAGATATTTTGTATAAAAACTATGTAGTCAGAGGGGAGAGAACAAAAACTGGTTGGATGGAATTAGAATCCTAGTCCTGAACTAATACCATGGTAGGCACTAGATAATTCAAAGGAAAGAAAAATGTTTTAAATGTCTCAATCACAGGGAAAAAAGCTTCTTTCAGAGATTGTATTTATTCTAAAACAGGGAATACAAGGGAAAGTAAAATAAAAATATGTAGCAAGAATCACTTGGGGTTTCTGAAGCATGAAGCATCAAGCATGTCAGCTGTCAGTCCATGTCAGGTCCAGGCAATTGAGCTGCAGTTAGTTGCCTGACAAGAGTCAGTCAGGAGACAAAGAACCAGCCTGTTAGCCTGACTGGTGCTTTATTCTTTGTTTATAAAATCCATCACTCGTTGACTTGATGGTGGTTTTTCTTCTTCTGTGTGCTACTTGATGGCAGTTGCACTCCTAAGGTTTTCACTCCTATTCCTGTCTTAGCTTTTTTGATTTTGGGGCTTGGGAGTTTGGTTTATCTGTTTGTTTTACCTCATCTTTGCAAACATCATCCATACTTTCTGACTCCTGTCTTTGACATTTTGTCCTTACCCTAGTCCTCCTTTCTCCTTGTCTTCATTGGTATCTTTTTATTCCTTGTTCCAGGAATGGGGACAGTGACTCCAACAATGCTGTCTTTCCCTTCAAGTCAGTAAGCTTTTTTTCTAGAATCTTATAACAATATACTTGTTAAGCATAGTTAATAATAAACCAGTACTGTTGAACTGACCAAATAATTTGATAACTCCTTGCTGTACTTTCTATACTTCGTGTATTGTTGGGAGGGTTTTTTGTTTGGGTTTGTTTTGGGTATTTTTGTTTTGTTGGGTTTTTTTTAGGGGGGGGTTGCTTCTTTGTTTGTTATGTTGTTGATGTCATTGGGGTTTTTGATGGTTTTATTTTCCCATTAGGTTTTTAAATATTTTCATGTTGGAGTTTTTTGGAGTCTTTGCTTTTGATGCTCTGAATTATTAATGATTTCAGTTTTCCTGGTGCCTGTAACATTATTTTCTTGTTCTTCGACAGATTTTCTCACAGTTCTTTTTCAGCAATCTCAGGCAAAACTATGCACTTTTGCCATAGCAGAGATGGGCCTTGACTCCTTGATACTAAGTAGGCCAAGTGCTGTAGAAACAGGAGTTTGCAGTGGTTTTATGGAAAGAAAGACGTTTCTGGTTCTCCTGCGTACTAAGGCCAGCAGTATCAATGTTCAAAGTAGAGATAAATTGTCTCAGCCACTCTTAACCATCTTGAGTTTGCAGCAAGCAGTTTTGATGCTCATAGCAAGGGTCTTTTCCTACTTGTTCTTGGGGCTTAAAACATTTTTCATTCATATATGTTTCCTGATAAAGAGTTGCGCACTAGGGCACACAACATCAGATAGCTGTTCTTTGTTATGCAACAACTGCTTAGGTTTATCAGACTATATAAAGTTTTTCTGACCTTAAGGTAGAACAGGCTGGGTAACGGTCACTTGACTACTAAACCATTGCTAGGTAAAACAGTTTCAGACCAATATAAGTCCACATAAATTCCAAGACCTTTCACTTTCAGGTTGGTATAAGTTAAATTATACTACTAAACTTCATTCAAATATTATTCTTACTGTACACAATAAGAAGGGAAAAATGTGTGGGGAGTTAGAAGTTACTTAGTGGTAAGAAAAAATATTTTAATATAAATTTAAATAATGTATTTACAATAGCAAGTGTAATTAAAATACATGAATTTAGATCAATTATTTAATTTTAGTTTAATTGGCTTCACATGTAACTTACAGTATCTGTAGATATGAACAAATTCTAGAGCACATGGATATGAAATACACATCTCAAAGATGGAAAATTTTGCTCTGTGCAGTAGAACATGAACTTGTCTAATTCAGACAGAATGTGATAACATGATAATCAATCATTCTCAGGCAAAGACCAAGTACCTTCTTAACATTTAGCCTTTAGTGCATACACATAAAGGTCACTGTATAATAGGTATTTTCTCCTACAATTCTGAATTCCAGTTAGATATGAATAACATTATTATGATTAAATATTTAATAGCAACTCTACCATGATCATAGTAGGTGAAGACAGAGCTAATAGCACAAATGGAACTGAACAAGATTTGGAAGCTTGTTTTGGACCATTTAAAATATGAAATGGTAGTCCCAAATGAAGTATTGATCTTTATAAGTTATTACAGGTTTCCTTTTAAGGTTAAGAATTTCATAGTTTAGGGAAAATATATATTTTTAAGCAAGTTAATTTGTGGAGTGGAATAGTGAAATGAATGGTATTCATTCTGACATAAAAATAGCTATCATTAGAAGAAATGCAGAGCTGTTCCACAGATGCAGAATAAACACAGTGTTTCTTATGTTTTCAACATCTTTCTTATTTATCTCATATATATTATGTGATTACAGGATATCCATGTTAAACAAAATTTGAGTAAGGTGCAAGGAAATCTGTTTTGATTTATATGACGAGAAGCAGTTGAGGAATTCGGGCTTGTCTAGTTGAGAGAGGAGCAGGCTGAGGGGTGACCTCAGTGCTTTCTGTAGCTTCCTAAGGAGGGGAAGTGCAGAGAGAGGTCCTGAGCTCTTCTCCCTGGGATCCAGGGAGAGGACACATGGGAATGACTCAAAGCTGCACCAGGGGAGGTTTAGGCTGAATGTTAGGAAGCATTTCTTTACAGACAGGGTGATCATACCCTGGAACAGGCTTCCTAAATAGCTGGTCAATGTCCCAACCCTGTCAGTGTTTAAGAGGCATTTGGACAATGCCCTTAACAACATGCTTATCTGAATTGGTCAGGCAGCTAGACTGGGTGATTGTTGTAGCTCTCTTTCAGCTGAGATATTCTTCTCTTCTCTTCTCTTCTCTTCTCTTCTCTTCTCTTCTCTTCTCTTCTCTTCTCTTCTCTTCTCTTCTCTTCTCTTCTCTTCTCTTCTCTTCTCTTCTCTTCTCTTCTCTTCTCTTCTCTTCTCTTCTCTTCTCTTCTCTTCTCTTCTCTTCTCTTCTCTTCTCTTCTCTTCTCTTCTCTTCTCTTCTCTTCTCTTCTCTTCTCTTCTCTTCTCTTCTCTTCTCTTCTCTTCTCTTCTCTTCTCTTCTCTTCTCTTCTCTTCTCTTCTCTTCTCTTCTCTTCTCTTCTCTTCTCNTTTCCATGTCCAAAGACATAATCTATTTCCTCTGTATTAATAATTTTGTCATTCCTCCCATATATTAATGTTTCATTTCCCAAATGGCAGAAATCAGTTCTTTTTTAAAATTTTTAAGATATTCCTAATATTGATACTGAATTCTTTATTTCTCTGACATTGAATTAATGCTACAAATGCCTGAATAAGAAAGTAGCATTTTCAAAATTGAGAGAAATTGATATTCACTGTTCAGTTAGAGTCCTTGACACACTTCAGTGTCCATAATCCACTTGATCTGAATGGAGAATTATTTGCCAGGCTATTTCTAATATATTTATTTACTCAACGTTTTTTATCTTAGTCTTTATCTGAAGGAGTAGTTCTATCTTGTGAGAGCGTCATGCCTAAAGCACTCCTACCCTTCACTTTCTCATAGACCAGAATCTTGAATGGAATTTGCCCAGGAAAAAGGAAACATCAAGTATGATTCTTCCTTATTATTTTCTTGTTCCTGTTTGTTTTTTTTTGCTTTTATTCCAGTGCATTTTTGCTTTCTTAGTTAAAATGTCTGGTAGGAACAAAAGCAGTGTCATGATTCTGGCCCACTTGAAGAAATGTGCCTGTTTAACCAAATAAAATTGATTCAGTAATAAATCTTCCAGGGAGATTGACGCTCTCACTCTAAGGGCTTCAGAAGAGAATCCTCTAGAAACACAGAGAGATTCAACTACAGTTAAGACTAAGAAACAGAAAGAAGGCAGTTTCTATGCTCATCTTTTGAAAAGACCACCTTAAAATACTCTAATGTTTAACAATACACTTCATTTTGATCCTCTCAAAAATATCGCTTAATTCATTACTTGACCACCTTTGGTTTATTTTCTCCCAGTAAAGGACATTTTACAGATTTTATTTCCCTCTGTAAAGTAGAAATCTCATGTAATCAATTTTTATAGTCCTATTTTTTAGCTAACATAATCTGGGTAAAGATTAATTCCTTTTATTGCATTGTGTTAGCACCATTTAGTCTCAGAAATGATGTATTTATATGTATTTAGTAAGATAGACTTTCTGCAATACATCAGTGGCAGACACATTCTGCTGGGAATGTGAGCTCTGCAAATACAGCATTGGCAGTGCAAGTGACAGAGCTACACACAGCACAAAAGCCCCTGTGGTTTGCAGTGCCACAACTAATTTCCTGTCCCATTTTAATTCACTTTCCACAGTAGCTTCCCTTTATATCGTTTTTACTGCTTTCACTTATTTGTACCAAAGTTTAATTTACATGGTAGTTTTAGACATTGTGCTAATAAAAGACTGCTTTTCTAATAAAGATACAGAATTTTAAATTATATTTCTTTAAATGTTGCCTTCTCAAGTACTCATATAACTGCAATTTTTTTTACTGAGGGTTTTGTGAATGAAAACTGTTACAGTTAAAAACCAGAATTGAATATACATTGTCAAAACCAAACAAGCACGTGACATAATTTTGTAGTACTTAATTGACAGCTTCAGTGGTAAATGTTGAATTTTGAATCTGTTGGCAAATTTCTTGTCTTACACAAAAATTTGTTTTATTTGCTTCCTTTAGAGGAATAGTGAAGTAAACTCAGCTGGACAGATATTTGATTCTTTTTACTAACCACACTTTGGCTTTTAATTCTGCTTAGTTTGGTCCCTTGTAGACACTACTGTGAGCTCTACCTATGGCGACTAGAGAGTTAGAGTCTTTATACAAATTCTGTATTGTTCTCAGTCAAGATAATCAGCTATTTATCATTATTCTTTATTCATTAAATGGGTTAAGAAAGATCTGACAGTCAGACATAAATTTAAAAGATAAGCAGAACTAAAACCTCCATGTGCTACACCATTCAGGAGGAAAAAAAGGGAACTGGCCCACCCTGCCTCCATTAATAAGGTTAAAGAAAGCCATGAGGTAATAAGCTGCCAAAACCTACTCTTCTAGCATTTCATTCATCCACAGTAAAAGCCTGAGGAAGGTTAGAATGATATTGCAATGTTATAAAAATACCTGATGTACTACAATTACATATTGTTGACATACTGAGGCAAAGCTTTTAAATTAGTACCTTAAATAAATATAGGA
Source organism: Struthidea cinerea (assembly GCA_013397865.1). Classification (NCBI taxonomy): domain Eukaryota; kingdom Metazoa; phylum Chordata; class Aves; order Passeriformes; family Corcoracidae; genus Struthidea; species Struthidea cinerea. The sequence continues at coordinate 873,442 of VZTI01004651.1, forward strand.
GATGTCACATGTATGTTTTTTTCTGTGGTTCTAAGGAAGAACTGTTTTATCTTATTTTTGCTCATTTTAAAACTTGCTGTCTTTAAGCAGCCGAGTTATTCACTTGTCTTCTTTTTTCACAGGATAGATATAAGCTCCTTCAGAAAGTAATTTACTTTATCCTAAAAGATGTTTCTGATCAGTGCGATGAGGATCCTCTTTAGTGTCTGTGGAGTCAATTTAGTTGAGGTGAGATGTTTAATTTTTAGATACCTGATGTAAAGTGAAACGAATCTCAGCTTCAAATACCACGTTCATACTTTCAACTTTTTTCAGTGTTTCTAATGTAATATCACTAGCTCAAGGCAAATACTTATTGAAAACCATAAGAAACTATTCCACCTCCTTAATATGAGTTCAAGTAATATCCAGTGTGTCTTTGAAATTGCAAAAAAAATTTCTTCTGATAATTACGTATATTTTTTGTTTATAAATACTTTTAGGGATTATGTGGTATTTATTTTCCTGGCTACATTCATGACCAGCAACTTTTTCTGTTAACAATACCCTGTTATCTTCTCCTAACATATTAGAAAACAATAAAATAAGTTTTATGATGTAAGATACACAAAAAATTCAAATCTATTTGCTATGAAATTTTTTCACATTATTTAATTGCACATATGCTTGAACAGATGTACTTTCTATATGTTATTGATGATTATTAAGGTTAAATATTGATTTTTATCATGTTTCACATTTTAAATATTATGTTTGTCTCAGAATTGCAAAATAGGTATCCAAAAAAGTGTCAAATTTAAGTACATAATCAATGGCACTTTACTGTGTGGTTCTGAACTCAATTACTTTGTGCCAAGAACAGCAGCAAATCTTTATACTGATGTAAGCAAAAAATGAGCTGCAGACACTTTGTGAAACTGAAGAATTCAACATAACATGCTAAGAACTGATCTGAAGCTTTAAAAAATTCTTTAGAGGCTGTGGATCATGCTGATAGTTAGACATCAGTCATGAAGTATAGTAATAGAAAACGTTTTGTAATAGCTCCAATTCTGAAGAACCAAGGATGACTGAATATAAGATGATAAGTAATCACTAGAAAAGCTTGTCTTGAAAAATAAGTCTTTCAATCCTAAAGAGGGGGTACCAGAAAAAAGGACTGTTCCTATCATGGATTATCATGGAACAGGGAGATTTATCCAAAAACCAGTTGGAGACCGAGAAATCATTCTAAAGGCATATAAACTTTAATTACGTTCTAAAGGCATATAACCTTTAGTTATATATAACCATATATTAGAAAAAAAAAATTCACTGTTAGGGTGGTCAGGCTTTGGAATAGGTTACCCAGGGAGATGGTGGAGTCACCACCCCTGGAGGTGTTTAAGAGGCATCTGGATATGGTGCTGGGTGATGTTTTACTGGTTTAGAAGTTACAGTGGTAGTGCTTGGGTTGGTGGTTGGACTTGATGATCTTAAAGGTCTCTTCCAACCTTGATGATTCGATGATTCAAACCCCACATTTCTGCAAAATTATTAAAAGATAGATACTGTGTGTGTTGGCCTGGAACTCAAGAGTTATATCAAGTTATCGAGTCAACTGTGTTAGCTGCCCAGAAATTGACAAGTAATAAAATTACAGTCTGGGGAGAGAGGAAAAATGCCTTTCATCAGATACCACCTATTAGAACCCAATGCTGTTACCTTCTCTGCAGAAAACTTTCAGGTCCAAATAATTACTGGGGAAAATACAATAAATAAAATCCATGTGTCTTACCTTCAGTTTCTTATCTTCTGTAAAACCTGGGCATTTACAAATAGAAAGAGATGACCTAATATGTCTTTGATTTGAACAAATCTATAATCAGTAAGTAAAAATGATTCCTAGATCAGGTCTAAAAGATGTCTGAGTGATCAGTTAAGATAAAGTGTGAAACCCTTCAATGGGTTTTTACTGGTGAAGCCATATGGTAATGATGAAAGAAAACAGACCAAAACACATTTCCTAGATACAATTTCTATTTGTTGCTGGCCTGACTGAAGGGGAAAATGAAGCACTATACCTCCCAGGACTGATAGCAGAATTTTAATATTAATTGCCTGCACTGAGAAATATCTATCACAGGAAGAGGAGTGCTAAAGTCACCAATGACATCTACAGTTACAAAGACAAACAGCAAGCAAACACAGCACATTATAATTTCTCTGGAAGAACCTGAACTCAAATGCAGTATTTTTTAGATCTACTTTTGTGGCCAAACTGTGAAAGGATAACACTTAGCCCATAACCTAAAACCTAGAAAAAATAGGAGTAGATTCTCATGAAAATGACCCAGTATGAATTCTAAATCTTGGTATTATCTAGAAGTCAGATATTTCAGCTAGAATTATTGAAGAAGTGACAGATATATGGAAACTAAAACTTGTATTTTGTATTTACAGAGCTACGTTCCAGAACTCTTTAATTTCTACCCTCTAAAACCTCACTTTAAAGTGGCTTGTGTACTAATACCTTTACATGTAGCTAATAATTATAATTTATTTATACTTCAGTGCATTACTGACCTATTTAAACTCACTTTCAATAAAAGAACTTAAAATATTTGTGAGACTTTCCATTAAAACTTAGAAAATAAATAGAAATAAGGAAATTCTGCTATGCATAAACACAGAGCAGAAAAACAATCAGAAAATAGTTATGCTTTTCTTATTTCATATGAAATACCTTGCAAAAAAAATTGTGGAGATTAGTATGGTTGCTAAACAGGAAGAAGTTATTCAAAATTTAGAAAGACGGTAAGATGCACTGAATGGATTGTAACATTATACTGCGGATGCCGCATTCTACTTAGGCAGAAGTGAAGTACAGAATAACTAAGGAGAGGCATGGAACATGATTATTAATCTGATACGAGTCTCTCAGACGGGGAGGATGAAAGCAGTTGAACTATTTGATTTATAAAATTAAGAATAGAAGCTTGCATCAAAAAGGTTGCACAAATTACAAAAAATATGTCAGGAACTATTATTTGCTATTGTCTATTCAAAGGAAAGACAGAAATAATACTTAGGAGATGGCAAGGATTTGGATTAGATTAAGTAGAATTAAAGAGTTTTCTTTACTCTTTTTTTTATTCCATTGTGGGCTGCAACTGGCAGGATTTGTTTCTTATTTTCATTTTCAGTCATTCTATTTAATTTGAAATGTCTATATTTACTTTCTACCAAAGTTATTTTCCTTTCAGTTCAATGTCAAATCTCTGAGACTGTAGCTATGCACAAATGAGGTTGTCATTTAAATACACATATGTATATATTTTTTGTTTATATCCAAAGTGAGAGTTTGGAAATAATAAGATCGGAAAAAATAAAAGCAGGTGGTAAGAAACAAGTTATTGTATTGTATATGCATTATCGTTTATTGTTAGAAAACCTCGTTGGAACCACTACTGATCAACCTGCAGGTGCATAAAGTAGAAAAGTGGTAACCTCAGAACCCCACTGAATTATTTCCTTGTCAAACAGCACTATTATTTCTCAAAAATCATGTACATCTAAATTCTTAATTATTGCAAAATAATTGTGGAATCATAGAATAACACAGGTTGCACTGGTGCTTTAGATGTCATCTAGTCCTTCTACCTGCTCAGAGAAGAGCCACTATAGATCAGGCTGCTCGCAGCTCTGACCAGCTGAGTTGTAAGCATCTTCAGGGGGGGAGGTTCCACATCTACAGCAGCTTCTCGTGCTGTTTGACCACCCTCAAAGTAAAACATCTCCAGATGTAATTGGATTTTACATATGGCAACTTGTGTGTCCAATGCTTCTCATCCTATGAGTGTGCATCTTCAGGAGGACTCCACATCTGCAAGATGAGTTTTCCTCCCAGACTTTACCTTTGCTCTTCAACTAATCTTTATGAAATGTCGCAATTCTTGCTGCTAGCTTGCATGCTCTTTTAATGGAGCCAGTGTCCATCCAGTGCAGCACTCCAGCCATTTGTACTATCTCAAGAAAACTTTCTAACCCCACTGATATCATAACTCTGCACAATTAATCAATTTTTAATTCCTATTCTGTTTTCCATACTGATGCATCTGTACTGCAATACTTGAAATGGACCCCTGGTCATTCAGTTTGCATATGAGGAGTGTGAGGGTCACTTCTTTACTGTGTTTCCGTACCTTCTTTTCTCTTTATCCACTTTCCTTTACCAAGTATCATTAAAAGCTCTGCTGTTTGGACTAGGAAACTTACTTTCAGAGATGATATCTCCTCACTTTGTCAGATGAGCTATTGTCCAGCTGTCCTCTTTTTTCAGGGAGGGTTCCCTGCATATAAAAGCTAAAGACCTGGCTGTGACACAAGATTTACAACCTTGAAAGAAATGTCTTCCCTTTCATCAGCAATCTAGTAAAATGTCACCCAGATTCCTATTCCTTTCACCATTACCTCACTCCTAAAATCCTGTTTGTTTTCTGCTGTGGCAAAGATGACACTCCTACAGTTTTCCGACTTATGGTATGGTCATATTTCTCTACTTGGCGTGAAATTCTTTTATCATCTTCCAAGTATCATGTCTCCAGTAGACACAATTTGAATTCCAGATTCTAACAGAATTTTGAGTTATGCAAGTCTTGACTTCAACCAGGGCTATTTCTATAATGCTAATTGAAAAAGATAAAATAACAGAAAGGGCATGCATGAAGATGTTCAATGTGAAACAGGTAATAAGCAACCTAATCCTAAATAATCAGACCAAATTTTTAAGCCATGTTACAGCTACAGTTGAAAGGAGTTACATTGTACTAAGGCATTTTACTGCTCATTTAAAAATTAGTCTCTTGTCTTGTTTTTGTTTGGTTTTGGGTTTTTTATTGCTTATTTTTCAATGAGACCCGGTGAGGTTCTTAACTCATAGCACATATGTACTTTTTGCTTAATTGGTGTTGAAGATCTGGTTGTGCCCGTAAATGCATAATTATTATTGTCAAGAAAAAAGTCATCTGGAGGTTCCCTTTGAGACAATCCTTAAAGTGAAATTATTAATGGCCTTATAAAAATATTGACAACTATACCTTAAAAAAAAAAATAAAAAGTCCCTGTAGACACTGCCTTGTGAGGCTGTGACCGTTTCATTTTGTCTTCACTGTGAGTTCAACACCCTCTCAGACCACTGATTATCAGAAAGCTCCTATCTAGAGATAAATGCATATACATGAACTGAAGCAGACACAGCAGTAAAAGGAAACAGCACTAAGGAAATATTTCTATTGTATTCAGCGCTTCAAAATGCCTGTTAGGTGCATATGTTTTACATGGTGAATAATATGGGCATTATTAATATTTCACTGTTCTTTCTTGATTTAAAGCTGAGAGCAAACAAATTAGTATTATGTAAAGAAGATAAAGAGAATTTGAATGTTTGGTTCATCCACTCCAAGATACGGTACATTCTAGGATTTAAGCACTCTGTAACCTGAAGGACTGCAGACAAACTGAAATGAACAAATTAAACAAATCTACTGAGGCTTAACATTGAAGGCATATTTGATTTGTTAGATATGGCATGATGCTTCAATATTCAAAGTTGTTTTATTTAAAGAGAGACAGTGTGTCATAGTTCAGGTCAAGATCTTTCCTTTACTAGTTTTTAAGATGTTGAAAAAAAAGAAAAAACCTTATCCTTATATTTCATAGGACTTGATGCATTTCTGATAGAGAAATGAAATAATTAATAGAAGGCTGTACATAATGTGAAAAGCTCTACAGACACATTTTCAGCATATTTCAATTTTCTGCTGGACTTTTTCAGTGGATTGGATGATCTCTCAGAGTCCCTTATGGCCTTCTTTTTCTGTCTTAATTGCATTTTATTTCTGTGCCCCATAGACTGGAAAATCTATATAAATTTACACCCTGAATCAAAGAATTGGAAATACTTTAAACTTAAAATATTCATAAATATATTTATGTGCTGGTTTACAAGAACTACTCTTTTAAACCAGGCTCTTATTCTGCTCATAAAAGACCTTATTCGATAAGGAAGACTTCACTCTTTTCTGAAAACTGGAAACTTTCAAAAATATTTAACCTTGAGCATACAATACTTAAGGTACTTAATATTCACACACAGATAATGTTATCATCACTTGAAAAATACTGATTATTAGCAATATTTTCCTTCTATCAGTTTGAGAATAATTTTACCAAAAAACCCCAAACCCCAAGAAATTTAAATTCAACTGATAGCCATGATTTAGTGAGTACCCCAGAACTAGATGCTTCACTGTGGTCTAATTGCAACAAAATGCTTACACAGTACCACTGGACATACACATACTCTTGAGTTTGATTCATCACTATACAGGTATCTACACATTTACTGTCTCATAAGAACAGACTAATAGAGAAAGAAAGAAAAAACTACCCAAGTATAACTGCAACCCCAGACACCTTGTCAGACACTACTTTCAATTAGTGTTTCTCTTTGCGTGACAACTATTCTCTAAACTAGATTGACCCAGGCTTGCAGTAAAATGTTGCTGTGCTACTCTAGAATGTATAGTCTCTCGTCCATTTGTTACTTAAATCCTGAACTTCAAGAAGGATCTGACACAACAGACCACCAAAAAAACAGCAACATGAAAATAACTTCTGTAACTGTACATTAATATTATGCCTTTCAGTACTCGGAGGGGACTACAAGACAGCTGGAGAGGGACTTTTTACAAGGCCAGATAGTGACAGGAAAAGGGGTAATGGCGTTAAAATGAAAGAGGGCAGGTGTAGAGCAGATATTGGGCAGAAATCCTTTTCTGTGAGGGTCATGACGCAGAGGAAAAAGTTTACCAGAGAAGTTGTGGACTCCCCAAACCTGGAAAGATTCAAGGCCAGGTCGGATGTGTTGTTGACCAAGCTGGTCTAGTGGAAGGAGTCCCTGCCCATGGCAAGGGGGTTTGAACTAGATGATCCTTAAGATCTGTGATTCTATAATTCTATGAGGTATCTCAGAGCTTGTTGGTTATATTTGGACTGGGTTTATAATAGTAAATTCTCACCTCACTCCTGTTTGAAAGACACTGTTAATAATTGATACAAAGGAGCAACAATCCAATCACAAATGTGCTCTAGATTGACTCTGAAGTTGGAAAGAACTCACTGAGAAGGTGAAAGAAAATGTAATGTCATGAAATGATGAAGTTCATAAATCAAGGGAAGGGTAGGGAATGGAAAGAAAAGCATAATTAAACCCAGATATTTTTACGAATGTTGTGTAATCTTTTCTTTTGAGAGTATTAGAAAAATACAGGCAAAACCCACCAATGCTTTTGCAGAATCTACCTTTGAGACAGAGTAGATGACCCTTTGAGCTTCCTTCTAGTCTTATTTGCATATCCATAGAATTTATGATTTGTGCAAAGAAATAGCATAGCCTCAATTAGTAGTCGTATGGACAATGCTACTTTCAGACAATGAGGTTTTGCAAATTAAGATCAGTCTGACTCCAGTCACGGGAAGTGGTCACATATTTTTTCTGTGGGTTTTGTCCTGAGATTAGAAGATATACTTGATTATCCCAAATAAGCTGGAAGAATTTTTTTTTTTTTTTTATGATTTTACATAAAGCTTTTTAGGCTTAAAATTCCCTGATTTTTCTGCACTTCTGCATAACTTTATTAACTAGAGAGAGAACTGTTTAAAGGATACACATAATTTGATCACATTTCAGTCAGGAATACTATATCTGAAAGCTGATTTTTCAGTTACAGTAAGGAAAAGTATATAATGTTCAGATCTGTTCTCTAAGGTGGAGGCTTCCGTGGCAAGGTAGAGGTGTTAACATTATTGCTTGCTGTTTAACAAAAATATGTTATTATACTTCTCTGTGGCTGGCTCTACAAAATAAATGTCAAAACAGCAAAACAGAAGCTGATAGACTTTTAATCCTGTTTGTAGCGTACAGTTTGCAAAGCTTTCCCAAGAGATCCCAAACTTTACTGGTTAATAGCACAGAGTGTACTTACTCTGAGCTGATTACACTCTGGTTTATAGTTACCAATTAGAGAAATCAATTACAGCTCCAAACTGTGTCAACAGTGTTTGACCTAATTTGATGCCAGTTAATCAGTTACATAAACAAATTCTGTTTATAGAACAAATTGAATTTGAGTTAAGAATATACAATATAATCTCTAGATCATATTTTAGATATAAAAATATAATTAAGTATATTATTTAGAATGACTTTATTGAAATGTAAAGGAGACACTTGGAAAGAAAGCATTTTTGGAGAAGCAAACAGCTTAGCACAGTAGCTACTCATAATCTGCTGAGAATCTTTAGCATTGAGCTGTTTTGTAAGAAAAAGTGAAGTACCACTTCAGCTCGTTCTTCTTTTAATCTGAAAGGATCAATTCTTATAGATTTAATATTAGTATTTAAAAAGCTGATCATAGCATTAGAACTAGGAGGTGTATGGGCACCCCTCTGCCAAATATGTGAGGTATTAGACAATTTTTTAATTTTTGTATTTTTGTACCATGATGTTGTGGTTGAGCTAAATAGATTTTGGAATTCATGGCAGACAAAGACTTTCATAAATACCTTAAGTTCTGAGAAGCACAGAAAAGATGAAATGTCCACATATATTTGTTTTTCTTGAATATCAAAAATTAGATAACAACTCACAGAAAACTGAAATCAGAAAAGGAAAAAAAGGTGCATGGCATAGGTTATGTACAGTGGCTTATAGTGTAATTGTCACATATATTTCCTGGATTCTAGATGTTCAGTATTTGCTAATTAATATATTTTATACTTAAGTGTTCTCTTTTTATCCCTTCCCCAATGATTTTTTTTTTTATGTTGTTACTTTCTAATAGAATGAAGGATATTGATGCGAGATATATGCACACACACACATACACACACGTACAAAATGAAAAAAAAAATCCTCTGTCTCTTTTCCAAGGCCTGAGATAAAACCTATTGCATTTGATGGAAAACTCCTATGAGACTTAAAGGCTTTCATTCCAGTGCCAAGTGGGATCTTAGCTGCATGCCTAGCACAAGTACTCTCTGAACCATTTAATAATGTTTCATCATCCTGCTCACTTACTCAGCATAAAGCGTTATTGGTCATATTCTTCATGTGGTGGCAAAACTAGCTTTCTGAATTGATTCTAGAGGATGAGAAGCCATGACATTTAAACAAGGAATTTCCTGTATTGTCGTACAAGTGCCATTTCCTTCTGAGGACAACATAAATATTTCCACTTGTTTCAAGGACTTTGCAATGAACACTACCTTTCTTTATTCTTCTCAAGTTCCACTGACTTTGATATATTACTTTTCATTGCCATCAGTGAGAAAAGTATCATGAGCTTATTTGTCACAACCATAAAGTCAGTAAACAAAGGCAAGTTAGTAAAGGCTGGCTCTGATTTGGTTTCCTTTCAGTCCACTCAGGAGAAAACAATGAGACATATTTTCATGACAATTTGAGGTTTACATGTGTACTGATAATGCAATTTCTAGCCTGTCTGAATGCAGCAAAATATGGTGTTCAGAGCACCTTCTTATTCATCTAGAATTTTGTGCTGGTTTTTGACAATGATAGAGTTAATTTTCTTCATGGTTGCTGTTACGGAGCTGTGTTTTGGATCTGTGCTGGAAATAGTGTTGATAAGGCAGGGATGTTTTCATTATTGCTGAGCAGTGTTCACACAGACCCAAGGTCTCTTCTGCGTCTCACCCCACCCACCTGGGCAGGGACTGGGGGTGCATGAGTTCAGAGGAGACACATCCAGGACAGCGGATCCCAGCTGACCAAAGGAACAGCCCAGACTGTATCACATCATTCTCAGCATATAAAGCTGGAGGAAGCAGGAGTGATGGTGTTTGTCTTCCTAAGCACTGTTATGTGGGATGGAACATGTTTTTTTGGAAATGGCTGAACACCTGCCTGCCCACAGGAAGTGGTGAATGAATTCCTTCTTTTGCTTGGCTTTCATGTGTGGATTTTGCCTTGCTAAATAATAAGACAATAAACTATCTCTGTCTCAACTCATGAGTTTTCTCACTTATACCCTTCCAATTCTCTCCTCCATCTCATTGAGGAGGCATAATTGAGCAGCTGGATGGGGCTTAGTTTCTGTCTGGGGTTAAATTATGACAAATTGAAAAGGATGCTGTAAGGAAAACTAGTGTAACAAGGTAACCTCTACTAAAGAATTAGGCTAATCTCTGAGTGAAAACAAGTTGTTTAGACAAATAATATTACATCAGAGTTGAAATAACATGAATAAGCCAAAATCTATACAGATGGAAAATGGAATAAGATAGGTAGAGCTTCAATTGAGAGATCTTAATAGTTGTTGCCAATACTACCCTTTACCTTCATAGTAAGTTTCTCTGACAATGGGGACGTTTCTTCCTAACTCCTTTCCCAACTGTCCTGCTTTTATCTTCTCTCTGACCACCATAACTAGACAGTTCACAAAAGCCCTTGAGATAATTTGAGTCATTGCAACCATGATTAAGCTAGGCTTTGGGGATTTCAAATGTGTGCAAAATACCAAAATACCTTGTGTTGTGCTTGTATTCCTACAATATTTGTGTAGAATTCACTTAATGTAAATACATCTAATGAAGAAACTACCCTTATGGTATATAGATACCCTCCTGAAACAACATGAAACGCTAAAGGACTGTGACTTAATCATACATTTTTACCCTAAGACTATAGGTAATCACCTCTGAAGGTAATAAAAAGAAATTCTGCTTCCTGTGTTGCCTCATGTTTCTAGAAAGATGTGTGAACTCCAGTATTCTAATCATTCTAAACTTAACTACATATTTTGTTTCAGCATAAATAGAGCGTCTTTCAACTGATTAAATGTTTCCTATCATTTTGAGAATCACTGTTGTGGCTTGAGGCAAACCTTGTACATCCTAAAGTAATAAGATATATAAACTATCAGTGTTTTGTCTGTCACAGTCCAAATAATATCAATATAAGAAACAAATCCTCAAGAGAATATATCAAATGTTCATAACTTTCTCTCATAATAATGTTTCTTTTACTATAATGTCTTACTAAGAGCATTAAACTGCTACATAAGGTGGAAAAAGACATGCCTTCAGCCATTTTTCTGGAGATATCACAGCTGAGCTTTCCCAAAATGCAATTATTTCCTCTTAGCTTCCTTCTCCTTTACTCTACAGATAAAGTACACACTATATTTGATTTTTCTGGGCCATTAATAATTCAAGAACTTTTACATTGCATTATATATAAAATCACTTTTGTTAATAAAAGCAGTGAAAGAGCAAAGATTTTATGTGTGGATGCCATTTAATCCTTTGGTGGACAGAACCTTGAATTCTGGAGTTAGGTACTGCATGGTATCTATAACATTGAACCAACTCCAGCAATCAGGCTGTGTCCATCAGAGGAGGAAAATATGAACACAACCGGAAAGGGAAAAAAAATCAGATTAAACAGTTTCTTTTTTTAATCCATTTCATATAATTGAATTATTTAAAACACATAATCAAACTGCTTTCCTAAATATGTTCGCAGAAACATAAATAACTATTTTCCACTTAAAAATAACATAAAGCAATTCTCCTTAAAAAGATTATTTATAATTGAATGGAAAAGCAGTACTATTTACTGTGTTATTGTTACATCCTCATGTCTCAATATGATAACATTTCCTTTTACAATGTTTCTTCTCTCCAGTTTAAGTGCTTTCAGACCAAGGAATAGAGATGCACAGGGTTAGAAATATTCTCATATTAAAGCAGAAATTAAGCTTCTACCACTTATCACTCTCCATCTCTCTCTTTTTCTAATATGCATTCTGGTCACTATTAACTCCTATTTTAAACATGGAAAAATATTTCTATAAATCCATACAAATAATATATAATATATATATTCATCTATATAAAGAGAGGTATACTAATTTAGTTTTGTTACAAGAAAATCATATTATTGTCATCTGACCTAAAAATCACCATTACTCTAAGTATTTAACATTTGAGGTAAGAAATTGTAAACCTACTAATACAAAACATTGATGATTTTTGAAATTATTAAAAGTAATCTATTCTATTCCACTTTCATTTTCAGAAGAGTTTTTACATATGTATAACAGAGCTTTATCCCTGAAGCTGCAATCATAGTAATTTAGACTTACTCAGTCTGGACATAATAAAAATTTCTACTTCAAAAATAATACCTAGTTAGGATTAATAAGATAAATCTATTAATGTCCTTAAATATTGTCTACCATTGTACATTTTTATTGTTCTAGAATTCTCATTACTGACAATTGGAAGAATTTTGCTACAAATTGAAGACCAAATTTATCTAACTTGATTTATTTATCTATCTTGTGCTGGCTACATGATTGTAATTAATGTGGGGTTTGGTCTCCAAACGCCATCTTCAATGGTGATATTTACGTATGTAATGTTATCGCCCTCAATGGGACAGCACATCCATTTTTTTAGGCTCAATCTATCTGCACTGCAGAGGTTGGATCATATTGTCACATTTAAGTTCCTGAAACTCGATAAAAGCAGGGCGAGTGAAATCACTGCAAAAAATCACATAACATATAGAGAATGAGAAGTTTTTCTGTAGTCCCCTAAGTAATATCATCCTGAGCAACAGCAACATTCACTTTACCACTATTGATCAAATTAGCTCAACTCTGAAGGATCTCTGAAGCTAAACAGGGGATTTTGGTATTTGGATTGAAGTAATAATAAAGACAAAATATACAGTAAAGCCAAACCCTCAATTGCAACATTTTATAGTTATTTTGGAAAGAGGCCAGTAAGGATTCATGGTAACAATTACAGTCATTTTGATTTATTTGGCTTAGTTTCCTATAAGTGTCTCTAGACAGTAAACCACAGTTTTGAGAGTATAAGGCAGTTAAGAGTAACAGCTTGTAAGTATTAAAGATTTTGTACTGCTTTCTCTCTGCTAGGGAGAGCACTGAACCTAGTTTCTATGCCAACCTAATACTGAATTTCATATTGTACACCAGATGATTTATTAACTGATATTTTTCTTAGAGATGTGTCACGCAAATTTGTACCTCAATATATTGTAGGATAAGGATTTATCTAGTACATCTGCAACCTTAAATTTTAGAATTAAATGATAAATTTTCAATGATCCTATCTTTCAAAGAAGTACAACCAAATACAAATTTGCATACATTGCAAATCCTGGAAGCCATTTACAGACATATGAACACAAGAAAATCATCGAGGTTTGCCAGCATGAATTCAGTAAGGGGAAGCCATGCCTGACCAATTTGATAAAATTCTCTAAAGAAATGACTGGTTTAATAGATGACATGTCACAGAAATAGCACTAGATAACTTCCAAACCTGAAAGTTTCCATATAATCATATAATCATATAATTCAGGCTTATGTTAGATTAAAGTGGTCATGTGGAGAACATCTGGTCCATCCACCTGCTCAGAGAAAGGCCTGCATAGATCAGGCTGCTCGGAGCTCTGATCGGCTGAGTTGTGAGCACCTTCAAGGATGGAGGTTCCCCAGTTTCTTCAGCAGCCTGTCATGGTGTTAGACCACCCTCATGGTAAAAACATCTCCAGATCTAATTGAAATTTCCTATATGGCACCGTGTGTGTCCATTGCCTCTTGTCCTATCACTGTGCAACTTCAGGAGGACTCTGCATCTGCAAACCTTTCCCTGCTTTGCTCTGGCACTGAGTAGCTGAAACATAATTATATCTCTTCTTGCCTTAGACCCACCTCTCAGCTTCTCCTCACACATCATGTACTCCAGCGCCTGAGCATCCTGGTGACCCTTGGCTGGATTTGCTCCAGTACATCAATATCCTTCTTGTATTGGGGAACCCAAAACTACTCTCCCAAGTGCTGAATGGAGGGGAGGAGTCACCACCCTGCACCTGATGGCATTACTCTAACTAATTCATCTTGTGATGCTCAGGATGAGTTTCTCCCCTACAAAGCTACACTGCAGATTCAGGTTTAACTTGTCCACTGGGACCCCAGGTCCTTTTCTGCAAAGAACAAAACAGGTAATGAAGAGTCAGCTTAGCTTCATAGAACTAAATACAACCATTTGAGTTCTGCAACCTGTCCAATTTTTCACCTCACTGAAGTTCTTTCAAAATAATAGCTTTTTATTTTTATTTTAGGGATAGTATGGGGTAAAATCTCATTATGATTTTGCACCATTAACAAAAATACTATTAACTTCAGTAGGATGATCTGTATTATTATGTACTGTTTATTATGAGCAAGAAAACTTCCAGCAGCATTGGAGCTATCCAGAATTACGAAGATATTCACAAAGATGTGTGAGTAAGACTCAGAGGAAGAGGGCAATAGTTGCATTCACATCTTGGTGATTGTCTACCACAGTGCCCTTCATAGCAATTTAGACATCTGAATTATCTCAGGCTCATATTTCTTCAGCCTGAAGTTGCTGAGAATCATAACAACATAAGCATTTTTCCAATGGTGAAGAGCTGAGCTATGTATATTAAGCTTATATACTTCATCTGTGCTAGGGCTACAGCAAGAAGTGAAAATATTCTGTGCTGTCCTTACACATTTGTAAGGTATGGATAATGCTGTCATCTGAATTAACTTTGCCCTACTTGAGTAATATAAATCATTGTACCAACCGTTAGAAGAAGCCCTCAAGGACACCTTATCATGTTTTTTCTTTGGCTGGATCTTTCTTGTCATTATTCCAGAGAAAGAGGAGAAAATGGATCCCCTGACCACCTGAATAGTGTCAGATGGCAATACATAGAACACTATTCTCAGCATACACTCTGGATAAGCCCATTACTTAAGCAATCTCAGGATTACAATGTGGTTTTATGTCCCCATCCCTGTACGGAATGCTCCCAAGCTATGGCAAAGGATGTAGAAATTTGCCATGTACAAAAAGAATAAATGAGTCCTAAATACAGACTTTACCCCCTTTGATGACTGTGTAGCTCTCTTTGATGCCGATAACAATTACTTGCATACATGAAAACTATCTCCATAGCTAGGAAGATTTTAGCTAAGCTTTGTGAATAGGCATTGTGTGTGCAAAAGAGAACTAGAAAACTGAATCTAAGAGCAAAATAACATGGAATTGGCAACAGCTTTATATGTAAAATGGATTTCTGCTTCTACGTTTGGTTCCTCCTTTGGTTTCCCTTCCCTTCCCTTCC